>MU150237.1:507665-585162 GCA_015584075.1 Collybia nuda
AGAACCAGAGGACAGACTCTTCCTTTATATCAGGAGGTCTAGAGACATCAGACTATACCATTGACGGTCTTATCAAAGTAACAATTGATCTTGATCTAGAGGATAAGGCCTAACAGCCGTAACAATCACACCCTAAAAAGGGGTTTTTCCTCCATTTTTCCCCATACAGGGGGTGTATTCTCATACATCTTCTAGATGAAATTCAGTACATTATAGGATTATTGAGGAGTTGAATTTCATTGTTTAACAGGATGAAATTGGGTGTTGAATTTCATCTATTCTTGGTATCACAGCGATTCATTAAGAAATCCTCAGAGACCCATCCAAAATCCCATCTGTTTGTAAACTTCAACTGTAGATACTGGAGTCTCTGAGTTTTCCTGATGACAACATGATTAATATTCCCTTTTAAAGGTATGAATTTCATACAGGGTACAAATAGTGGATCAAATTTAAAGGTGCTGACTTGGGACATTCTCTGGCTTGAATTCAGCCAATAAATTACATACTTTCAAGGGGGAAAATCATCTCTTTTTACCTACCCTGAGGGTTGAATTTCCCAATATTTGTAAATGAAATTCATACTTTAAAAAGATGACTCCTCACTGCTCAAGTAAGGAAATGAGGGTTGTAAATCCATCCTCTATGGAGAGACACCTTCCTATGTTGGTTATGTGGCACAGTGCACCTCCTTTGTCATGGTATGTTTCACATTAATGGAGACATTGTAAGAAATATATTTAAGTTAGAGATTTTATAATAATATAATGTTATCAATACTCTCGCGTGAGGTTGCGATTTTGTACTTGGTCTCCCGATGTCATCATTGCAATTTAATCTAATCACGTGACTGTTTGCCTAGTGTTTGCCATGAGAATTCCTGGGTGTCTCGTCTCGTCATCATCCTCCACAGCGGTTACACCGGGCGACGCAGGAGCTAGGACTTCCTAACCCCACCAACTGGCCTGGCTAATATTCGACTCGGACAGAATGTCTCTAATATTCACCATCTTTGCCCTCGTTTTTGTTACTCAACTTATATCGTGGATTGGCCAGTCTGTCCTTCTAGAGATAGTACGTCTTTTCCTCACAACTATAGAAAAATCATCGGATCTTATGGTTTCGCTAGACATATGCACTTTATTTAAGAGTGTTCCATTCAACGACCGACGCACGCCTGCGAAAACTGAAAACAGAGCTTCTGACTACAAAATCGGAGCTATTACAGACCAGCGCCCAGGACCAATTTGCGAAATGGGCCAAACTTAGGAGGAGTGTTGATAAAGGGTTGGCAGATCTTGAGAAACTCAGTACGTTTATGTCCTTGTTGCCACACAAACTCCTCCGTCGATGGCGCTTTGACGCTCGGCTTGTTTTGTCTTGGTGAATTTCCCTCGCCTGTCACTCATCTATTCTTAATAGACAGCGAAATCAGTTCTACCAAGACCGCGTTTTCTGTCAAATTCAATTCCGTGATCTGGATATTGACGACGGGACTGCAGTTCTTTGTTGGGTGGTGGTATAGAAAGTCCGCCGTGTTCTACCTTCCGCAGGGTTGGTTTGGACCATTAGGGTGGTGGTTGGCGTTCCCATTTGCACCTACAGGTAGGCGTGTACATTCCTAGATTATATAGGGGTATGCTAACGGTTGTATAGGTTCTGTGAGCGTGGGTGTCTGGCAAATGGCATGTAAAAGGGTTATTAAGATAGGCGAACGCGTTGTCAAAGACCTCGTAGGTAAGCACGCGTCCACTGTTCCCTAAGGCCACTTCCACTTACTATCCGTGTGCCTGATGCCCATTGTGGTGCCTCCATTATAGCTTCGTCACATTCTATAAACGAAGCTGAGGCGGTGGCCAATAAGGCGGCGCCCTCAGAGAAGCAGAAGAACACTTGATATGTCCATCATGGCTGCACCCCCTGTGCTGATCACGAATGTGATTGGGTTAAGTCTGTATGTATGCTGTGGAGCAATGTATGTTTTGTGCTGATAATAACTTCCGCACGGAGCGGTTTCATTCAATCTTCCGGAAAAAAGCAAAAGTGTGGGCTGTCCACTATCAGGAATAGTCACACCCATGTATACAGGTGGGAGCGCATTGGGAACATAAGGAGCAAGGTTTAACCACCACACCCCTATGCATCCCACCTCCAGATATGTCGCTGGAGGCCGCGATGAGAACAGAATTATTTATTATTTCGTATCTTTCTTTGCGACTTTATAGCTGACAATAGCTTGTCATAGAAATAAAGTCTATCTGTGTATATGCAGCGAAACATCCACTTAATTATGATGTCAACACGCATTCCTGGATAGCCGAAACCCCACAGTATGGTTGTTGACAGTGACACACAGACTACCATATGAGTTACTCCAAAGGCCATCAGAAGCGCTGCCCGCGGCCCGTCGCTAAACATGTCAGGATTTTTTATTTAGGTGTGGTGATTGAAAGTTCTCCACAATCATGGCAGCCAAATGCAAAGTCGATTCAGTAATCGACAGAACCGGCTAAAAAGGGAGCCACACTATAGTCATAAGCTTAGGCTAATTGGTAAATTTGCCTGAAGGCCTCTCAGAAGCGTTTCCAGCATCAAAGATGCCGACACTTGCTGGACGTAGTGATTGAGAGTTATCAATGACAGCTAACTGTAAAATCGACATCGTGGTCAAACGAGCCGACAAAAAAAACCCACAGAATGGTCACCTGTACTATTCCTGGGCCATTATTATTGCTTCAGGAATTCTCAGAAGCATTGCCACCGTCAAAAGTGTCGATAATTTGCCGGGCACGGTGGTGATTGAGAGCTCGTCCGTGAAGTCGTGGACTCAACTATAATGTTTCCGGGGTGGTACTTTCTCTAGATATGGTATCCATCTTTGGCTTCGGTTACCCGGACCCAGTTTTGTGAGTGCCAACCTCCCACAATTAATTTTTACCGTTGGCTGAGTTACGGAATGGGGTACCGGAATTGACGTCGATCCCTTTCGGGGTTCGGAAACAGACACGCGGACCCAAATTAGCATCGTATAAAGTTGGGGTTGTATAAAGCTCGGACTAATATGCACCTCAGATTATCCATTCGTCTAGTCTCTCTCTTTTCCATATACAAATCAAGGATAGCTACGATATTTTACAATGGTCAAGGGTGTTAAAATTCACTCAAGGGCCGCCCAGAAGGCCCAAGCCGAAATCCTTACCGATGGTGCACTCCAGTTCCTCGCCGCTCTCCATAGGACATTCGAATCTACACGGCAGTCCCTTCTTGTCGCCCGCGAAGATGCACAACGCAGACTTGACTCGGGCGTTCCTCTCGATTTCCTTCCAGAGACCGCCCACATCCGCGCCGAGCCTTCATGGCACTGCGTTCCACCAGGGCCTGGACTGGAGGACCGACGCACAGAGATCATTGGTCCCCCGGATAGAAAGACAGTCGTCGACGCTTTGAACTGTGGTGCGAAGGTATTCATGGCCGATTTTGAAGGTACGAAGGTTTTGCGTTGTTATACACTCCCAAATAGTTATCCGCTAGGCACCTACTAACCACCCTATAATCCACTAGACGCAAGCGCTCCAACTTTCGCAAATATGCTCAATGGACAGATAAACATGCGCGACGCAATCAGGCACCAAATAGACTTTGAAGCGGACGGAAGAACCTACAAGCTCACAGATAAGCCTGCTGTCCTCATCGCCCGGTAAATATCTTCCTGTCTAGCCTATATCTAGCCTTACCTCGACGTAATCTTAATTAGGTTGCGCGGATGGCACCTCGACGAACCCCGTATCACTGTGGACAATGTACCAATGTCAGGTTCTATATTCGATTTTGCCCTCTACTTCTATCATAACGCCCACGAGCTTGTTAAGCGTGGTCGAGGCCCATACTTCTATCTTCCAAAGATCGAGCACTATCTCGAAGCCCGCCTCTGGAACGATATATTTCTATTCTCTCAATCATACATTGGGATGCCTCATAACACCATTCGTGCTACCGTTCTCATTGAGACGCTTTCGGCTGGATTCCAAATGGAAGAGATATTGTTTGAACTGAGAAACCATTCCTCTGGATTGAATTGCGGCAGGTGGGTATTTTTAGCGATATGGGGAAGTGGCGTCGATTTCTCACTGATCTAATATTAGGTGGGATTACATTTTCAGTTTCATCAAGAAGCGGAGAGCCGACCGAAGTGCGGTACTGCCAGATCGCAAAGATGTGACGATGACTGTCGGTTTTATGGATGCCTACGTCAGACTTCTTATCCAGATATGCCATAAGTATGTCATTCCCCGACACGCGTCCCTCGATCAACGCTGACTTCTTGTTTCTCAGGCGCAAAGTAGCCGCCATGGGCGGGGTGTCGGCACAGATTCCTATTGAGGACAACCCTAAAGCATACGAGGTTGCTGTAGACAAAGTTCGCGCGGACAAGCTTCGCGAGGTTACTGCGGGCCACGATGGAACATGGATCGCGCACCCCTTACTCAACCAAGCCGCGCAGGAAGTCTTTGATGACAATATGTTCGGACCCAATCAGGTACAGGCCTAACCCCTGAACGTGTTCGGTTCCATATAACAGAAACTTACACGTTCCTATTACCTATAGTATCATATTCGTCGTCAGGAAGTCAAGGTCGCTGCTGAAGATCTGCTCAACACCAGGCTTTCAGGAAAAATCACTGTTGAGGGTGTCCGCGAGAACATCTCAGTGTGCATTGCATACACAGCTGCCTGGGTCGGTGGAGAGGGTGTTATTCCCTTCAACTACCTCATGGAAGATGCAGCCACTGCCGAGATCACACGTGTGCAGCTCTGGCAGTGGGTGAGATACGGCTCACGTCTCGATAACGGGGAAACAATTACGGCAGAGTACGTCGATGAGCTGATCAAGGAGCTTTCTCCTGGGATCAAGAAGCTCGTGCCTGGTGTGAAGGACGAACATGTGCGAGTGGCGGCAGAGTACTTGAGAGGTCAGATCAGGCAGCAATGGCCGAGCGAGTTCTTGACGAGTGACTTGATGCCGTACCTGGCTGCTGCGGATGGTGTTGGTCCTACATTCCAGAGGGCTAAGTTGTGAGCTTGGAGATGGCTTCAATCCCGCTGCACAATTGCCAGGATTTCTTCCCTTGCGGTGATTTCCGCGATCTCATCCACCCTCACTCGCGATTCCCCTTAGAATGTCCTTTTCTATCCTAGCCGAAGGCTTAGATTTCCACGATTCTGTTGAGGAAATTCCCGTATGTGAACGCACACCCCTTAACCCCCTCATTGAGATTACATGTAACGTTGTTGGAGTGTCATATTTATTAGTGACGTCGCCCTGGGACGGAGATGAGAGTGTATCCTTGTAGACTCGCCAGCATTCAAAAGACACCAGACGTACACGACATGCCTCGTCCTTACGAGATCACCTAGGGTCGTTTAGGCCATGACAGCGAGGTGTCAATAAACCCCACGGGGACGACAGGTTGTTGGCGTGGAGAGATAAGCGAATTGAACGAATTGAACACGTTGAGGCAGTGAGGCCAATGGGACCAGGGAGGGCATCGTGCTGACACAAGCGAAAGAGGTGTCCTGGGAGCAAGATAAATGATAAACAGACAAGACATCAGCAATGGACCCTGGAAGACAGAGAGGTAAGGATGGTGAGGTGCAAAAAGTGCCTCCCGAAATGACTTGATTGGAAGGCCCAGAGCATTCAAAACACGCAAAGACCTGCGCCTGGGACGTATACGGTTCCTATGCCAAGGAAGTATCACTAGTCGTGCCCCCGACTAAATGACGGAACGAGGCGCCCCGCTAAAGTGTTGATGATGGAAAAGTTATGTTGAACCTGATGGTGCGTAATCGTCTGGTCTGGTGAGGAGTATTAGATTGTAAACCTGACTGGGAATGGTCACCAGGATCTCGCATGAGTCATGTAGGTGATTGGCTCGATTGCCCCACCTCTCGAGCCGGGCCGGCACCCTCGGCGTCCGCTTTTAGGTCGCAAAACGGCTTCCGGGGACGATTTCGAGACCGTCTTGACCAGGCCCATTCCCGTATCTTTTTTTGAACCCCTGGACGGGGAACCGTTGGAACTATCGGCAATCCCGAGTGCCATTCCGGGACGGTGACGGAATATGGCATCGTTCCATAGATATTCCTCCCCCTGGAACAACCCAAATGCATATATCTTGGGACGCCTACAGTCACACATGTGTATAAATATCAGGTGGGAGTGTATAGGACACATAAGGAGCAACGTTTAACCAAGTGTGTCTCAACTGGGTCAACATTGGCAGAAATGCCCCACCGCTCGAGACCTCTCCGGACCTTGCGATGAGAAATGCTTCGTTTTTCACATGTTCCTTTGCACTTTCCCCGCAATTTTCTATATTTCTTTGCGTCTTTACGATCGACGATGGCCGTGCAATCCAGAGAAGAGATAGGAAACGATATCGCTCGCCTAAAGTAGCAGAAGGCGGGGACATGTGATAACCGAATTAGTACGGAATGAAGTGACGTCGATCGCCTTCGGAGCTCGGATGCGGACACGGAGAGCCGACCCAATTTGGAACAGTATAAAGTTCAGATTTCTGCAGGATGCTCCTCGAATTCTCCACTCACTCAGCCTCGTACACCGACACACACCCACACCACACTATCACTACATTATACAATGACTCATGGTGTTAAAATTCACTCAAAAGTCGCCCAGAAGGCTCAGGCAGAGATTTTAACTGACGGCGCACTTCAATTCCTCGCCGCTCTCCACAGGACATTCGAATCGACGCGGCAATCACTACTTGTTGCCCGAGAGGATGCCCAACGCAGACTTGACTCGGGCGTTCCCCTCGATTTCCCACCGGAGACTGCTCACATCCGTGCCGAGCCTTCGTGGCACTGTGCCCCGCCAGCACCTGGACTTGAGGACCGACGCACTGAGATCACTGGCCCCCCAGAGAGAAAGATGGTTATCAATGCCCTGAATAGTGGTGCGAAGACGTTTATGGCTGATTTTGAAGGTGTGTAATTTACAACTTGCCCCATATGTCGGTCAACGACACGTGAAACATGTACCGACTGTGCCTCTAGATTCAAGTGCCCCAACGTTCGCAAATATGATCAACGGCCAAGTGAATCTACGTGATGCGATTAGGCGCCAAATAGACTTTGAAGCCGGTGGAAAGTCCTACAAATTGTCCGACAAGCCTGCCGTTCTCCTCGTTCGGTACGTATGTCTTTTTCGCTTATCAAGCTGGTCTCACTTCAATATAATCTTATCTAGTCCGCGCGGATGGCACCTTGATGAACCTCGCATCACTGTAGACAATGCACCGGTATCTGCTTCCATCTTCGATTTCGCCCTCTACTTTTATCACAATGCCCACGAACTTGTCAAACGAGGACTAGGTCCATATTTTTATCTTCCGAAGATGGAACACTATCTCGAAGCACGCCTCTGGAATGATATTTTCCTATTCTCTCAGTCGTACATCGGCATGCCCCACAACACAATTCGCGCCACCGTTCTCATCGAGACCCTTCCTGCCGGATTCCAAATGGAAGAGATACTGTTTGAACTGAGAAACCATTCATCTGGATTGAATTGCGGCAGGTGGGTATTTATAGCGGTATAAGGGAGTCTTCTCACTGATCTATTTTTAGGTGGGACTACATCTTCAGCTTCATCAAGAAGCGCCGAGCCGACCGAAGTGCGGTACTGCCAGATCGCAAAGATGTGACGATGACTGTCGGTTTTATGGATGCCTACGTCAGACTTCTTATCCAGACATGCCATAAGTATGTTATTTCCCCTCATACCCTCGGTTAGTGTTAACAGTGTTTCTCAGGCGCAAAGTGGCTGCCATGGGCGGGATGTCGGCACAGATTCCTATCAAGGATGACCCAAAGGCCAACGAAATTGCAATGGATAAAGTGCGCGCAGATAAGCTTCGTGAGGTCACCGCAGGCCATGACGGTACATGGATCGCCCATCCACTTATCAATCAAATTGCACGCAAAGTCTTTGACGAAAACATGCTTGGACCCAATCAGGTATGGATCTACTCATCTATTTAGTCTCTAGGTAGCTTACGCCCCCATAGTACCATGTTCTCCGTCAGGAAGTCAAAGTCGCTGCTGAAGATCTACTCAACACCAAGGTCCCAGGAAAAGTAACTGTCGAGGGTGTTCGCGAGAATATCTCGGCCTCGCTTGCCTACACAGCAGCTTGGGTTGGCGGAAACGGGTGTATACCGCTCAACTACCTCATGGAAGACGCGGCCACCGCTGAAATCACACGTGTGCAACTCTGGCAGTGGGTAAGATACGCCTCGCGTCTCGAGAATGGACAACCAATCACGGCCGAGTACATTGATGGGCTGATTAAAGAGCTTTCTCCTGGGATCAAGAAGCTCGCCCCTGGTGTGAAAGACGAGCATGTGCAGGTGGCGGTGGAGTACTTGAGAAGTCAAGTGAGGAAGCAATGGCCAAGCGAGTTCTTGACGAGCGATCTGATGCCGTATCTCGCTGTCGCCGACGGTGTTGATCCTGTGTTCCAGTTGGCTTCTTTGTGACCTCGAGTCTTTGATGTTTGCAGGTTCTTGTCGGGTCTTATGCCCACTTTTTTGCATCAGATACTTAACAAAATTCATGTATCATAGTACTATAAGTTCAGAATTATTTTATTATAGCACCCGTTCTGATGTGTATCCTAGAGTCTGCGAGGATATAAGCGTGGCTCTTTATCCCCGTTTGGTAGACCGGCGGGAGGGCGGCTATCTCCTTTTCTGGACACCATGTGTGCGCTGACTAGCTCAGGAACTTGAAATACTCAACCATGTCGAATGCTGTGGTCGCACACCGACCTTCATTTATATTATGGTTGGATAGTTGACGTCCTCTGAATAGCAATATCCCAAAATGGATACCCAACACTGGAGAGATACTTTTCAGGTATTTAACACTTAATAATTAGTGACCCCCCACGAAGTAGTTTGTCTTTTCAGTTGACTTCGTGCATGCGTACGAAAAAGCGCCGGAAGTGGGGTTAAGAACTGGTGTGCATAAAATGTTGCTAACCATTACCAGTAACCAGGGTGTTGATTCTAAGGGCAGGTATAGGAATTGTGTCAAAATGCGTGGATCAAATACTGCATTTTCTACGTGGTGTTACAGGTTTTCAAGCCTTAGACACATTTACGACTGCACCATGTTGCAGAGCACGGCTGTAGGGGCATGCCTGGGAAAGTAAGATATGAGCATTAATGCCATAGTCTATAGGAATGGGTAACGTGCCTCGTGTCCAGCCTTCAACACATCGTCCGGAACGCCCTCAACTTTGATGTCCACAGCAATTCCAAACCCGCCAATATCGTTCGGCTCGCCGAGGTGTACGCTAGCATGTACCACGGCGTTTTTGGTGCTCTCAGCTTTGCCCATACGGCCTGCCATCATGTGGATGGCCCCGAGAAGACACGCTGTTGAAATTTCATCCTCATATTAGACGTCGTTGATCACGATAAAAATTGGGTGGGCAATGCTAACAGGAATAGCCCATGGCGAAGAGTTGTTCGGGGTTCTGCCCTTTCCCGGTTCCACCCAGTTCTTTGGGCATGGCGAGGTCCAGCTCGAAGCCGTTGGATTTCACTTCGCCATTGCGGCCTTGTCCCTTGGCGGTAGCGTGTGCAGTGTACTGTTTTGAGTGGAGTTAAGAAGGTATGAACGCAATTCGGAAGTGAATTGTTTTCTCACTTTGTGATCCTTGAGCGTGATGAGTGACCTTGAGGTGTAGTTTAGGCTTCGGTTTGGGAGTGCGCCGAGACGGGGGAGGGATGCTCTGAAAGCCGTGCGCGTAGCGATGTTCAACATGGTAGATGCAGTTCAACTTCAAGGATAGGCGGTCTCACTGATTGGAACCCCGTGAAAGTCCGAGACTTGTCAACGGCAGCTAAGATATACGAGATTTGGACACATTTATTTGGGCATTGGTATGTGTATTACATTGGAGCATGACTTTAAAATTCAAATGGCCATGAGCGTTCTGGTCAAGATCTCGGGCTGAAGCTAATTACAAGGTGTTGGGCATCCTCAACAGCCTGGCATTACGCCACCCCTACCAAATAGATCACAACAAGAACTTTCTGTTCGCCTGTGAACTTGAACGAGACGCGGTTATTCAATTCGACTCATACAGGATAACGGACGACGTCGTCGAACGACCTCTTCGAGACCCTTTCTCGTATCCTGGGTCATTTGTCACGCTTCTGAACCGTGGACCTCCATCACAAAACTATACTCCGGTTTGCTCAGTGAATTTTCACGATGCATTTGTATAATTTGACTCTCCAGCCCCCGACCGCGACAACTCAGGCTATTGTCGGTAATTTCTCTGGAGCGAGGCAACAAGAGATCATCATCTCACATGGCACCCGGCTGGAGCTGCTGCGACCCGACATCCAGACGGGAAAGATGTCAACTGTCATTGCGACGGACGTTTTTGGTTCCATTCGTACTCTGGCGGCATTCCGGTTGACTGGCGGGACCAAGGGTGAGCCCTTGTACGTATTCGCCTTGCCTGCTCTCATTTACATGCTCCTTTCTTAGACTACGCCATAGTAGGGTCAGACTCGGGACGTATCGTGATTCTCGACTATGATCCTCGAACAAGCAGTTTTGTGAAGTTGCACCAAGAAACGTTCGGAAAATCGGGCGCACGTCGTATTGTGCCAGGACAGTATCTGGCAACGGATCCGAAAGGTCGAAGTGTGATGATTTCGGCGATGGAAAAGGCAAAACTGGTCTATATTCTGAATCGCGATGCCGCCGCAAACCTTACAATCTCTTCGCCTCTTGAGGCCCATAAAAATTCCGCCATAATACATCATATTGTGGGTTTGGACGTTGGGTTTGAAAACCCCATGTATGCAGCTTTGGAGGTGGACTACACAGAGTCGGATCAGGACCCTACAGGGGAGGCTTTCAACAACGCGGAGAAGGTGCGTTCGAAATGTTCTTTCGATGGAATTGCTATCAAGTAACACCTTTTTTTTCCAGATGCTAACATATTACGAGCTCGACCTTGGGCTCAATCACGTTGTGAGAAAGTGGAGTGAGCCCACGGATCCTCGTGCAAACCTGTTAGTTCAAGTCCCTGGAGGCCAACTTGCCTCATCGGACCGTTTTGATGGACCTTCCGGTGTTCTCATATGCTGTGAAGACCATATCATCTACCGACACATGGACGCTCCCCAGCATCGTATCCCCATCCCCCGTCGTAAACATCCTTTAGAAGACCCTACTCGTGGCATCATTATTGTGGCAGCAGTCATGCACAAGATGAAGGGTGCTTTTTTCTTCTTGCTCCAAAGTGAAGATGGGGATCTGTATAAAGTTACCATCGAACACGAGGACGAAGATGTGAAGTCCGTCAAAGTTAAATATTTCGACACTGTACCAGTTGCTTCTAGTCTTTGCATCCTCAAATCCGGTTTCCTCTTTGTTGCTGCCGAATTTGGAAACCAGTGCGTGATCCGTATATTTTCGTTTTCTGGTTTTCTCACGTGGACGTGCTCCGTTTCAGCTACCTATATCAATTCCAGAAACTTGGAGACGATGACGATGAGCCAGAATTTAGTTCTACGTCCTACCCTTCTTTCGGTATGGCGGATCCCACGGTACCTTTACCTCATGCCCACTTTAGACCCCGCGCACTTGAGAATCTCGTCATTGCAGACGAGATAGAATCGCTAGATCCCATTCTTGATTCCAAGGTGCTGAATGTTCTACCCAACTCTGATGCTCCCCAGATCTTTGCTGCATGTGGCCGTGGGGCACGGAGCACATTCAGGACTTTACGCCACGGCCTTGAGGTTGAGGAGTCTGTTAGTTCAGATTTGCCTGGTATTCCTAATGCAGTATGGACAACTAAACGGAAAGAGGACGGTAATGTTGATTTTTCTGATTGAAGTGCTTTGAGCTGACTCGCGTGTACAGATCCTTATGACTCTTACATTATCCTGTCATTCGTAAACGGTACCTTGGTCCTAAGTATCGGCGAGACAATCGAAGAAGTCCAAGACACTGGATTCCTTTCGTCTGCACCTACTTTGGCCGTTCAGCAAATTGGTTCCGACGCGCTCCTCCAGGTGCATCCTCAAGGAATCCGGCATGTACTTGCCGACCGACGTGTAAACGAATGGAGGTCACCACCGGGTAAAACTATCGTTAGTGCAACGACAAATAAACGGCAGGTCGTTGTAGCGTTAAGCTCGGCCGAACTTGTCTACTTCGAACTCGATTTGGACGGCCAGTTGAATGAATACCAGGACCGCAAAGCCATGGGCAGCACTGTTTTGGCGTTGAGCATTGGTGATGTTCCTGAGGGTCGACAAAGAACACCCTATCTGGTATGTGATCGCTTTAATACACTTTTTCAAAAAAGGGGAAAAACTAATCTGTTTTGTCAAGGCCGTTGGATGTGAAGACCAAACCGTTCGCATTATTTCCTTGGATCCCGAGACAACCCTGGAGACTATTAGTCTCCAGGCATTGACCGCTCCCCCTTCTTCAATATGTATCGCGGACATGCTTGACGCGAGTATCAACAAAACACAACCCACCATGTTCGTAAATATCGGTCTCCAGAATGGAGTACTGTTACGAACAGTCTTGGACCCAATCAATGGCCAACTAACTGACACGAGAACTCGGTATGTTCCAATGTTTCCTCAAATGAAACTTGTCTCAATATACCTTGATATTCTAGATTCCTTGGAACCCGAGCCATTAAATTAATCCGAGTTCAAATCCAGCGAAACCCAGCCATTTTGGCGCTTTCATCGCGATCTTGGCTAAACTACACCCACCAAAATCTGATGCATTTCACACCACTCATCTTTGAGAATTTCGACTATGCTTGGAGTTTCTCAGCCGAATTGAGCCCAGAAGGATTGATTGGAATTGCTGGAAGTACACTTCGGTTAGTCCAAGTGTTCGCCTGTTTCATTTTCTTCAAGGTATTAATAGTCCGTTCAGCATATTCCAGATCCCAAAACTTGGCACAAAACTTAAACAAGACTCCATCCCCCTTTCATATACACCTCGGAAATTTATTACACATCCGGGGAATCATTACTTTTATCTTATTGAGGGCGATCACCGTGTAATGGGTGAAGACGCTGCCAACAAACGTCTCGACGAACTAGTGAGTGTTCATATAATATTACTTAATGCCTCAGTTAAATCTCTCCTAGCGCCGCCAAGGCAAAAATGTTGATGACGAAATGGTGAATCTTCCACCAGAAGTATTTGGCCGGCCTAAAGCCCCTGCTGGAACCTGGGCTTCATGCATACGGATTATCGATCCTATAGAGGTATCTATCTCGAACTTTTTGGACTTAAAAATTCTGACCATATCAATCGTCAGGCTAAAACCGTAGCATTAATTCCTTTGGAAGGCAATGAAGCTGCCTTTTCTTTGGCCGTCGTTCCCTTCTCTGCGCGTGGTGGCGAATTACATCTTGTGGTTGGAACCGCTGCAGACACATTCCTTGCTCCTCGGTCGTGTTCCAGTGGTTTCATCCGGACGTACAAGTTCACGGACGATGGTGCTGGGCTGGAGTTCCAACATAAGGTATTCTCGATTGCTTTATCCCAGGGAATACCACATACTTATCATATGCAGACTGAAACCGATGATGTTCCTCTGGCATTAATGGCCTTCCAAGGACGACTTGTAGCTGGTGTTGGGAAGGCATTGAGAATATACGACATTGGGAAAAAGAAACTGCTTCGTAAAGTTGAAAACAAAGTCAGTCTCTTCTATAGACTATATGCTTCCTATATTAATCGTTTTTCCAGACATTTTCATCGGCCATAGTTTCCCTCACAACTCAAGGCTCTCGCATAATAGTCGCCGATATGCAAGAATCTATCTCGTTCGCAGTGTACAAACCGCCTGAAAACCGCCTCCTCATATTCGCGGACGACAGCCAGCCAAGATGGATCACCGCGATGACAATGGTGGATTACAACACCCTCGCCGCAGGTGACCGCTTCGGGAATGTCTTTGTTAACCGCTTAGACTCCAAAGTGTCAGACCAAGTCGACGATGACCCAACTGGAGCTGGAATCCTTCACGAGAAGGGGATACTGATGGGTGCACCGCACAAAACCAAAATGATCGCACATTATCATGTTGGGGATCTGATAACCTCGATACATAAGGTGTCGCTTGTAGCTGGTGGTCGCGAAGTTCTACTCTACACTGGGTTGCATGGGACAATAGGGATCTTGGTCCCCTTTGTGTCCAAGGAGGACGTGGATTTCATCTCTACACTCGAACAGCATATGCGAACAGAACAGAGTAGCTTGGTGGGGAGAGACCAGCTCAGCTTCAGAGGCTACTACGCACCTGTAAAGGCCGTAGTTGATGGGGACTTGTGTGAGACGTATGCGAGACTACCGGGGTCTAAACAGAGTGCCATCGCGGGAGAGCTGGACCGTACCGTTGGAGAGGTACTGAAGAAGCTAGAACAGCTGAGGGTGACAACGAGCGGCTTCTAGTGTTCGCCACTGTCATTCTGTGTTTGTATGTTGTGCTATCGATCTCTGTATCAATTCTTAAATCTGCTAGTGTAATTAAAAGCGCTATGAATAGCTAGGTGGGAGACCAGCTCCTCCGTTTGGTCATCTATTATTCATGCTACATACTCAATTTATACTGAAACTATACTGATGCCTGATTGCGGGCGATTACGGGATGCTAATTTAGCATATAGATTAGGGATTGTGAGGACGGGGGCCGGACATCTTAGTTAAGGATATTATAATCTCCACCGGAGTAACTTAGGTCTCCATTATTGATCTATACTTATGACTTATTAGAAGGTTTATGGGAGGCAATTAAACTTCGATGAGGGGATAACATGATGATCACGAATCTTGAATTCTAGGCCGCTTCGATTCTTCGAACCATCCTGATGACCCATTAGTCCACGTAGACAGAAGCAGGTGGCTAGTCGCAGCTAGCGTATGCGTGTGGCTACGTGACTTCGGAGGCACAATGTTCATATAAGATCACTAATGAGATTGCACACGATAGATTCTATAGGATATGGCAGAAGTGACAGTAGATGTCAGAGTCCTCGTGCAGGTCAGGGTGTTTTGAATGACGTCTCTAGCTAGGCGTAACAATAACAACAATAATAAATGGTCGCAAGACCCACAGAAAGCAGGGATGGATAGAAATGAGATCGATAGCGATTGGCTAAGTCAAATCGAGGGCCTGATCTAAAGTCTCCAAGCACCTGATAGGCTGGAGCGCGGAATGTGTTGTCGATGCAACGCGCATCAATACAGTTTCAATCTGATTGGTGAAAATCTTTAGGAGCTTGGGCCTCGACCCTCTGGGGTGTCAGGCATTCGGAGCCAAGGTAAGGCAATCCTGCATACCGCCGGCCCAAGGCTACCTCAAGCAGTTATACGGACCAGGGGAAATGTTGAGAAAAGCTCCGGTGATGTGGGACATTGTGGTACGATGACATCGGATGTTTGCAGAGGACATCACAGGATCTATAATTGCGAAGAAAAAACAATCTGGGAGCTACTAGGAAATTTTACTTTGAGTGGGAGGGTTGGAATGGGAAAGCCACACGCAGGATTTGAGACTCCGAGGGTCCGAATCGAAAACAACGGAGGACAGTCGGGCTTCGGCACCGTCTTATATATCTTCACAATTGCCGAACCTGTTTCCCCGTTAACCCCCTCTTTAATGAGAGCCTTGATGCTCCATTGGAGGTTCCTGATAACAGATTGTTTCTGAATCGCGGACGTGGCTTGGCTGCCGTACGTTTTCCTTACACACCCACCATGTTCTGGAACAACGATTCAAAATTCCTGGGTTCTGGACACGTCCACAACCACTCGTCCTTGACCTATACACCGGGTGATTTACTCATCGAGATTGCAAGCTCCCTGGAGTCCCTCTCTGATGTTTTGAATTTTGGCTTAACGGTAAGTATCTCATAAACCCTCGTAGTCGTTCATGCTGAAACAACACGCTGCATCAGTCCAACTATATCTATTCGAATATATCCTCAGTCCTTTACGAGAAAGTTACCCTGGACACCATCGAACAATGCACTCATACCCTAGGCATGCTCCAGCGTCGTCCTGACATTGCCCGCCATGTCAGAGAGATGGTCGTGCGACCCCGCTCAACGAAACATCTACGTGACAAGATTCTGACGAGTGGGATTGTGTCTTCTGCAGTCAGGGATACTGCAATGACGATGCGTTTGGATGCTCTTAGGAAGTTTGTGTGGGATGCGGACGAGAAGCCACGATACGAGGACATGTGGTTTGCCTTGCGGATTGGGTGAGTAGCGCAATGTACCAGATCTCATCAGCTCATATATCTATCTCATTCATGTAGCTGTCCACAGCTACAGTACATAGGGACAACAGTTGGCCATCATCTCCCCGTTCTCAACAGTCATGTGGGTTGAGCTCTCAATAGCCGTTCATAATCAATTGAAACGCCCCCCAGTTGTTTGACTTTGTCGACCTTTCCGGATTTTCCTTGATCCTCAAACAAGGATTCTACGATACCCACGTAGATATGTTTTTAGATGGTAAGGCAAAGAAACATGTGGCCAGTATTTCACCTAGATTCACATTTTCACAGAGGATAATGTTACATCCCGCCAGCTCTGGGACATGTTGATCAAGCGTTGCCCGAATCTTACGGAACTGATTATAGAAGGAGTGTCGACACTACCAACAGATGTCCATTTACTTGTCGAGGGCCGTTGGCCACATTTGCAGAAGTTGGTTTTGGGTGACGTGTCAATCGACTGGGTACCAGGAATCCTTAACATCACGCAGAAGAGACCATTCATCAGTTTTCTGGAGGCACATCCGAATCTTGACACTCTCAGTTTATCGCGGCATACTATTCAGCCCACCTACTTATCTACCCTCGACCCAGATAGCCTCCAGCTATCATCATTTTCGGGGACACTACAACAACTCCAAGCTCTCCCAAACCTCCACTCACATCTCAAGTCTGTGACTTTTCGCGAACCGATGCAGACTCGCGAGATTTCAGCCCAGGCAGTTGCTGGTTTACTCCAAGGGCTGTCACACCTCACCGAGTTAAGGATCTCATTCATGCTACACTCTATGTACGACAGTGGAAATCTTTTAAGGTCCCTCATTACCTCCTGCCCACACCTGCGCCATCTCGAATTAACATGTGGCAACAAGCCCTCTTTCCAACTCGTACGTATACAAACGGTTTCCCTGCTTCCTCTCTTACCTAGTTGAATGACAGGACGCATTCTCGAAAACAGTGCGGGGCTTCCCCAAACTTCGAACTCTTCACTTGACTATCGTCAAATACCCCGGAGACGAAACTCTATCGTCTGGTGCTGCCCGAATTGCCAGGAGTAATCCACGTTTAACGAACTTCACGCTCACTTTCATACCACCATCATACCCCCTCCCACTCCCTTTCGCTCTTCCCTACCTCCCTTTCCCTTTCCCGGCGCGGGCCTCCGGCTCTTTCACGCTGACATGTGACCAACATGGCCTCCCCCTGAGCCTCAAGGGCCTCGAGCAATTCCGGCTAATATGGCCATGGGGTCTCGGGGTCTCTTCAAGTTCCAAGCGGTATGTGAATGATCTGCGGCCGTTGAGTTTCCCTGGGAGACGGAAGACGGGAATCAAGGGTGTCCTAAGCTTGATAGTCGAGAGGTCGTCAGCGGGGGAAGAGATGCGGATGATTCTCTTCTGTGCTCTGCTGTTATCCCTCTCTATGTGGGGATTTATAGTGAACAGGGGAAAGCCCTGCGCCCCTCGGTCGGGCGTCGCCACACAAGCCCCACCCATACTAACGCCAAACCCTTAATTTATTGTCTGTATCTATTCGTTTTTGTACCATTGTTGTTTGTTTCTCTGTACACGACCTGGAATGACTATTATATCCCTAGCTATTGTGGAGGTACATAGCGGAATCATCTGTACATTTAGCACCTTAGATCACACGCACCGCTACCAATTCACGTTGCCGTTTAGCCTCGTTGACGGCGGTTAACCTTTTTTTTTTTTTTTGAGACCAGCCGCGTATAATCAACGTAGTTGGTAAACTTAGTAGCATGTGCACATTCGGCCAGTAATGATCTACATAGTTTGAGATACCCGAAATGAACCTAACAAAAACGACAGACGAAAACAAGATAGATCTGGGTCAGATATCGATAATCGTGATTAATACCTGCGTGGCATTAAAAGGAGATAAAGATATAAAGCAAGGAAGATAAAGAACAGCATTATGTCCAGAGTTGAAGTTGGAGTAGAATGCGATACACGATTAGGTGCGTTTTGTGGTAAAATTTCATGCGTGAATGCGTTGAGACAATCAAAATGGTGTGATGTAGATATAATTAAGACCTGATACCCGGTCAGCGTTCGTTCTTGACAACCCCATACCACGGATGGCTGGAACTCGTGGGAGAAAGAAGGAAAACGCACATTTTATAGTGGATGGTGTTGTTGTCACCATTGCCCGCCTTGTATGAGATCGTGATGTCAAGATCACGGTTATTACGTGTGTTGGGGGAGCATGCTAGGCGGCCGGTGATCGAGTCGCCTTGGGAGATCGTCATCGTCTTCGGTGTGTAAAACACGGTTTGTCTGGAATGAAGTGATCAATTAGTTGGCCAAAAGGATATAAATGAATACGTACTTCCAATGGGTGTATTGAGCGTGGGGTCCGGTCGAGAATTTAACTTTCTTGTGGGTACATTCAAAGGAGATATCGAACCAAGCAAGGAATGCGTGAACATCTATTAAATGAAATGAGATCGCCGTTGTCATTATGAATGTGAAAATACACACAGTCGTTCCGGGTGGCAGTGAGAGAAAAAGATGCATCAAAAGTGAGATCTTCTTTCTTAGCTGTGAGTAGATCGATGTGCTGGTAAGGCAAAGGTGTATTAGGATCTATCATTCCGTGATATGATACGTATGTCGTACCTTGATAAGGCATGGATCGGTCACAACAGCTTTCAACTCTACGGTATCGACTAGAGGTTCACGCAGGGCGATATCTTTGATACATGAATAATCAAATCCGTAAACATTATCCCAGACTGTAACAATTGTTAGTTTTACCATCAATAGAAACAAATGGTAACCTCACAGTTGATTTTCTCCTCCTTGTAATCTTGATCCTCAATGGCAGCGAGGTATAAGGTAGCGGTATCGGGGAAAATGAGGCCTCCCTTTTTTAGGTATTTGTCCCGGGCCAGGAGAACCGTGTCCAGCATGGATTCATAGAGAAGGAAGTAGCCCATCCATTCGGAAATAATAATATCAAACTCTTGGAGAGGAAGTTCGGCCTCCTCGAGCTTGCCCTTTACCAATGTGATTTCTATGGTTCCAATCAATTTTGAGTAAGATGCTTATTTTTCGGTACATACTATCTTTGAAGCCATTCGCCTCGATAATTTTTTGTGCTTGATCGATTATGTTCGACATATCGATCTTTGAGAACAGTCATTCGGATCGAAACGGCGAGGAAAGATAACGATAAGACCCACCCCAACGACGTGTTTAGCACCAGCCTTTGCCGCAAACATACTCAGGATTCCAGTACCACATCCTACATCGAGGACAGTCTTGCCTTCAAACAAGTGGCCGTTGTTCACTATGGCTGAGCGGTAGGATCCTGTGCGAACACTGTCCTTCAACATCTCCTCGTGGATGCCTATGAGGATCGATCAACCATCGAATGTTAAAAGAGGATAAAATTGAAAATTACCGAAGTGTGCATATGAATCGGCATAGCTATAGACGATGGAAAACGAAACAAAAAACGGGAGCATCAGATCATTCACGCCCGCCAAGTGAGTGGCTGAATGTGCGCAACTAGTCTCTAGAAGTCATATCGTGTTCCAGGGGTGCGACATGGTTATTTGATGATGGTCCTGCATTCGCCATGGTGGGGAGAGTCGTAAAAAAGAATTGATGGAGGAGGAGGAGAGGAAGGAATTCGAACGTGTCGGAATTCGGATTCAAAAAATAATCTTTGCTCAGAAAAAATCGCGGATCGCTAAAACGGGGACAACCAAATAAGCGAGTACGCGACCAAATATAGACTGTCACGTGTTGACACGACGGCACTAGTGGCGCGTCGCACTGCCGCATTTTGCGCAGCCTTACAGGTTGACTTCACTAAATTCATATTGGTCTCCCGATCTCCCGTCTCCGCAGTTGCCCTTGAACGACATATAAACTTTGCCACTGTGATATGATTGTTGACCCAGACAACAACAACACAATGGTAAGCTATACCGATTTCCATATCCTCTAGAAGTAGTGCTTACAGGAATGGTTCATATCAGGCAGTTGGAACACCACCGGAGAATCCTCCCTCGTATGATTATGCCGTTGAGAATGTAAATGAAGGTTAGCAATACTCAAACTATTTCCTATTGTCTTGAATTGAATCCCACATCGAAAATAGTTGCTCCCCCACCAAATCCCAAGCCCACCCCACCACCTCTAGACATCAAGCACCCTCCATCAATGGAATCACCATCTCCTCATGGTTACGTAGTGGGCCCTTCACATTCGACCCAACCTGGCTTTATACAATCCCCAACTGTATATCACTACACGCATCCCGCAACACAGGAACATGTCGTATCGTTGCTACCTCCCGACCATCCTGAGATGATATGTCTCCAGGCGGGGGCACATGTTCCACATACAAACTATGGGATTCTTGGTCCGTTTTATCATTACTACTCCCTTAGATCTTAACTTATATTTATTCAACCCCAGGAATTCTTGCTGCAGTATTTTGGTTCCCATTAGGAATCGGGCTGTGTTTGTTGGATAGGCGGGTCAGGTGCACTCGGTGTGGGGCTATGCTCAACGATGGTATTTGCGACTAATATACTTCTTGCTCCGGCCTATATTATATCCCTGATTCATCGCCAATTTCTTCTAAATTGTTCAGCTCGGACTATTCCCCTCGTCATGTTACTTACTACTGTATGCCTACTTATCTTCTCTGTCATTATATACTTTCACCTGTAGCACTACCCCACTCTGCATCAAGTAATATATACCTGGTATTTAGACGCTACTTCGCTAGAGGGGTCGAGTCAGCGATAACGGCTTACGTAAGTAGAAATTGTATACCCGGGCCCGAAAATCATCCCAAATCATCAGTCGCGTCGTTGAAGCTTGCGTGTGTTGGTCGCGTCGCCTGCCTCCTCTGCCTCCTTTTTATTATGAACAATTCCTACGATTACAACGACTTTGATGCGCTATCTCTGGATCCACCGTTAGGGCCGGGGAAGGATTCAAAGCAGCTCCCCAGAATTGAAAAGCGTTTCTTCGTCCCTCGCTTGGTGGACAAACCACAGAACCCGATAATGGACGCGTTAAAACTCGCATCAGTGCGCTCATATACACCCCCACCTATTCCTGCGCTTCCCGCGGAGCTAGCAAGCATTGTTTCTACACCATTCCAAGGACCATCCCCGCTCCCTAAACTGGGTTCAAACGTTTGGTACGATGCGATGATGCATAATCCCGGTGTCCGAGTGTGTGTTTTAGTCATGTTTACCCCTCTTATTGTCTCTTATGATATTTAGAGTAAAGTATTATCATGGGATCGCCTACGTTCTGGGCACCAGATAGCTGCGTCTTCGACAGGGTTTCTCTCAGAACAAGAGAGCCTCGTTTTTGCTGCTGCTAGACACCAGTAAGCGCAAGATATACATTTCGTCCGCTTGGGCTAACGTTCTTTAGTGTACAAGCCCGTTTAAATGATCCTACGAAAACCATGGTATATGTCACTCAAGCGGAGCTCTTGAATGCTCTAAAAATGACAGTTTTGGGCGCATCCTCGATATTCCACGTATGGGACGCGTCTGAAGAGCGGTTTGTGCAATCCGGTGTCGAAAAAGGAAATCAAGGGTTTCTTCTTATGGATGGAAAAGACGAGGTTGTTAGTCAAAGGTGAGTCTTTATCCCCTTGGGTGATTCTCTGATTAAAACTGGCTCTAGTCTTATCTCACGATTCCTTACTATTGGAACCCTCCTTCGACGTTTGGAAGTACTTTTGGCGACATTACGTGCTAGGTGGAGTTTTTTCTCAAATGAAGATAATGTTGAATTTCTCATGGTTGTCAAGGTCTGCACGAGAAGGTCCCACCGTTCATGCATACGCCCATACCTTGTCGACCACGATATCTTATCTACGGGATGGTCTCGCCCGCTGCCCCCCTCTGGATGACCAACCTACTGCAGGGCAACTTACGCTATCCGCAATATGGATCCAATATGGGATCTACGAGGAACTTCTAATAGCTTTATCGACTCTATACCATCGAGTGCGTTTTCGGAAATATCTACGCCTGTTGCTCATCGAAAACATGCATATTTATAGGAATATTCAAAACTCCCTAAAGATTATCCCAAATTTGACTCTGCACCTGTTCCGCTGCTGTCATATATATATGACCATCTTAATATGCACTTCGAACGCCAGTCTCCCAAGATCGTTATTGCTATTTTTGCGTATATCTTGACGAATACCTCCCATGAATACTTCCAACATGTTTCGCAATCCATCGGATATGGCCTTGACCCAGTGAAAAAGGTTTCGCGAGTGATCGGGGAAAAACCTGATCAGTATTCGTTAGAAGAGGAGGAACAGGAAAAGGGAGACGACCTTTTCGAAACTATCGAACATTTGGAAGACAAATTCCCTGATTTTTTCCCGCCTGAGCTGCTTGACATTCTACCAGCGGCTCAAAAATCACTGGTTCTCCTCCAGGCAGCACAGCCTGACCACCCGATTCTAAAACGCACTGTATCACAGGAAGTTGTCGGGTGGTTTTGGAAAAAGTCTGAAATCGAAGCTGCATGGGCTTGTGACACATTTAACATTTCTGAGAGGAGACAGGAACCTCCCCAGTCAGATACTACCAAGGAGAAACAAGCATTTTCCCTCTTTAAACTTTTTGACCTTGATCCAGGATCGAACTTTGGAACGGCTACCCCGATGGGCAAGGAAAATACTTCTTTTCAGTCCCTCCAATTTTTTATAGATTCATTTCCGGAATCTCTTCCGCCAATCACTCCAACACTTTCTCATCTCACTTCCCTTGTTTTCGCTCAACTTGTACAGCATGCATCTAGACTCTCAAGCGCACTTTTGAACCTTTTCCTATCATCGACCGACACATTAAACTTTCAAGCGCACCTCGAACTACTCCGATCTTATCTACTTCTCACCGCTCCCCCTTTCAAGTCACGGCTGGCAGCTGCCCTATTTTCTGATTCTGATGATTCGGATCAGACGAATAAAGGTCATAGCATGTCAATAAGATCCCTACGCCGAAAACCCAATAAGAAGTCGAGTGAAAGCCACAGCCAGTTACCATGGGCTGTCGGCCTTGCATCTGCCCTTTTGGAGCGTGAAACGTGGCCGCCGGTGGGCGCAGATCTGAGTTTCTTCTTAAGGACCGTTATTGTAGATTCATTCGAGTTTGGAAAAGACCACCTTGAGGAAAATAGCGGACGCCGGCGTGTGCAAGAAGAAGCTGAGTATCGGCTCGGTTTCGCTATTCGAGACTTGCCTGTTGATCCAGGGAGGGACAAGTGGCTCAATCCTCTTTGTACGTCATTTCTTCTCTTGTGATATATTTCTGCCTAACATGGAACCTGATTCCTATTTAAGCGATTGAGTGAGTTCCCTCCATAAATACTATTTGGGCAGTACTAATGTCACAACCCAGGGCATTAGATTTTCTTTACATGGATTACAAACCTCCTCATCCCCTAGAAGTCCTCATTACGCCTGAGGTTTTATCCAAATATCAAAGGATGTTTGCATTTATTATTCGACTCATGCGAGGTAACGTTTATAAAATTCACGATGGGTATAATACTCATTGGTATGTAGTTGAAAGCGCACTGAACGCATTATTCCGTATGACCAGACCAACATCTAAACCACTCTTTCCCACTCTAGCTCCGTCAAACAAACTCCTGTTACATTTCCGCTTCACGGCACACTCATTTGTGTCCGCGCTATCAGGATATGTATTTGACACTACAATAAGGGGCAACTTCGATCTTTTCATTTCCCAGCTGTCGTCTAGTGATGCCCCGCCTGTTTTCACGGATGTATTTGCGCTTGCTAAGAAACATTCGACCTTGTTGGACGATATTCTTAGCGCCTGTCTCTTACGATCCGGCCAACGAGCGGTAGGAGATCTTCTCCGCCAATCACTGGAACTTATTCTCGAATTCATAAATGTTGTTGGTGAACTATTCCGAGGCAGGATAGAAGAATATCAGGCAGCCCTCATGATTGACGGCGCCTCGCAAAAGTTCTATACTAAAATGGTGACTTTAGTGAGTAGACTATCTCTAATCTACTGTACAAACTATTGACTTATTCCCTGTTTAGACGAAAGTCCTCAAGGGTTTGGTTGATAAAAACGTTTCAGCCGCAAAAATTCCTCTACAAGGCTCATTACCTGGCGGCGACCTAATACGAAGACCAGTTGGAGGTGCTGATGCTCTGTATCATCTTCTTATGCGCTTGGATCTCGGATCTTGGTGGTCTATGGTGAAGCCTTGATTATTATCATTTTGGTACGTGTGTAACCTATTACACTGGTACAATACTTAACAACATAGTCAGGATTTTCTCTCTCCTATAATTTATTGAATATTGTGTTCTATTCGACGTCTAGATCTTTTTAAATAGCACCCATTCACCTTGATTTCATACCAAATCAGTGAACCGCCGCCTGAAAGTGGTTGTGTTATTATCATCAAATCACTATTTCTTAACTTCGGGTTCTATCCCTCCTAACCTAAACAAGCTGGTCAGTGATAGAAAATGTTATCGGATGCTCTTCACCATCTATAAACCACTCTTGAATCTCTATCCCGACAATGAGGGTCATCCGCAGCCGCCGAATAAGCCGCCAATCCGGAATCCCCTAATACTAACTTTGCACCGACTTGCTGGGCTGCCTCGATGGCTAGTGTCATATCTTTCTTCATCAACTGCACCTATTAAAGATGGCGTAAGTACTTTTTCCTTGAGTTATGTAGTGAACCCTGAAACTGACCTTGAAACCTCCCTCGTAACCCCTACTGGTAACTGCTTCTGGGCAAACACCCGGCACAGGATTAACAGTTGAATTTACCCAACTTCCACCGGAGCTAGTCTTGAAACAGTCACTGAGGACTTTGGGGTCTAAGCCAAGCCTCATCCCCAAATTCATTGCTTCGGACGTCGCTAATGCAATCATGCCCGACAGGTAATTGTTACTTAGCTTGGCTGCTAAACCAAGACTAGGGCCCCCTGTAGCATTAATAGATGTTCCCATGTACGAAAAAATTTCTTTAAGAAGTGGGAAAGTTGGATCGTCGGCAGCGGCTCCAACCATGAAAGTGAGAGTGGCTTTTTCCGCACCCGGTGTTCCTCCTGATACTGGTGCGTCATAAAATTTAGGGGGATCGATCGTGTGTGATGTGGTCACGGCTTTCCCAACAGCCAAGGACGTTGCGGGGTCGATTGTCGAGCTTTCGTATTCATCAAGCCTACAGCACCTAAATTCACTCTAACACTTACCAATCGACAAATATCTTGCCCCCCATATCACCCGCCGCCAGTAATCCTACTTGGGTATCCAAATAGACGTCTCTCACGTGGCTACCTGTTCCAGGTCACTTCACAGAAATCCGATGGGTTAAATATTACGCACCCTCTGGTACTATCGAAATCACGAATTCCTGCGCTTTCAAAGTATGAAGGGCCACCAATGGTCAACACAGCATTACTCACTGATTTCTCAGCAACCTCTTTTGAACTTGATGCTATTGAGATGGGTCCTTCTCCCGACATTTCTTCTACGAAACGCTCAAGAACTGCACGGTTAATGTCGAAAATGCATAGATGGTTCGACTTCGACATCTTCCGCCGCAGTTGTATCACCATTGGATAACCCATGGCTCCTAACCCCACCCACCCAAACTTCGATGGCTGTACGATGGACATGACCAGGAAAGAGACTGATTTCCTTGCAGGAATTACAATCGGTTTGTTTTGAAGATCCAATCAGTCCTCTATAGGAAAATATAACGCAATACCGCTCCTCTTAATTTGGAGAACCTGGCATTCTCACGTTCAAGAGAAAGTGTTCTGTCAGCAGGCGTCACTTCTAATACTTATTATGTTGCTCTTATTTCATCTCACGCCTAAGTGTCAAAAAGTGGCCAGTGTCAATTCTACAATTGCGAACCCGGATCAACCTTTGTTTAGTGTTGGCATACTTATCACCTTCCCTCTATCATGTCTTCAACAGATCGTCCAAACCAACAGGCGCACAATGAGCTCTACGATGCTGGGATAATCCTTCGGAGAAAGGTCATGGTGTGTCCATTATCCTATATATGACGAAATAAAGTTAATCATATACCAGGGCGACGAGTACGTTGACGCCCAGCTCAAGAAAGTAAATCACGACATTACAATGATGCTCCTTATTATGCCTAACAAATTCCGCGTAAAAAAAAAAGGGAGTTTCTGACTTCATGAAACCAATACAACAGGGACGTAACATTGTCATGCAAGAGATAGCTTAACTTCTGAACTAATAGACCGTGCAGTTGGCCACAGAAGTCTGTCATGGATAAGTTCATCTTTTCTTCATACTCATGATTTAATCTACCAGGTCGGCTGGGGAACGATTTGGGCTAGACCAGGGCTCGAGCTCAAGCAACGAAGCTTAATCAACCTTGCATTACTTGCCTTTCAGGGCAAAGAAGCTGAGGTGAGCTCAAGTAAGTCTTGATCACGACGCTAATAAATTTATACCGTCTTTCAGCTCGCGGGTCATGTTCGGTATGCAAGAACATTCCCATAATTGGCTTCTCAAACCTTAGGCCATTTACTTTAGTGGAGCGATCAATAACGGTGTGACGGAGGTCGAAATCCGAGAGACCTTGTTGCACACAGCTGTATATTGTGGCATTCCCACCGGGATGGAGAGTTTCCGTGTAGCAGAAGCTGCGTTGACGAAATTGAAGGAAGAAGGAAAACTCCCCAAGTAGAAACATGCCTTAATCTTATGGCGATGTTCGAATACGTTGGTAACTGTTTTCAAGAAAACGTCTGATATAGAGTTCACCCAACTTCCGTTCAAGTCAGTTTTGAAACGATTACCAAGGACCTTGGGGCCCAATCTGAGCCTCAATCCTCCTGACATTGCTAGCTAATCATATATTAATTATACCCGACAGGTATATATCACTTGGTTGCCAAACTAGGCCATGGTGATACTTGAGGTTCCCAATCGCGAAATTTTTTTTTTCATAACGGGAAACTTGGATCGATGGCAGCAATGAAGGTAAAGGTGCCTTTCTTGGCACCCCGGAGTTTCTCCTAGCACTTATACATTATGGATTTAGGAGAGTTAGTTCGTGTGACACTGAAATGACTTTCCCCACAGCCAGGAACATCACAGAGCCAATATCGAGTTTTCGTGAGCATTTATTCTGGAGCATCTAGTGACTATTCCGAGACTTACCAATCGATACTTATCTTGCATTGGGTCACTAAAACGTCGATAACCTCTTTTGCAGTTGATGCTATAAAAGTCAAACTTACCTCTTGACCTTTCCTCTGAATCTCTTCCGCCGCAGATTGTCACCACTGTTTGTCCCATAAAGCGTTCACATTCCTTGAGCTTTCAATGGAGATGGTTGGGAACAAGGCAGCTTTTTATACAGGATATATGTCTATTTACTTCAATAGATCCAATACCATTTCTCTTAAATCGAAGGACCCCGCCATTCTCACGCTCAAGAGAAAGCGTTTTGTCAGCGGATGCCACATCCAATGCTTATTATATATCCCCGATCCAATCTCACACCCAAGACCAGGAACCCAGCCAGTCTCAACCCTCCGATTATGAACCCAAAATATATTTCCATCTAGTGTCGAAATACTCGTCGCTTTCCCCCACAATGCCTTCAGCCGCCCGCCCAAACGAACAGGCCCACAATGAGCTATATGACGCCGGGATGACTATACGAAGAAAGGTTATGGTACGCCCACCTACCTGCGATCTGGGAGTACGAAATTAAACAAGCATCAGGGCGACGAGTATGTGGATGCACAACTTAAGAAAGTACGTGTCTGGGTCGAGCCTGGGTGTGAACAAACTGATAAACCGTGCACTGAAGGGTGTTTCTGAATTTATGAAACCGATGCAACAGGTACGGCACATTACAGTGCAAACTGGCGGTTGATTTTTTGACTTATAATTTATACAGTTGACCACCGAAGTAACGTCCCAGCAGGCACACACTCTCTCTGTATCCATTGATTCATTTGCTAGGTTGCCTGGGGGACAATTTGGACGAGACCAGGGCTGGAACTTAAGCAGCGAAGCTTGATTAATATTGCCTTGCTCGCGTTCCAGGGTAAAGAGGCTGAGGTGAGCTCAAACGAGTCTTCATCTTGAAGTTGCTATGTTCAATATTCCCTTAGCTTGCAGGCCATGTTCGGTACGCAAGAATATCTCTAAAGCCGGTTACTAATATTAACACCTTTATTTCAGTGGTGCGATCGGTAATGGTGCCACAGAGATAGAAATCCGAGAGACATTGCTACACACGGCGGTGTATTGTGGGATTCCTACTGGGATGGAGAGCTTCCGTGTAGCGGAAGCAGCGTTGACGAAACTAAAGGAAGAAGGAAAGCTCCCCAAATAGTAATATGCCCAGATCTTCCCGTGATATATAAATGCATATGATGCCAACAAGTGAGAGTTTGTTAAGCTTTCCCAACACCTATGTTTATTCCATACCTTCAAGTTAGGCAACGTAATTTTAGATCTTACCGCATCAGCAGCCCCTCAATAAACCCCAACGTCTCCTTTGCCTCTCACGCGTGCTTCCTTTACAAACGTCATGTGGTTCTATTGAATTTCTCAAGTCCCATGTGGAGAAAGAATAACAGGTTACACTCTACTCCGCATTCACCAAGCTTCCACTGCTCTCATTCGATTACCAACTTGGCTGTCTGGATTTTTACTATGGGATTCCTTTCTAGCCTTCGCCCGCCTCCGCTTGTTGATTCACATGTTACTCTCAATCCGTACAATGCTCTCTGTAGTTTAACTTGGCTGCAGCAGGCCCTTTTTTGGTCAGGCCTATTTGTAAGTCTCGAGCCTCTCCCCCAAAGAGTTGCAAGTGAATGCTGACTACGGACATATAGGCTTGGTTCGCTGACTGTAAGTTCCCAGAAACGCCACTGACAGTTATTAATTGTCTCTCTTCTCATACAGCATATGATTTTTTCTGTGTTTCTTTGACAATTGCGCGGTCAGTTACCTCTTACTTCAAAAATATTACTTAACTTTTCACCCATAGCCTTGAGGCTCTGTTCCACCAAAACACACATGTGATGACAACCGCCATCACCCTTACTTTACTGTTCAGACCTGTTGGGGCTATTATTTTTGGGCTTCTATCTGACCGGTACGGGCAAGGGATACCCTGAACTTTCTGGAGGTCTGAACTAATTGATATAGGTTTGGGCGGAAGTGGCCTCTCGTTGTCTGTCTGATGATTATATCAGGTACGTGAAAGCTGTATGATTTCCTGTGGCGTTCTAACGCCATCACCGGGTAGCATTACAGATTGGGACTGGTTTCGTGAATACATTCTCTGCATTTTTAGCTGTGCGCTCTTTGTTTGGAATAGGTACGTTGAGCTTGTTTGCAATGCATACATTTTCTACAACATAGACCCAGCAATGGGTGGAGTCTGGGTACGTTCAATAGCAAACGACGATTTGACAGCTACCTATATGTACTTCTCTTTACTAGGGTCTGGCAAGTGCCGCATCAATGGAGTACATATTTTATTCGTGAAAACTATTGCTAGTATCTCATTCGGCTTGCTATAGGTCCATACCAGTTGGTGCTCGCGGAGTGTATTCTGGTATTATGCATAGTATGTAACGATTTCTCCACTAAAACCCCCAACCCACGTTGCTGACCATCTACTCAGTCGGATATCCAGGTCGAATAGAAATTTTAGATTAAAACCTCTCCCCTAATATTTATCTTTAACTAGGCGGATATGTACTACCTCGTCCCTTACTTTCGCTGTATCCATTCTAAATATTGGGTTTCAGCTGATCGCCTCTGTCGTCAACCTTTTCTTGGTTCCAGAGACACCCCAAACATGGCGATCGTACGTCTCTCTGAGCTCGCCGTTCAAGGTACATATTCGATGGGCTCATATCTATCTACAGTATATTTTGGGTAGGAGCGGGCCTTAGCGCAGCCGCTGCTGCTATTCGATCCATGCTTCCAGAGAGTGCTGTATTTGAGAGATCCCAGGCTGGTATATACCAACCCCATTTTTACAAAGGTTAAATTAACGGAATGGAAGCTGCCGAACGTGCGAGGATGTCTAGCTCAGAACAAACACGTATTTTCTTCCAACAATTCCAGCTAATGTTGAAAGAGCACTGGCTTTTGTGGATATTCGGTGGGTCCCATCATCTATACGAACCCAGCACCGGTAATTAAACGCGATCAGGCATCGTTATGCTGTCTGGGCTAAATTTTGTAATTATTTCTTGCATAACTTGAATTCAAATTTATTCACAAGCACCTTATAGGTTTCTCATGGCTCACAGGATCTCTACACTACCTTCATGCAAAGTAGCAAAGGATTCTCCTCGTCCCTGTCGACGACAGCCAATATCATTGGAGAAGCAGGAGCTGTAGCTGGTGCCCTCTTTGGAGGGTATATAAGTCAGCTTATCGGAAGGAGGGTAACGCTGATTGCTGCATGTGTGTCAGTGTTCAAGGATGATTACCATATGACCTTGAAGTAGGATACCTGACAATTAACCTTACAGCTGGGCTTGTGCATTTATTCCCTTGTCAGTCCTTTTCTTTCCATATGATAAATAGTCTTGATGTATTTATCCTTACAGGTGGATCTTACCAGATGCTTGGGGAGCGCTCAGTGCTGGGGCATTTTTCTTCCAGGTTCGTGACCTATGGCGTACAAAGAATCCCAGGTATCTAATTAAATTCAGTTTGGGTTAAATACGGCGTGGGGTGAGTCAAGTGTTTGGACAATAAACGAAGTCGACTGACTAGACGTAGGAACCATTGTGATCTACCTTAACGAGCTTGCTCCTCCAGCTTTCCGGGGTCTATATCCAGGCACGGTCTATCAAGTATTTTTTTTTTACAACTAACCGCAAATCAGCACTTGAAATAAATATCGTATAGCTCGGGAATGCAGCGAGCGCAGCGGCAGCTCAGATTGAGGTAAGTACTAGTCGTTAGGAGACATGTAAAGTCCACTTCGGGTTTAATTCTCGACCCTTAGGCAACGGCGGGGCTATCCATCAGGAAAACTGTCCGGGGTGTTGATCAGCCAGACTATGTAAGTTCCCAGTTGGCTTGCGTCTGGCACTACAACCACCAGATTTTTCCAGGGAAAGGTCCAAGCGATAATGGCAGCCGCCTCCGTTGGCCTTGTCCTAGTTTGTGCAATTTTTGGCCCGGAAAAGCATTCGGCATCCTTCGAAGGTTCGTGCATCTAAATGAACTAGATGGAGAAGCTAACATAGAGCGACTTTGTAGTTGAGAATACTGCTATTGAGGATGGTGTACGCTTGAAGGCCCAGGAATTGGCCTTCAAGGACGACCCAGAGGATAGGATTTCAGAAAAGGAGAGTGGAGAAGCGAGAAGCAGTGACCTTGCCTCTGTACACAAGCAGACGTGAAATCATGTATTCCAAGTTGGATTTGAACTTACACCGTGCACAAATACATGAAAGTCCGGAGCGGCCGGCTATATCGGCTGTCGCATCCGAGTCCGGGTCACGCCGATTGATGACATCAACATACACACCTTTCTCGTATCTTGCGCTTTACCCCTCACTGCTCAGAACTTGGAACCCCATTCTATGTTCTGGAAACCTGAACCTGAGGCCGTATAAAGTCTATAAATCACACTCCGTCGATCGCAGTGTAATTAATTTTCCAACGCCACTCCAACCTCCTCAAGTTGAATCTTGGTTGAAATTGTCCGGTTGTAACTTGAAAGCGTTTGTCTATCCACGATTCCAGATATACTCGGTGAAAGTATCTGTGATTTCCCAAGGATCTGTTCAGAGCCTACCCATCCACAGGGCTTCGTTGAAAACGACATTGGATCACCAGGGCAACATCTTTCTTATCTATCTCCATAATGTCTGTTGAGAGACGTCCGCCCTCACCGACTCGGAAAACAGAGCTCGTTGGCGACGCTAGCAGTGATGAACGAAATACGGCAGGAACCTTGGGATTAGATGAACAATATGGCGCCAAGAATTCAGAAAGCCGGATCGCATCACACCATTGGTCGCTCCAGGTTTCAGATGACAGGATGTGCGAGAGATGGAGAGTTCGGATAAACACGATGATCATCCTTGTACGTTTCTTAATCCTGGATAAGGTCTTTTCCTAGTTCCGGCTAAACTTTGAATTCAACTCAGGCGGGTGTCTATTCTTATACAGCAACGATGCTCACACTCCAGGCCTACGAGCGTCTACACGAATCCCCAACCAAGGCACTAGCCCGTCATCAACTACAGACAGTGTTCGGTGAAAGTCGTGATCCTGCGATGACCCACCGTGGCGCACCTACCATGACTCCATTTAAGGCTAGTCCCTCCGCAATTTTCGCCATCGCTCTCTTTGTCGCGAGCTTGGGACTTTCACTAGCAACTTTTGCTATCAGCCTCCTGTGCAAGTGGTGGCTTCGTGAATACGAGAGATGCGATAGTCCCGTGGATAAGAACTTGTGTCTTAAGCGTGGTCTGCCGTGCCCAGGTCTTCGGGCGTGGCGTATCCCAACTGTCATTGCATTTCTTCCCATTTTACTACAGGGCGTTGTAATAATATTCTTCATCGGCATTCACGTGTTAATTTGGTTGGTCCACCCCATTGTCGGGGCTCTCGTCACAATTGGGGAGGTTGTTTTAGTCTTAGGTGTAATTGCGATGCTCTATCCAGTGTTTTTGCGAGATTGATCCAATGTACTATGGTGCGCTCAGGATTCTTTCAATCAAAAGTCATACCCTTTAATTTATTTTATTGTTTAGAGATTGAGACCCGAGGGTCACGCACGGTTCTATCAAGGCTCAAACATCGATCGAGGGTCCACTGCGCGGGCTGGCACAACCCAAAGAGAGTACCAGGAGCAGCTAATAAGTTCCGGATTATTCTTGAGGAGATTCCCAAGCCATGCAAATTTTCTACTTTTGTTTGTTGTATCTTGTTCCACGGACGTAATCGGCTGGTACGTATGCAAGAGGCGAACTGTGTATCAGTACATATTTAATTTATCAGACCTAGCTTCTTTTTTTTGCTCGAGAATTTTTCCGTAAGGTTCCCAGTGTTACACCATGCTTTATTAATGTCGATTCGACCTACCTGCCTACCTGAAAGGGAGGGGATCGGCTCGCGCGATTCCCGGCTTATTTACGGAGTAAATGGTTTCAGGGCTGAACACGGTACATCCATGCCCACTGTCCAAATCTGTCCGTGCCCAAATCGACTACCAGCCATGTAATAAATGTGTGCCCAGGAGGTGTGGCCTCCGGCAGGGTATTACGATCATGTTCAAGCTTCCGGGGAATCCCTGTTTCATAAAAATTTTCATGACGAAAATGCCCTTAGCCGCTACCTTTTGGGATAGCCTCAATCGGTTGTTGTGGCGCTGGCACGAAATAAACACCCACCATAGCTTCATCTTCACGTTGCGCGACTGAATAGGTTAGGCCTGACCACCTAGGCCCTGTCTCCACGGGCACTCACCAAATTATTGCGCGGTTCCTGGAACCTCGGTACAGAGCTGCATCAAAGGTATTGACCTTTTACCCGGTTGGTGCACCTCATTTCGTTTGACACAATCAACGACGGACTTTGGGATTTATTTCCTCCTTTTTTATAATGGGCCTCATTAATTTGACTTTATCCGAACGGAGACCATTAGTGCGTAGCAACATGTTGAAGTGGTGGCGACCTGTAGGAAAAAATGGCCACTGTGCATGGTTTACACATAGGCCCCTGTGCGGTGAAGAATCTATCAGCGATCAGTCGCAAACAACAGACTACCGTGCCAGGTGTTTCTTTTTTTCCAAACTAATCAAGAAGTTTGAGCAGAAAGAGACCCGAACGTGCATCCTATCGTCACCAACGGTGAGAATGGTCAGTAAAAGAGCGGGCAGTCGGCCGCCTCTGAAATAGCGGGGGTTTCTGATTGCTGATCCGGCGGGGTGCTTCGGGGTTGATTCAGAAGCTATTTCTGGTACAAGGACCATTGGGAGACATTTGGAGTTAATCCATTCTGCAGGCTATGTATGTGATGGGTGAGGAAGCCGAATGATGTTTGCATGCCTTGATACGCAGTGACCAAGGCGAAAGAATGGCAAGAGTCCTCGGGACAAGTCTTTGATAGAATCCTTTGAAAACAATCAAAAGGGTGCCAGAGCTGCGCTATAGGAATTATATACCTCAATATTAAGCACAATTTCCCCCAGAGGCGGTCACAGTACTAGAAAATATTGAGCTGAAGTTCGAGTTCAGGCGTCGGCACCGCAGCCGAATTATCGGAGTTACAAACCATTAATCGGGTACCTCCGAAGCTGCTCGCTTAGAATCCAATCTAATTCAACGCCCATGTTCTCCCAAGGCCAACCCCGGAAGTTTCAGTTTATCTTCACTTTAGTAACCATTTTTTCGATATCATACTCCAACATAATTATATTAACCCAGAGACTAGCGATAGAAACTCCTCTAAAAGTATATATGTAGTATGATGAATTGACTGGCCCTAGGGACTCAACTCGGACCTCCAGTAATAACCCCCACTTGTGAAGAAAATGTTGATCTTGACGCCTATTCACCTGGATCCTATAGTTCTCGCCTTTCTTTTTGTCCCCCCACTGGTAATTGCATGAAATTTTGATGACGCGTACGAAACTTAAGCCATTTACCTGTAGATCCAAGTAATTTTATAAGGTAAGTTGAAAGTTCGTCTTTCATTTCCAGGCCAATTTTATATCAAATTTAACTACCACAGGCGGATATGTCACGCTCTTCTTACAATGCGTCTGTGTTTTCCGACTACCCCACCATACGGGGAACAAACGTCTAATGGCAGGGATCATCCTGCTGTTCATGTTGTGCACTGTTCAGTGCGCAATGACAATAGCTGCGCGTCTTCAATTCCACAGCAAATATGACTATCAAACTAGAAGGAACATGATTTATGTCTTCACAAAGTACGGACCTTTCCATTAAGCATGCGTGGTAGCAATACTGATTTTCATTCTCTTGGTGTAACCGTTCCCTAGCCTTGTTGCGGATTTTTTGCTTGTAAGCGTGATTTTATCTATTGATTGCAAAGAATGATAGTCTGATCCTGCAAAATCGCAAGCTATATCGCCCATATGTTATTTGGAGTCGCAAAAAGGCGATCATTGTTCTGCCTGTGCTCCTTATACTTGTGGGTACCGGTAAACAAATTATCCGTTCCTTGCTATGCAGCGTTAATGATATGATCTGCCAGGTATATCGCTTTACGCTCTCGTTCCACGGGCCGGTGCCCCTACCACCAACCTAGTATTTGGAGAAATTCCATTTGGCTCTCTCGACACGCGAAGCCCGCTGTTCATCAATCTTACAACGAATGTCATATTAACCCTGCTCACAGGTTGGTATTTGGACTTTGTTGGAGATAATGAGCGTGGGTCTGACTGTTTCTCTATAGCCGGCGGTATTTGGTGGACGTCTCTTGGTGTTCGAAAAACGTTAGGACGGAATGCGTGTAAAAGCTATGAAACGGCCGTCGCGTTAATGTAAGTACTGGATCCAGACCTTCTCCCTATATGTGGCACACTCATATTGGTTCAGTGTTGAATCAGGTTTGGTCTATAGTATCAGCGTTGTTGTATACTTAGCCTGCATCTCAGCGATGGCGAGCGAAGGGCAGAAGGGGAAAAATATAGAGATTCTCATTAATGATGAATCATACTCTACTTCGACGTTCGTAACAGTAAGTATATCTGTCGTACCGGCTGTGTTTTGTCAACCGCATTTCCAGCGCTAACCATTCTATAAATAAACATAGGAAACGATATTCTCTGCTTTGACGCAGATCGTGGTAATAAACTGAGTTATTAATTTGATTCACCTTTGGTTGATGTGTAGATAACAGGGTATCATCCCGACTCTAATCGTGGTACGAGTTGGGCTCGGGCTAGGGATCAAGACGGAGCGTAGTACGCCGATCGGGAACCTGGAGTCGGGTATCAGGTTCGAGCATATGCCTTCTAGTGCTGGGGAGTCGCGTGTATAGATATATTCGAGGCAGATATATAGAGCTTTGTTTCATAAATTAATTAGAGAGTTCTATTCATATTACACGGTATACTAATAATGCTTAACTTGATCCATTCTTATGGGTGTAATCGTATTAGGGACCAATAGTAGGGAAGAAATTTCCCTGGATGCATAATGACATAGAACCTACACCTAGTTGGATATATTGACTCACGTCCACCCACGCAGCACACAGCCCGAACTTCTGGCTTCTGGGAATGGCTCTTTAGGAAGGTACCAAGAAGCTAACACCACTTGGGCTTATACTATGTCGTTCATTGATAGGCGTTAGCAGAAAGAATTGAACCTTTCTTGGGTGTTTATCCTTATGGGGAGCCAGTTGACGCAATGACGGTGAGAAGTCGTGGATAATGAAGAATGGGAAGATTAGTTGCCGAACAGTCTCCCTGCCAGGATTTAAATTTAGTTGTTTTGTTAAGGGTATTGGTATGTATTGCTGTAGTGGTTATTTGGAGGCTGGAATATCATTTATTTCAGGAGAGTGAAATTTCTAGTAAATGAAAGGGTGGGTAGTATGGAGAATTACCTACGATCGTCATGTCTCTCGATATTAACACCTCTCCTGTCATAGTTTATTACTCTTCCAAATGGCACACATCGATCTCATCCTGCAACCAACCTACACACAAATGATCGTCGTACAAAATGATTCCATCGAAGTTGCCAGTCAGCACAAATCCCTCATCACCACGAGGAAGTGATCAGCGTAGTAATCCAGGAGAGCAAACACCCCCCATCCCCTAATACCTCGCGGGACGTAATCGATGGTTTTTCAGGGCTGGACACGACCTCGTCTCGTTACTGTCAAGTTCTGACGTTATGACATCCTGTCGCCAAGTTGTTCAGTGGTCGAACCCAATCGTGGATCGCCTGTTGACCACCGGAATGTACACACATATATGTGTATACCTATGTAATAGTAAAACACACCCAGCAGGTGAGGTGCGGTGTATCCCGGTTGTCCAGGAGTACATCGTTTACCAAGGGTCGAGAGCCAGGACCGGGAAAATCATCGTTGTTTCACCTTTCCTCCCCCTTCATACAAGAACAAAAAGGTCGGAAAAACCAGGCCCACAGAGCGGGTTTTACGGTGGGCACAGTGAACAGTCATCCCATGAACGACAAGACGAATGCGGCCCTGATCATCAGCAGGTCGGACGAGGAAAAACCCGCATAGCCCGTAGCCGAGGCTCACTGATAAGCATACTCGAATGTCTCACGAAGTTGGAATGCGGTTTTTTGAGAAGCAAGAAGCGGGGCGGAAATAGCTTCGGGTTGCCCACAGAATGTGTATTTATAGAATGTATCATTAAGGTTGAAAGAGCGGGGCCCGGGACGCGGGACTGGTTAATGACAAGACGTGGGTGGGTGGGAATATTGCGGGCCAACGAGGGGTGGGTGGAGTGCGCTTAGTAGGGTCGGATTCGGAAGGGGGGCACGGGGTTGGATGGATATCAGGGGAGTGTGCCAATCGCAGACAGCTCCACCGGCGAGGATAAGCCAAACGTTCGAGTTGGGAGGTAAGCTAAGTAAGTAAGTAACCGGGGTAGGAGAATTATGTACCATGTCGTGATCAAGTCTGGCAGAATTAACGCGCGGGTTAACCAAGGTTAATGCGATTGGTTCGTGCACATGGGTCTCGGAGCTCCATTCATCCTCGAACGTCGGGACTCAACTGCTGAGTTCGTGTGGTGGGCACTTAGTGGGTCCATCAGTGCTACAACGCGTCAACGCAGCAGGATGTTCCGGGTGTTATAGGCACGAGGTGAGTGGAGCTCTCTAGTCTTGTTCGCCAAAAGTATGAAGAAAGCCTGTTCTGGTATGGTTCCATTGTTGTATGAAGCATAGCCATAGCCATTGTCAAAAAACGGGAGGTGGAAAGTTGAGGACAAAAGGAAGGCACGATGTTGTCGGATCCGACGACCGACGCCAAGCCGGTTCGGCACAAGATCACGTGGAGCGAATTTCCTCCCGAATAGGATCATGTGACGCGGCTCATTTTTTCAGGCGTCCCCGTCACTCACTCGAGTTCACCATTTCGCCCATCCGACTTGGCCTTTTCCTCCCCCTCCCTTGCGGACCTTGACAACAAGAACATCGCTATCTAGCTAGACTATCAGGAATCGAGGACCCGCCTTTTGTTTGTTTCATGCTCAGCATACATTCCTTGGACATAAAATCTATATCATGACAAGTGTTGCGGCGGCACAGCCTACGCCCTCGGGCTCGAAGACCCTCCCTGGGGCAGAGGAGGAGAACCGCCAAGTGCAGCCTGTGAAGAAACCGCAGACGGGCATGTTTTTGACACCTGAGATCACTTCGTACTTTATCGGTGAGTACCCGCGCTGGATCACCCTCTCTCTTAATGAAGATCAGTGATTGACGCGGGGGGATAATAGCGGGGGGATGTGCAGGGGCTGCTTCACGTACGGTCGTCAGCCCGCTTGAACGACTCAAAATCATCCAGTGCGTACATCTCCTTGTACTTTGTATTGTTGTATTGTGAATTTACTTACGGTATGTGTTGTGCAGGCAGGTACAACCGCGCACGTCGAACGGGCAGTACAAGGGAGTATGGCGGAGTCTTGGGCGGATGTGGAGCGAAGAGGGGTTCAGGGGGTTCATGAGAGGGAACGGGATTAATTGTTTGCGGATAGTGCCGTACAGGTGAGCTCAGGTCCAGCGTCTCAGCGCGCGAGCTTGGCAGGATCAACGTCTTTTTAGCGCGGTGCAGTTTACGACATACGAGCAACTCAAAAAGGTCAGTAAAACACAACCCTGGAGAGGGTTGTCACCGTCCCAATTCTGACGTCATTTTCGCTTCTGGCTTCTTTTGCTTCTTTTTTAGTTTTTTACCAAACACGGGTCGAAGGAGCTTGACACCCCAAAACGTCTGGCCAGTGGCGCCCTTGCTGGTATCACTTCTGTCTGTGAGTTGCTTGTGTTATGTCGTTCTCCTAAGTGCAGTTGTAATAATATTGCGAATGCTATGCCAACAGGCTCGACATACCCCCTGGATCTTGTACGCTCTCGTCTCTCGATAGCAACAGCCACCGTTGCCCTCTCGGCTGCCACCCAACACACGCCACCCCCTCCCGCGCCCTCAACAACAACAACTACAACAAGACTAGCGCAGGGGTCGATACCCAAACATGCTGCAGCACTATTCCACTCAACTGCAGCCACTGCACAACAATATACCAAGGCCGATCTGACGATATGGGGCATGACTGGGAAGATTATGAGAGAGGAGGGTGGCGTGCGCGCGCTCTACCGTGGGTTGGTGACTACTGCCATGGGCGTGGCGCCTTATGTCGGGATCAATTTTGCCGCGTATGAGTTTTTGAGAGGGATCATCACGCCCCCTGGGAAAAGCAGTATTGCGCGGAAACTCAGCTGCGGTGCTATGGCTGGTGAGTGTTTCCGGTATCTGTCAAAAAAAAAAAAAACTTTTCATGAGTTGAGGGGTTGGATTGGTCTTTTGAGCCCCTTTACGTCGTTACTTTGTGATTTCTTGGAACCGAGGCTGACCGTTTCTTGTCTTTCTTCCTAATCATGATATTTGATAGGAACGATCTCGCAGACCTTGACATATCCCTTTGACGTGTTGCGTCGGAAGATGCAGGTGACGGGGATGAAGGACGGAGCGGTCAAATATTCGGGTGCGTTAGATGCGTTGCGCAGCATTTTGCAATCGGAAGGCGTCGGGGGCCTGTACCGAGGTCTATGGCCGAACCTACGTACGTGTCGCATGCTATTCGCCTGTGTGCCGTGGTTCTGATGATCATGACAGTCAAGGTTGCTCCTAGTATAGCCACGTCATTCTTCACGTATGAACTGGTGAGTTCCCTAGTGATCGAATCGGACGGCTCAAAATAGTGATTAATCTTGGGTTGGTGTAGGTAAAGGAGTTTCTCGTCCCGACATAGTGAATGGGGTGGAGTGCGTGCATGGGTCAAGTGGTCAGAAGACAGCAGAATTGGATCAGAATCTCTTATTTCTTGAGCTATTTTATTTATACATTTGCCCTATGGAGGACAACTAGTACGTTAGAGCCTGGGAGCTGGATCACTGTAGATGGACAGATGTAGATGGGTCCCCTTACACACTAGATGCAGTCTATGGAATTGAATTCGTGACCACATGTCGAAAGGGGTGATGCTGAGCCCCAAGCGGTAAAAAAAGGTTGTGATGAGAGAAAATGATGGAAATGGGAATGGGTTGGAAGGGGGGCCCGGCTATTATCCGCCTTGGTTGAGACCGTCCGACTCCTTGGCCCTTTTTTCAATTTTCTCCAGTCTTTCTACTCTTTTTGGGGGTGGCATGTCCGCCTGCTCCTCCTGTCTTCATCCATTAGACAAATCTGATAAAACACGAACGGCGACGGCATCAGGCTATTATATGTTTTGCTAGAAAAAGAATACGGTAAGTCGTTTGAGCCATTCCTATGGCACGCCCCTTCTTTTTCCATTCATCAACGTGTTCAGTTTTCCCTTGCCTCGCTGCACTCTCGTGCCCAACGTCCTCTTCCCCATTCTGCGCGCTAATCTGTACGGCACCCACACACAGAATACCCTAATACCTATTTCGAGGGCTGACACGATGCCCACCGGATCCGAGCGAGAACCCTGGGCCTCCACCCAGCCGCACCCCACCAGCCATGCCTCTTCAGGCCGTCCACCACCAGCCATCTGGCTGCCCGCCTCCAACTCCAGCTCGTCGTCTGCCCACCAGCCAGCCAACAGCCACCCCGGCCGTATCTCGTCGGATCACCCCGTGCCATTGCGCGCCCCACTCCCCATCAGTATCAGCACAAGCACCACAGCTACTAAACCCACCCACAGCCTCGTCCTAGCCAAACCTTCCCCCCGTTCCACTTCTCTCCCTATTGCTGCAGCAGCCATGGGCCAGTCCTTCACCAAGGCGCCCCATGCTTCCTCCTCGACGAAGACGACGGCGACGCCACCGGCCCCGCCGTCGTCACCCTCTACAGCCGCGCGCGGGCTCAACGCTGCCATCACCGGGGGCATCAAGCTCAAACGCGCGTTCGCGGCCCGCAGGAAGAAGAACGACAGCGAGGGCAAGATCGAGCGCTCCAAGTCGCGCGACGCCCTCCTCCTCCAGCCGCACCCGCAGGACCACTTCCGCCATGGGATCCAGGCGACGCCGTCGTCCGCGTCGTCCCCTGCACAGGTGATGAGTGATTCTGCAATGGCACATCACCGGGGTGCTAAACCGTTCTCGCAGTTGGCGACACAGGTGTTTAATAAGCGCTCGCCCAAGGCGACCCCGCCTCCACCGCAGGGTCCACCGCCATTGCCACCCAAGGCTGAGGCACAGCTGAGGGCCCAGCTTCGTCCGCAGCACTCTCAGGGTGCTGCTGCCGATCATAATCGTTCATCGATTATCCCGCTCAGCCCGGGAATATCGTCAGCAGTGAGTTTCATGCGGAGTATTGGCGAGCAGGACCGGGAGAGAGAAAAAGAAGATGAGAGAGAGCGGGAGCGAGCACAGGAAAAGGAGAGGGAGAGGGAGAAGGAAAAGGAAAAGGAAAGGCAGGCAGTGCTGGAGAAGGAAACAGAAAAGGAAAAGGAACACTTGAAAGAGCAGGAGTCTGCCAGACAGAGACAAAAAGAGGCTGAGAAGGCTGCTGATGCGGCCAGTAAGGCTGATATGAAGGATACGTGGCGGAAGAGTGACTCGACAATAGGGCACCACACGATCAGACCCGGTGCCACTGCGGGCCCTCGTCCCTCACGGCCAGTCTCCATGGCAGAGTCACTGCAATCGAACCATACGATCGTCCCCGTTAACAAGCGACTCAGTGCCCTCGTCACAGATGTGGACTTTGGCATGCCGGAGGAAGAGTCTGAGCGAGTGGCCAAGGGCACTGCTCCCGAGGACAATACAACTACTACGCCGACTATTGTCTCGACTCCACAAGCACAGGCAGTAACACGGGCACCCCCTACGCCTCCCCCAAACGCACAGAAAAGACGGTCCATGTCTGTCAACATCACATCACACGCTCCATTCCTGCACGCAAAACTACCTCCTGCGCCAGCCAGCGCCTCAGTGACGGAACTCAAATACCCCTCACATTCTATATCCGAAGGCATGATGCCCCCCTCCATGTCCCCTACCCTCTCCCGTGAGACTCCCTCGCTCTCACGGACCCCGGCCAACGCAACGGGGTTCATCGGGCCCTCCTCGCACGGCGCCCAGTCCACGGGCCACAATATCCGCGGGAAGCTCACAGCGTGGACCAACGCCACCAACAGCCCTGCCCCGTCGTCGTCTGGTCATAGCAGCCACGGACACGGACATAGCAACACACAACCAAATATCATGAACCCGTACACGACATTCCCCCCTCCACCCGAGGCTTATCGTTCTGAACGCCGCCTCCCGGCTCTCCCACCGCAGCAGCAGCCGACACCATCGTTCCGGCAGACCGCGATTAGCATGACCAACAGCCTCGCTCCAGCCGCCGGGCTCGCGAAACGCGCTGTGGAGAAGATGGGCCGTGCGTGGGGCGGGCTGAGCTCGGGCTCCTCGAGTGCGACGAGTGGACATACTGGGACAGGGACAAGTGCGACATCGGGATACTCCAGCTCTGGATCAACAGGGACGGGCACAGGTACCGCACCGTCATCGTATGCTCACTCTTACTCGCAGTCGCAGGATATCGGGCATGAGCTGGCGCGGACGGTATCGAGCCAGTCGTCGACTGGCGGGAGCGCCGTGCATCACCATATCGAGCGGGATAAGAAGGGGCGGTTGAGGCATATCCCGAAGGCGGCGTCGGGGTCGAGTATCGTGTCGGGGAATTCAGGATCGGCGCCGCGGGTCCCGGACGCATTTGGGCCGCCGTCGGGGCCTGTGCTGGGGAAGCGCCTGCGGGGGCCGTTACGTGTGAAGCATGGTGGGGGCGGGGGGAGTGGGGGGGTGGTGTTTGGCAAGGACTTGAAGGCGGTGGTGCGGGAGACGGGGGTGTGGGTGGGGAAACCCAAAGCGTGGGGTGGGAGGTGGAGGAATTGGGATGGGGATGGTGGGGAGGGCGGCGGGGACGTGGAGGGTGGGGAGGAGGCGTGGAGGGCGAGGAGGGCGAGTGTGAGGAGGGGGCAGTTGAAGGCACTGGAGGAGAGGAGGTTGCCTGCGTTGGTGGTGCGGTGTGCACAACATTTATTGATCTGGGGTGTCCAAGAGGAGGGGTTGTTCCGGTATGTTGGATGATGTTTCTCTCACTGGGATATTGAATACTGATTTTGTCTGGTTTTAGTGTCAGTGGACGACCATCGCATGTGACGAAATTGAGATCGGAATTTGATACAGGTCTGAACTGAACTTCTTGAGATATTTTCTAGGCCTGACGAGATGATCGTAGGTGCCGATTTCGATATGACGGAGTGTGAGCCTGGGGATTTAGACCCGCATGCTGTAGCTGGTGTTTTCAAGGCTTTCTTGCGTGAATGTAAGGCGAATCATCCTTTGTTAGTAATGACTTCTAACGTTTGTCGCTCAGTACCCGAGCCCATCCTTACACATGCCCTCCTGCCATTTTTCGAGGCGGCCATGAGTCAGGAAAGTGCAAACAACGCAGCAGAGCCTAGCCCAGCTATCTCCCCGACCCGCTCACGTGGACCAGGACTTCCGAGCAACCCACGAAACAGTGGCCTCCCTCCCCCCGGAATGCGCAAACCCCCCTCCTTGTCGACACTCGCGATGCCTTCCCTTACCGGGATGCGCCCTCCCTCCAAATCTTTGCTAAACATCTTCCAGTCCCTCATCGCCCAGCTACCAGAAGAGAACCGTGATCTCATACGTACGGTGACCGAGCTCATCAAGGCTACGGCGAGAGAGAGCAAGGAGACGAAAATGCCATTGAGCAACCTGTTGCTTGTGTTTTGCCCCAGCTTGAACATGAACCCTCCGTTGTTGAAGTTGTTGTGTGAAGGTGAGGGGATCTGGGAGGCGCCGGTGCTTGATATCAAGAATGAGGAAAGTTCTGCAGGCGATACTGGTTCCAAGGATGTGGGTGATGTGGAGGAGGACGAGTTCTCTGACGCTCGGGATGGGACGGAGGATGATGGGGAGAGGGAGAGCATCTTGAGTGAGAGTGTTGGTCGTACTTCGGAGGATATCCCCAGCTCTGTGGAGTACCATGCTTCGGCGGAGGATGTCCTGGAGCGGGTCAAGACCGAGACTCGCCGAGACCCTGTGTCGACAGTGTACCTTGATACAGAGAGCACGTTCCCCGATGATACGTCATCCATGTCCCAACCGGCACACAGATCCCATACACGGAATGGATCCGTGGCGACCTCGTCTTTCAGAGACGATGGGTCGTCTTATACATCTGAGGACCAGGAGAACCCCACTCGCCATTATTCTGATGCTCATTCCCACTCCCAATCTCCACCCCTCCTCACTTCGTCTGCTGAGTCCCTGGACACGCCCTCGATATCCTCTGGTCATCCGTCGTTCTCCCACTTTTATCCCCACCCAGTGGAGGATGATGTGTATGAGAAAAAGTCACCGACTCCGGTATCGCACCAGGGTACATCTGGACCCATGATCGCAGAGCCCTCTCCCATGGGCCTCTCGCCTACAGCACCTAGAAAACCAGTTATAAGCCATCCTATCCCTATCACAGGACCCGTACATTTCCCTTCGACCACACCAGATATCACCCATATACCTGCTTCTCCGACTGCGTCAGAGAAACGACGATCTATACCCATCCTCTCCCTACCGAACTTTTCTCCTACCAAATTATCGTCGGGTATGAGTGATGGAAGTGATTCCCCCCGAACTCCGGATTCAGCAAGGGCAAAGAGGCTAAAGAAACCGTCTTTGCACCTTCTCTTTGCGAAGAAGTCTGCTTCATCGCTCTCTACCGGAAATCGGGCAGCTTCCTCCCCATCTCGCCCTGTTATTTCGGCTCCGTACTTGCAATCCCCGCGATCTGCAAGTGATTCGTCTATTTCAACACCGCGATCGGCAGTGACAGCGCCTCAGTCAAGTACAAACACGCTACCTCCAACGCTCAATACACCAATCGAAAGTGGATCATTAGGAATGGGGTTGGGTCTCGGGATCGATACCACTGAGGCCTCGACGAGTCCTCCGAAACTTTCTTCGCGCCCCAGCAAAGAAGGCGCCCGTCCTCTCCCTGTACCCCCCACCCAACATCACCAATATTCTGCGTCTTGTACATCGTTGGGAGTGGGTCCAACACCCATTGCTAACGCGTATCGTCGCAGTCCGTCACCTGGACCTTCTTTGGCTTCAAAATCTACAGTTTCTCTAGTGTCTTCTGATGCTCAGGCTGCCCCAGCGGCAAGCCACCTGCGTCCATATCCAGCGCGTTCCCGGGGACTGTCTACTTCGAGCCAGGCCTCGTCGAATCATCTGGGTATGTTGGATGACGAGGAACCAACTGAAGACTGGACAAGGAGTGTACTGTTGGCTGCCGACGTGAGCCTCGTTACTTCATCTCATTGAGGATGACCCCTCGTGTGTTGTTGTTTTTTTGTTTCATTTTTTTTTTCTATCTCTTGGGTTTATTTCTTTTTCTTTGCTTCCTATTTTTGTCGAAGCGAAAAACTGCATACCATTCCCTTCCGCCGGCCCGGAAGTTGGCATGTGGCATGCCGTCCTTTCGTTTTGACAGAAACCAGTCGTCCCCGTTCATTCTCGATTTCCCACTACCCATCTCTGTTTTGCAAAAATATCACAATTCCGTCTCCCCTCCACCCCAACTATTCACCACACTACCCTCCTACCACCGCCTCTTCTCGAGCATGTATTTACACGTTTTTATGCCTCATTTCTCATTCGACGATCTTATATTGGACGTTTACTTCATTCTAGGATCTACCACATACATCTGATGATCGCGCAACATAACTACCCGCAATATTTACTGAGTTGATTCTACTTTACATAATGTCTATCCCAACAACTTTACCCGTTGACTACCTTTACACTGCTTCAGCCCCTCAAAACAATGATGGGTGCAAGTTTCTTCAAGCGACCCTCGGTAGTGGTTGATCAACGTAGGGACGTAGAAACCGTAAGTGTGCCAGGTCTGCGCCATCCCGACCCCTATCAAGGATTCCGTCCTTTTCGCAAAAGCTTACGACGTATTGTGTCAGAGACTGAGTATATTCGAGTTCCAAGGGGCTCATCCTCGTCAGATCGGTGGTATAAGTCCACCACAGACGGGTCGTCAGCCCGCTCACTCGTACAGTCTTGATTGGAATATCTGGAGCACGGGTCAGCCAATCTAGAATTGCTTTGAGTAAGATGTATGGTGTATGGTCGAGCATCCGCCGCCGGTGTGAGGTAATCAAACTGGCTAAAATGGTGTCCCAAAATTCTGCTATACAATCATTTGGGAGGCGGCCGTGCGTAAAAAGAGATGACAATGATCTGATTAGGTGCGAGGCAACAGCTAATCACAAAAATAAATTTTGAGATATGAGTAAAAAGGCCTTATGAATTTGTCATGAATCAAAACTTACCGTTATCCCAATCTATTGATGCCCCTGCTAAACGTATAGAATCTTGCAGATCATACAGGGTATTTTCGGTAGCTTCCCAACTCCCCCTGGGGTTATCAAGGAGGCGGACACAATGCTCCGCGTACCTGTTGAACACTTGGGGATCGGGCATATTGATATGATGTCCAAGGAAATCAGCGAGAGCCCGTTCTCTGGACCAGAATTCGCTTTGAGTCCAACTTGATCGTTGGGACAATTGGTAGCTTTCTCTCGGGCGCGTTAGGCGACTGAACTGTATATCGGGGCGAAAGCGCCCCTTCATCGATTCGCGGAGGGAGCTCAAGCGCGTAGACGTTTCAGGCTGTGGCCGAGCGAAAGGGGACAGACTATCGCGACGGCTGGGTAGGGTCCGTAATTTCCTAACGAAGTCAGTGGTCCGTGAGGGAGCGGCTCGTACGAGGCAATGATAGACACCACGGATGGCGTCGACACTGTTGGAAAATGATTTATAGAACTGCCACAGACTGGGCAGATTATCGAGATTGAGGTGTGTTGCCTCCCATAGATCGACGCCCACCCAACTATCATCAGGCTGCCATGCCACAGAGGTAAGGAAAAGCAACCACGACTGAGATGATTTATAAGCACATTGTGTCTCGAAAATCGGAAACCAGTACTGTAATGAGGGCAGAAGGGATGTTCCAACGAGAAAAATGAGGATCGAGCCAACAATCAGGGTGACGATAGAGGCGACGGCGTTGTCAAGTGACCACAAGAGGACAAGAAGACCTAGGAGGAATAGAACCAAAGCCATTTGAAGGAGAAGGGGCAGTGTCGAAATAATCATTGGGACGCGCCATCCTCGTAGGCCCTTGTAACGTAGATCACGGATTACAAAAGACTGCTCCCCTGTCAAATTCTCGTATCGTTGGTACTCGTATAGCCATTGTTTACAGAGAATGCTAACGACGACAGAAGCTAGGGATATGGTTAAGCTGGCGAACCAAAATGTGTTGATGCATATGACAGCCCCACCGCTGGGTGCCTTGGAATCGAGGGCGGGGTGGCTTTGGTTATTTAACAGGGCTTGAAGTTGAAGCCGAGCTAACACCTCACTTGGAGATTCCTGGAGCCACTGGTAGGATTCTACCGCAAACGCGGTGACCGTTGCCGAGAAAAGACCGGCCTGGTGCATGAATTGAGACAGTGATATCCGGCTGAGCTTCAGCGCTTACAAAGATCAACAGAGTGTCAATCTCTTCCCTCCAGCCCCTGCACATTTCATCGTCCATTTCCCGTACCTTCCTGAAACAGACCTCCCAAGGGTCCTGTTCCTTCGCAAAATGAGTACGGTATGGGTCCCTAAAGTGCCACTGGTCCATCTTCTAGATAATAAAATAACTATGAGACAACCAAAACGACGCGTGATGGACTGGACATACTGGGGACGTCCGTTGGGCCTTAATGAAATCGGATGGATTCTTGGGAGGTATGCTGTCTGTGGCTGTACGATCGCTATTGAGGCTCGCATTTTCATTACTGGGCGAAACGTTAATCCCTTCCTCAAGATCAACGACCTCAGAGAGTGTGTGACCTCGAGGTGATTGGCTAGCTGTATACGGCGCGTCTATGTCATTTGTGTTGTTTGTTTGTGGGTTAGTATGTTGCTGGCGACCAGTTAGATCCGCCATTCTCCGCTGCTGTAGTTGTAGTGGTTAAGAATGAAGTACTCAGTTGGTTGGGTAGTCTTGAGAGACGCTGCCACGACACTGCCCCCAAGCTGCACAAATGTATGTGCATATAAGCGCTTTGCATTCCGTAAAATAAGCGAGGGCGGTGCATCCTCCACCTTGTATCTATTACCAAAACCAGTTCACTAGTGCCTTGCTAACCAATTTTACTAGTGATTGGTGTGCGGAATTCATTGGATATGGCCCAGACTAGTAATACCGCGGCCAAAGTGCTGTGTTCTTATGCCAAATATATCAACATGTATTGAAAAAAGGAAAGATCACTAAATGACTGGCCATCTACAGGTGGGTTTCGTTCCGTCATTGCATGTTCATGTGGCACCATCCCCAACTTGGTTGCGAAAAATAAGCCAAAAGGTCTTAAACCCCCACCCGACGTTATCTGTTCTAAGTCTGTCGAATGTCAAGGGAACGTCGAGTCAGTTTTCTTCTTGATGTTATTGGAGGTTATGTCGCCTTGGGGCTATGTATCCCTCACATGGTCGTGCGTAACATACGAGATCTCGGCTCAGTTGGGTGAGAAGTTGAACGGCCGGAGGTGCAAATTCTCTTTATATCGACAAACGATCCAAAATCCACCGCCACATAACATAGCCGGGCATGAGTAGTGGGTGCCGGCACATATATTATAATTCGGATCAATGAAGCAATAATTCGGGGGTAGGACGGAGAGTCGGAGATTGTCTGCCTTAAAGTCAAATTCTAGAGGTCACCCGGTATGCAGATAGTTCTCGAGATATGTCAAGAAGTTTTTTTTGCGCGTGAGCTTAGCAACGAGATACATATGATTCAGCAATTGTGTGGTTACACGACAGAATGTGAGAAGCGAGAGTGAAGCGGTGGCAAAGAGGGTGGTCATTGTCATCTGATAGTTGAGTGTGTAAGTCGATGATAACAGACTGGAGAAAGACAACTTTAGGCTGAAAGCAATTTTGGGAGGTGACTGAATGCGGAAGGGGGGGAAGTAGATGCAACGGATTTTCGTTTAGTTTTCTTCTTTCGGAATTTCTAAATATACTCAGGAAAATAAGTGTATGAAACGGTGAGCGGACAGAGAGGCCTATAACCGGACGACTTGATTAACTACCGTGATTGGATAATGATTCAGGTACGGTCGAGTTTACTCCTTCATAGCGTCTGTGTCACTGTCATCGTCCTGGTCGGTCGCCTGGAGTCCAGCCTTCTTGAGAGCCTCCTCGGAGCTATAATCGACACGCACTCCACGAGTGCGCCTGCCAGTCGGCAAGATTGCGGAAGGATCGATTTCCTCGAAGTCTTCCTCTTCCTGAAGGACGTATCAGAGATAAAGTTAGCATCACGCGTGCCTTTTCAAAGGGGGAAGAAACATATGGAAATTGGCAAGTGGTGAAGGCTAAAAAGTAAAACGCGTCCAGCTGGGCGCTGGGGGGGAAGAGAGAGAGAGAGAGAGAAAGAAAAGAAAAAGGACGCGACGCGACAAACCTCTTCATCGTCATCTTCTTCTTCGTTGTCATCATCTTCCTCTTCCTCCTCTTCATCTTCCTCCATACTCTCATCAGCTACAGCCGTGGACTTCCCTTTGCCTTTGTCCTTTGGAGACGTGACATTATTGGTAGAATCAGCAACGACTGCGGTGGTACTGGTGACGACAACGATGAGTTTACGGGCACCAACAAGTGGACAGGATGAACATACTTGTTGGGGTCTGTTACATTAGAAGACATGGTTGTGAAAATAATAAGGATATGGATACAAGTTGGTGGTTGTGGAACAAGTTTGAAAATTGGATGAACGCGTTGGTGTTGTTTGTCTGGTTCAAGTTGGAATGATTACGTTACCTTCAAGGATTTCTATTGAGCAACCGCTTTGTCTCTTACCTTCCTGCAGAACATTCTTTTTAATAACATCCCTGAAGCGCGTCAAGATATCGACAGTCGTTGTATTCGGGTTAAGTCCAATATACTACTTCTTAACCGCCCATATACATTATCGGATTTCGTGAGGTCTCCACTCTATATCCTGCGCTTCGGTGCCCTGATCTGACTCCAGCTCCGAAATATGACCGCAGATGACCGTTGTGACGGCACTGGGCGGCCTTGACCGAGATCGTTGAGAAATTCTGGGCAACATTTGGGTCAAGGAGCCTATCTTTGGGTGGAATCTGATGGGTCCATGCTGTCCTCGCCAACACTTCTGCCGCCCATCACACATGCCATCAAGCCTCAGATGACCTGTTATTTTTTCTCTTGATGGTATTACCTCAGCACACCCGTCAATTCTATGTAGTCGGGTTCTTGGTCATTCGAAGCCCTTACGCTCTGATGCTCCTTACGGATCCCCTTCTATAATGGCAAAAGGTACTCCTTATGAAATTTCCATAGGAGTGGATAGTATCGGGTCCACTGAACGCCCGGAGCCCTCCTCAAAACTCTCACCTCCCCAGGTTGTTAACACCTCTCGATCTTCAGTCCTTTCATCTGTCGTACCTTACTTGCGACGTCTCGACATCGGGGACGACATGTTTGGACACCAGAAGGTCCCACTTCTAACCCTACGCCTTTCCTCACCTTCATTCCTGGACTCATTTGTCAACGACGACATTACTAAGGACCCTCTATATATCATCAAGACCGTCGGTACATCTACTACCATTCGAAGGGCGGACCCATGGGTTGGGAACACGAAAACTGCGGACATTGACTGGCCTCAGAATGCCCCTGCCAAAGGCAAAGGTGTCTCAGATGGCATCCTCATTCAAATGAGGGGCGCAAGGTGGAAAGGTGGCGAGACTTTGCTCAGACGAAGCACAATGCGAACGTAGGCCATATTTTCTTTGCCCCCTTATCATTACCTTAAGCTCGTCTCTTCAGTGGTCCTCGTAAATTTAATATACCCAACTATGCACATAATTTGAAATGGAGACGTGTTGGAGCTTCGTACTGGGTACGTTCCTAGCAATTTATGTTGACACGTGAAACTTGACTTTTTGTATAGTGCACTACTTCGGCTGTCAAAGGGCCCATCGCGATACTTGACCCAGCTATTGAGAACCTCCCACCTCGTATGTGCGTGTTCGAGACGTTACATGATAAGTATGACCTGCGACCGATGCTTGTCCATCACGGAGTTTCACTTCTTCTCCTCGATTACCTCCTTGTAACAGCATTGCTTCTCGTGACCGATGTCCAAGATTGGATGCTCGTTAAAAAGTTCGAGGGAAGAGATTCAGAGCTATCTCCGTTAGAAGGTGACGGTGCTGCTGCTCTCAAGTCCGGGCTGGGCCATGTCTCGACATCGAATCTGCAATGGCGCAAGATAATGTTTGGGGAACCACTTTTCCCCAAAAGATCTTCTCGTTCCTCCATGTCGTCCACCTCAGACATCGTACCTCGGACACCAACGTCCTCAGAGCAAATGGCCAAGATTGTTTATGGTGACCCCTTATATCCAACGTTGAGTATAAGATCGACATCTCCAGACATATCTTCCTCCGAATCTGACAATGAGGATGATCATATGTTCTTCTCACCCGCTCTGACACGACCACCTAGCCCTTCCGCCGAGTCTGTATATTATCCTTCGTCAGCCCCAACAGCGCCTCCTCACACTCATCTCGACCCATCTTTTTACATTGAGCACGATATTCCTCCGGTACCCCCGATTCCCGCGCAATACGGTACACCAGGAGCGGGATCGAGTCGAGGCTCTTCCTCAAGGCCGTCTTCATCGCATTCCACCGCAAGCACGCGGCGACTAAGAGAACTACCCATACCCCCGATCCCTGCGTTGGTTCCACGACCACGTTCCACACCTCCACGATCAATGACCTCTCCTGGAACAAGTGAAGAACGAGCAGTAATTTCGATAGCACACCATTCCTTACCGGCATCTCGGCGGCTCCCAGATCCTAGCACTAGGTCATTCACCTCACCCTCGACAAGCCAACCACGACAGCTCCCACGGCCACCGTCTCCAAGTGATTCCGATGGGTATAATTTACAGCGTCAGGCACCACTTGGGCGCTCACGGAGTCAATCCGTCCGGTCTGGAGAAAAATGGAATTCTCAGCATGGGCCACGGAGTTTACCGGCTCCGCCGACGGGTAGCTCGGCAAGTAGCAATAACGTCCAAGACCGCAGGCGGCGGCGACGACAGACCCTTAAAGATCCTGACGACGATCTAACGCGATGGATAACCCATCCACGTGAATATGCCCCGGCGCCGCTGTCTCAAACGACGTTCGACACACCACCGCCTGCATACAATTCCATCGACTTTCAAACAGTGATTGACTTGCCAAATATTCCTTCATTGCCACCCACGATACCGCAATCCGTGACATCAAGTACAGGTCAATGAATATCAATCAAAATATACATCATATCATATCATATCATATCATATCATATCATACATGGGCCTCGCCACCCCAAGAACCACCACATGCGCCGCTCAGCCTTCCACCGCCTCTTCCATTCATTTTTTAGAATAGATGCCAATAGCATCTATCCCTTGCTCCCGCTCTTTTTTTACCTTTCGTGGTGGAGCTTATCCGGACTTTGATTTCTATTTTTTTTTGACCTTGATTAACCTGTTCAGACGCTGTATTCACATTGCCTTTCATGCCAGTCAGCCCTTCCGATCATTTGCCCAGGGTAACTACCAACCTCTTTCCTTGGCTGTGACTTTTTCCGCGATTTACCTTCCATCCGAAATCGAAATCCATCTACTACCTGTATCTGCAGGATCCATCCCGTGTACGTATCTCTCCTTTCTGTATACGCGCTAGATTCGCAACAAATTAAGTAATACCATACTGTAGCATTGTTTTCATGTAATAGACTTGATTCATCAACCTCTGAAGTTTACCGAGCTCGTATAGCTTGGGAGGAAACCTATACTTGAAATTTCTGGATGGCAGGCGACGATAGCACCCGACAAAGCAGTAAATAATTTGTGAAGCAAAAGAAATGTTTTAACATCGGAGGGATCACGGAATTCGGCCCTGTGGGCCGATCATCCGCCCCGAAGAAAACCCAGGAATAACTGACGCAAGAAAATGAGCACGATACATTTTACGACTACCAGGGTATTTCTATCCATATAATATACATCCTCCCCTCAAGCACTGCCGACATCGAATTCGCACCGCCACCCTATTCTCGCAATGGCACCCTGCGATGGATCTCAGCGTGATCCAAGCCCCACATGCGTAGCCATCGTTGTAATGGTTAGTACAATCAAAGGCCCATCCGTCTTGTGACCACACTCACGCGCACTTAGGGCGTTTCGGGGACTGGGAAGTCGACGCTGGGAAGCGTCATCGCTGAGGCTCTCAATATGCCGTATGTTGAGGGAGACGAACTCCACCCCAAATCAAACGTCGAAAAGATGGCGGCTGGACATCCGCTGAACGACGCAGATCGGGAGCCATGGCTCGAGCTTATACGCACGACCGCTGAGCATATGGTGGTCGAGCAACGGGTCGGGCAAAACTCCGGTTTGGGGTCGGGCGCCGCTTCGGGGGTCGTGCTGAGTTGTTCCGCTTTGAAGAAGTACTATCGCGATATTCTGCGAGGTATCAAGAAACCGGCTTCGAAAGGCCAGACTCTACCTTCCCACCTGGAACCCGCCAACCCCGATGTGCTCCGCACGTATTTCGTGTTTATTGATGGCTCGCGAGAGGTTCTCCGAGATAGGATGGAGAAGCGGCCAGGCCATTTTATGAAGGCTTCTATGCTGGATAGTCAGTTGAAGACCCTAGAGAGTCCAGTCGGTGAAGAGGGAGTGGTGGTACTGTCACTAGAGGACACAACAGAGGTTCAGCTCAGGATGGCCTTAGAAGGCTTGAGGGAACTGGGTGTTGCTGTGGACAGATAATAAACAGCATTTTATCTTATTCTTATTTTTTTTGTATACGCAGAATGCCGTTGGTGTGGATATATTTCGGCCTATGTTTTGCAGAAATAAATCCTTGGATGGTGAAGAACAAATCGGCTTCTCGAAACAGAGGCGAGGTTAATTTTTTGGCGAAACTAAGGCGAACCAAACCAACTTCGGCTATTGCCGAGGTGAGCGACGCGTATGCTCTTTGATTGAACGCGTCAGTTACCTATATTCTCTCTTCCACGAATCCATCATGGTATGCTCAGTTACTCTGTGCTTAAACATATACTAATAGGTTCCTTTAGTCTAGAAGGTACGATAGTAAGTCTATATTGCTATGGCATGGCGATCGCTTCCTAATAACATCGTGATTAGGTCGCACAACCATCTTCTCGCCGGAGGGTCTGTCCTAATCTATCCATGTACATTTCATTCACTTATTCGAATAAATTTAGGCCGGTTATACCAAAGTTAGTAGCTCGAAAGATGTTCGATCGACATCATAAACCTAACGTCGACCTTGTCAGTCGAATATGCCATGGAGGCGATCTCGCATGCGGGAACAGTTCTGGGTGTTCTAGCAAAGGATGGCGTCGTCCTGGCTGCAGAGAAGAAGGTTACAGGAAAGCTCCTAGATCTTTCAGGTGCAAAGGATGGAGGCTATGGTGGCAGTGGCGAAAAAATCTACCTCTTGAATTCGTACGCTTTACCATCCTACTTCTTTTTGGCTTTGGCAGTGTTCATCATTCTCTACTCTAGAAACGTGATAGGAGGGGTCGCAGGGCTCACTGCTGATGCCAACTCTCTTGTTAATTATGCACGAACTGCCGCTCAGAGGCATCTATTGATGTATAATGAAGATATCCCCGTCGAACTTCTTGCTCAACGTCTCTGCGATATGAAACAAGGTTACACGCAATACGGAGGTAGGGCCAACTTATGTCTGATCCTTATTATTTCCTAATCCTCTGCGCAGGTCTGCGTCCGTTCGGTGTCTCTTTACTTTATGCCGGCTATGACCCTCACTATCATTTCCAACTCTATCATTCCGATCCATCTGGGAACTACTCTGGTTGGAAAGCAACATGTATCGGAGCTAACAACGGCACAGCACAAAGTCTGTTGAAGCAGGAATACAAGGATGATATCGAGGTGAAGGATGCAATTGGTTTGGTTCTGAGGACAATGAGCAAGACGATGGACAGCACAACGTTGGGAAGCGAGAAACGTGCGTTGTTTGAAAACACATACACTGACCACACCTAATCAATTAACACCTGCTAGTCGAATTTGCCGTCTTGACACTAGATCCTGTCACCAAACAACCAAAAGCAAAGATCTACAGGCCCGCAGAGATTGATGCGTTGCTTAAGGCAGAGGGTCTCACGAAGAAAGATGAGGATACCGAAATGAAGGCTGCTTAATTTGTATATCCACCCCAATTCCATTGGCTTGCATCCTACTATTCCGTGTGATGGCAGATTAGATAAATGTGCGACAGCAATGTGCAACGAAGTATATAAAACATAAAATGATTACACATAGATTGGTAGGGATATATGGTTAGAGATCAATGGCACGCCATAGTTTTGGCGCTTTGCGAGTCAGATAGCACTGCATCAACATTGATTGTTGAACCAAAAATATAATGGCCGAGGCCAGCGCCGACGACCACAGAGGCAATGAGATATGCCTATTGGGAAAAGCTCGGATCAGCGAGAAGCAGTATTGGGGGAAGGTACATACGTTGTATGTCATGAAGACCAGCATTAAGAAGAAAGACAAGAAGATAGTAGCGCCGTAAAAGATGGCCCGCGTGATGCGAGCGATGGGGGGTACTGGTGTCCTATTCCCATATACATTCAGTAAACGTCCCAATTACCACATGTATACAAACTCACCCGGTCGCTGCGGCGCTTAGGGATCGGCGCCCACTCAAAAGACCAGACTCCTCAGGTTCAATGTCGGGAGTGCTCCGCCCACTTCCAGCTGCCCTAACCTTGCCTCTCCCCTGTGACACGAGCGTCTTAGCAAGATGAACGTCGTATTTCTTCTGGAATACACGGAGGTACTCATAGAAGACACTGAGACCGATAACAGCTAGGCACGAGAAGATGAAGGCCGTGGTGGAGCTGATGTGCCAACCTGGGAAGACAATGCAGGTATCGACGATTTGGGTATTCCTAAAATTGAGTCAGTACAAAGTCATTGATAGAAAGAGGATCATAATAACCATAGCATGTGGAGTGAACATTGTGGCCCGGGCATGTCATGCCCTCCATGTCCTCCGTGGTCCATGATTAATAATTATATGAGTTGTCAGTAGGAATCAAGTCAACGGTTAGTTTAAGTAGCTGAGTGTTCAAGAAATCGCCCTGCCGCACTATGTTCGCTCCAGCTTGAACCTATCAGTGCCATTCATTCCACTGCAGGTTATGTCATGTGACATACATATCCACAAACCTCCATTTTCGGTGCGATTTCCAGAAAGTCTTGTCAAGTTTTTAATATTGAAATAAGGATTACATTTGCAGTGATCCTACACCACAGAGCTACAACATTATTAACCAGAACCTGCTAAATCACTCTTCGCCTGCTGGACTTCTAGACGCTCTAGTACCGCACGATGCAGACTAGAATTTACATTCCTCGGCTTTGGGCCAGTGTGCACTTCGGGACCCAATTGTAGTGGCTGCGGAGTTTCAGGTAAATCTTTAGTCAAAGCCCTTTGATGTGGTGGAACAATGATGGGTGTAGCCCGAGGAGGTGGGGGCCACTAAACTCGTTTGTTAGTACATCCGTAACATAAGAGTACTAGATCTAAAGTAAACCTACCCCACGACGTGGCTGATTAAAGTGTAGGGCCGCCCATGGTGGATATTCTTTTTCAAGCTGTATGATGTGATTCTCAAGAAATTTTAGCCTATCGAGAAGGGTCCGTGGTAGGGAAGGAACTGTAATCCATAAATCAGTGATAAAATCAAGGTATTGAACACTGGCTATACCATAGCGAACAGAAAGGTGACTTTCGATGTTCTTTAAGCGTTCGTCGAGAGCTGGATAGCGGTCAGATGTTAAACTGTCGCCGTTACTCTTCCCTGGTCCCGAATTGGTATCTTCGGGATCCTTAGCTTTCTGTTTTCCTTTCGCTTTCGACGACTGAAAAGTAGGGAGCTTAATCGTCCGGCTAAGTGGGCCGTCCTCGTTCTTGGCGATGTCATACTTAATCTGTTGGTCCCGATCGATTGGTTTTGCGTCTGTCCGAGCACAAGAAGCTGGGTCAATAACTATCGAGGATGGGTCTTCGTCGTCCAAGCGGCGTCGTTTCTCCGCGAGAGACTTTACAAATTCAGCACGATTAGACGCGTCATTTCTCGCCCGAGTCTTGGCTAGGAACGCAGATATCGATCTATTGATCTTAGGAACGTGTCAAAAACGGCGACATGTGCAAGTTGAACCATCTCACTGTGGTCGGAGTCCGGGGTTGGACCCCCTTGACAAAACGAATGTAATCAAGTTTCCTTTCGTCCAATGAGCGCTCGGTGCTTATTTCCTGAGGTTCGGCTTCAGGTCTTCCAAGGACCTAGGGGAGAAGAAGCTATAAAAATACATATTATAGAACTCGAAACATACGCACAGAGAGATTATTAATGAGATCTGCTAGTGCATCAGGCACCTTTTTCTGCTCCCATTCAGGATTGAATACGACCAAATCCGCCTCAAATCCAGCAACAGCCTGAGTCAATCCTAGTTTGGTCAGGAACGATTTGACAGCTTGATCCCAGTGGCGGTACGTTTCAGCCGGTGGGGGAGAAGGTGATGGTGAAGGAGTTTTTACTCGAGTTGCGGCAGAGTTTTGGACGACAGGTGTGAAGGGAGATTGTGCCTGGGGTTGATATTGTACGAACGGGGCTTGTGGGATTTCCTGTTGCATGTTGACGCCAGAATAAGGGTACCCCGGCGTAGTTGACCAACTATTCTGCCATGCTGAATAGTTGTAGTACGGATTCGCTCCGGGGGTGGGCAGAGGCCCTCCTTGTGATGAAGAAGCGAGAGTATAACTGCGATATGGCTGCGATAGAGTTCCAGGTGTCCCGGCTGTATTCTGAGAGCCGTTTATGGCTTGCTGGGCACCTTGTGACGCCCTTCCAACTGTTTCATCAAGACGAAAGGAACTTGTTGCGAAAGATTTGGAGGAGCCACTTGTCATGACATACTCATTGGGAGAAAACACGAAAGTCCAATACTTGAGTCAGGCCCCAAAGCTTACACAGCCACTGCAATTGAGGGTGCCTGATTTAAATCGTGAATTATTTTCATTATTTCATATTGCGTGTATATAAGAATTCCATCAGTAAGACAGATAAGAGCTGTCATGAAGATATGGAGAGAAGGCGAAACTATTTAGTTTTAGTAGTACCGATAGTACCTCCGATCATCCGCACCGATTGCATCGACCGCAATCTGGTTTGCTCTGGCCGACAATAACGCGACTGCTTGTGCATCTGCCAACGCAGTTTCGCCCTGTTGCTTGGAGGCACCAGTTGCTGAAGCAACCCTCTGTAACATTCTAGGATCTGGTTCGGCCGGAAGGACACTCCTGGGTAATTCGCCCCAGGTCCTGTACCGAGGGAGGTCATATTTCCGCAGTAAACGACTGAAGCTGCCCCATGACTTTGATGGATCTGAGAGTACCTCAATCATCACGACATCAATGAAACCCTTTCGGGTGAGGAGAGGCATCGATGCCTGCGCTACTTGAGCACCCATGGGATTGAACACTGTACCCAAAGCGCGCTGGAATTGCGAGGCCCGCTTGTTGGAACCTCCTTGGGAAAGTTGTGTACGTTGTTGAATGATGTGTTCAATTGAAAAAAGATCGAACGCATTCTTGAGGAACTTGTCCCCTGCAGCTTCCTGGGACATTCCTACTGCTCCCGCCATACCTGCCTTCCCTAAAAGACGATTGCATGAGAACAATTGGAGAGAACCAAGAAAGTTTGAGACTTACACGTATTTTCGTGGGGGAGACACCCCATGTCGTCCTCGAACCGAGAATACACCTCAGGACGCAAGTAACCAGTGTTTGACGGATCGAGATAAGTAAAGATGTCGTTCAGGAGTGTCACGCACACCGGAGTCGGGCTCATATCCGCGTGAACGAATATTTGCCACGGTTGTTCGATCGGGGCTGGGCCGGGCGTGTGGGGGTATGGTGGGTTGGTTGGGACACTCCGAGGGGGGAGGGGAGGTGGAGGGTTGTGATTGTCATTCTGGGGGCCTTGTGCAGGGGTGGGGGGAAGACGATAGGTTATTAAAATCTGCGATAGCACAGGCTGATGCCCATTAGAATTCCCACTCTCTGAAAACGCCTGAACTTGATGAGACGGCAAATGCCCCTTGGTGAAGCGACCACTGATAGCGCAATTCGCACACAAGTCGTGATCGCGGCAGACGAAGCAGTGTATCCTGGGACTGATAGGTGCAATTCCCTGCGAGCAGGAATCACAGTTAAAATTCTGCGTTTGTGGGTACGGGTACGCCATGAGAGTGTCGTATAACGAACAGTGTGCGACAACTCAGAGATAGGAAGATCTTCAGTTTCAACATTCTTTTTAAACCCTTCACTTGGTTCATGGATAGATGGGGGTGTATAATTTGCTTCCGAATTCGACGAGTCATGGTTCTAAGGCGGCCAAGGTACAGTAGTTCCTGAGAGTACCCGCAAGCATTGATAAAAAAAAAATTACCATCCAAAGGGGATCACGGAAAGAGCCCCTATAACTAGCTGGTTTTCATCTGTCATGGGCTGAAAATGAATCGTAAGATTTACGACGGTCAGGTTGGTTGAATTTCAGGAGTCAGGGCAGAAACCTCGCTCATCGGCATAGACAATCTGAAATCATGCGATATAACACGTGATATGGCGCAAATCGTCTGAACACCCATTCTTGACCTATTCCAACAAGGTAAATGTTTTCTCTGACGAATATTTTAACTGATGAAGAAAAAAAAAGTGGCCACAAATGGAAGTGTCGGAAATGAGTCCTATTACAGAAACGCGAAGGCAGATACAAATCACTGCAAAGAGCTACAATTGACGTTTGTATGTATGTTTGAAGTCTACAGAAGATTTAAGGGCTACAAATGATCGTCCGTTTTCTGACAAAGTCCATTTAGTTTCCATGTCACGATTATGCCCCCTAGGTGTACACATTGGAAACCTAACTCATGTAATTCTATAAAGCATCAGGAGAGATATCGCCGAGGGTGTTAAGTGGATCAAAAGTGCTCGTAACGCTGAACGCGGATTTAGAGTCATCCCCGCCAAATTCCGAGCGGGAGTCGATAGTTTCCTGTATATGAAATTTAATTGTTGGTGGCGGCGAGATCGAAACAAAAGATTTACATCAAAATAGTGGTTTGCGAGGCTTCGAGGAGCTGCAGCAGGGTCAATCACGATAAACCGCAACTAAGACATACTTCTTACTTTTGGGTGTTTTGGGCAGGCGGCAACTCACGCCGCTCTGAAGGATGTGATATGCTACAAGGCCGGACCTAGTAGGCATGAGGTTAGTTCTCTCGGAAAAAAGAATCAAAGATTATAACTGACCAGCCAGTTTGGTGAGAGGCGCCAAGTCCGCGACCATTGTCAGCATGGAAAAACTGGCAAGCAGAAAGGATTTAACTTTGAGACTTTGCCAAGGAAAACACAAGTCGCGAACCTCATAGAACCAAACGTAATCCCGGAAATGAGGGTCGTGATCTAACTTTGGATTGCCGCCATTGGTGGCTCTACGCCCCTCCATATCCCGACCGAAGATGTGAATGATGCGATGTTGAATTTCCTCCGCAACAGCGACGAGATTCATATAATCACCGCTTCCGGTGGGGCATTCAACCTAAATCATAATGAATGTATTGAGAAGACAAAATACTACTGCATCATACCTGTAGATCATCTCCATAATACTGGTAGAATCGCTGTAAGCTCTCGATAAGGAGGAAATTAGTAGCGAGCCCTGGTGGGGAGCATGGAGTCAGCCCGAAAATAGAAATAGGAAATAAAAAAAGTCTATACAGATCGGCCCTCTCCAGTTTGAGTTCCCACCAAACATCCCAGAGCGCGAGTCACCTGGCCAGTATCCTACTTCATACCTTTGCCCGTTCACGTCCATACCCCATGGACGATCTTTATGCAACTTGGATAAACTACGTGATGAGGTAAGTGTTAGTATGACAAGATCGTATACTCTTCCGAAAGCGAGGACGTACGATCGAATACCATGCTCGCTTAAGAACTCATCTTCATCCAGCATCTTTTCTAAAATCTTCACCAACCTTTCTTTACTTGCCAGAGCAAGCAACCTTCTCTGCTCCTTCCCACCAACTCAAAAAAAATTCATTTAGATTATGAGCCAACCTCAACAATGTCAGCGACCCACCTTTCATGTTCGCCATATTTCTTGCTGATACCTCAGGCCTATTATTAAGGAACCATTCGACCCTCTTCTTAAACCCTGGGAACCGGTTTAAAACCGAAGGCTCCAAGACCAACGTACCATACAATGGAATTAATCCCACAAGACTGCGGACCGGTAATTGCATTGAGTGTCCCGGTCCAAACTCTATGGCGTCGTAGTACATCCCATCCTGATCATTCCAGAGACTGATCTCGTCATCACCCTCCTTGTAGGTCATTGCATCCGCGATGAAGATGAAATGCTGTGTTAGTTAAAGATATTAGTAAAATTTGGGGGTTGGAGGGGGAAGAAAACATACCTCGAAGAATTTGGACGCAATGTCCTCATAAACAGGATTATGCTTCGCCAGTTCAAGTGCCATGTTTAACCTTTGTCACCGAATATAAACATAATGTGTTACTTCTTATATTCCAGCCGCAGAGAACCACGCACATATTAAGGCAATAGAATGCCATCCAAGCAGTTCCATCCGCCTGTCGTAAAGTCCCCCCAGTTGGTAAGGGTTCTGATCGGTTGAAGGCGCCGATATTATCAAGCCCGAGAAAACCGCCTTCGAAGACATTATTTCCTCCTTGATCTTTCCGGTTCACCCACCTAGACAGTAGAACTTGTAGCCGCCGCAATCAAGAAGAGACGGGAGAAGTCTCACCAGGTAAAGTTCAAAAGCAATTTCTGGAATACACGCTCGAGGAACGCTAGGTCTTCTTTTCCCGTAAGCTTGCGTTCGATCTTGAAAACCCGAAACGTTGCCCTGAGGAGTTGTTTAATGTGTAAAAAGGTATAACAAACTTGAGGGCGCACCATGCATGTACTGGGGGGTTGACGTCGCTAAAATTCCATTCATATGCGGGGATTTGCCCATCCGGTTTCATATACCATTCCCGGGTTAATAGATCAAGCTGCGACTTCGCAAATGCAGGGTCCACAACAGCCAGTGGGATACAATGGAAAGCGGTATCCCAAGCTGCGAAGAAAGGGTATTCCCATCTGAATATAAATGGGATAAGTCGCTATATGCGCTCCAAAATTGTAAAAGTTTCACTTATCAGGCATAGAGAGAATGTCTTCGATGTGCATATGCCTCCATTCCTATATCATGGAATAGTCAGCTGAGGTGTGAGGGTGAAAATTGCATCGATATAACACACCCGATTTCTTATAAACTTCCTCTCAGGTGGTGGCTTCGGCTGAGCCGGATCTCCTTCGATCCATTCTTTTTGAATGAATCTATAATACTGTTTTGTCCACAACATTCCCCCAAGTGCTTGCCTCATGATCTGCTTTAAATCATCACTGATAGGTCCTAGTACAAGCGACCCATAAAATTCATCTGCCTCCTGTCTCCTCTCTTCAATAGCATCGTCGAATAAAACTTCATCCTCCAAGCTTGGATCCTTTCCCAACCGCGTTGGTGTCATTTTAAGGCGTACCACAGCACACCCACCATGTCCTGGGACGTCAGTGAAGGTATAATGTGCAGCCGACTTGGTACCCTTCTTTTCTGGGTTGACATATGACGGACCTGGAGGAAAAGGTGTACAGGGACCTTCTTCAGGAACTTCAGGACGCTCAGCCCCCAAAGATGACGCAGTCCTAGAACGGATCCTAGGCGTAAAAAACCCCTCTTCTTGAGATTCGGACGTGGGCGGGCGGTGGCTTGGAATGATGTGGTCATGGAATGCATCCTTAACATATGGAGTTTCATTGGTTCCACCGTAGAGACGACTGAAGTTGGTGTTGTTCTCGGTGAAAAGTAACTGGGGTTCAACAGCATCGATGTCTGGATCTACCTCAAAATTGGTAGCGGGGCCGACGGGAGGTGGCGAGGGGAGGCAATAGAGGTGAGTTTTACCCAAGGCGGGGTGGCGAGCCGTGATGCGGTTGATCTTGTTATCCTCAGTACCACGAACGGAGGCTGAGAGAGTGGGCATCGATGGTTTCTCGATAGGCCAAGACCATGTGTTAGGGAACCACAATTGTGGAATGATGTGAAGGCTAGCAGGGTCGGGGCCGCGATTATACGCTGTGACGCGAATATAGAGATTGTCCGCGTCGTCCTCGTCTTTGGCGTACTATGGCTCCTGCGATAAGCCTATATTCAAGCGAAGCGAAGCATATAACAACTAACCTCGACGAACACATCCCAGTACCGATCGCCTTCAAAAGCGTCTGTGTCCAAGATCTCGTACTCCGAAACGTCGCGGTTTCTGTTCTGATTCTCTGTCACTAACTCTTCATAGGGATACCGACGCTGGGGGTATTTGTACAAAAATTTCATATATGAGTGTGTTGGGGTCGAGTCGAGATAATAATAAAGCTCTTTCACATCTTCACCGTGATTGCCTTGATGACCTGTGACGCCGAAAAGACGCTCCTTGAGAATGGGGTCTTCACCATTCCACAGGGATAAACCAAAACATAGGCGCTGGTGGTTATCAGATATCCCAGCTATTCCATCTTCGCCCCATCTATATGCACGAGATCTGGCCTGCTCATGGGGGAAATGACTCCATGCGTCACCATTGGCTGAATAATCTTCACGAACAGTGGCCTGAAAAATAGTGGCGTTGAAAGCGGCCCTCAATCGCACAGGATTATCGATATGTACTCACCCATTGCCTATCACTGAGGTATGGCCCCCACCTTTTCCAGTGTCTCTCCCTTTTCCCATCCTGAAGTAGTCGGTATTTTTCCGCTCCTCGATATTCGTCGCCAAGCTGCTGCGCTAGGCGTTGGCGATGAGTTTTCGAAGGAGCAGTCTCTTCTATATCTTTTGGTGGAGAGTCTGTCTGTTTTCCGAGTTTTGGTGGTGGCGTTGGCGTTGGCGGGGGCTTTGGAATATTGATAGTTAGACCCGGTTCGCCTCGATCTTGTTGTTGAGGGGTATAATCGACGCCTAGTCCTCCAAAAAGCTTTTCTTGCACCTTCTTAACAGCATCAGAGCCCATGTTATACGACGGATGCCGTTTTCAGCTGTGGTCACAGTTTAGAGATACGTATCGGGAAATCCGTTTTGAACAGGAAGAATGACATCATTCCCCTCGAATTTACAACTGTTTTGAAATTTGCTCCCTAACCATCTTGGGACAAGCGCGCTCTCTTGGCGATATTTATTGTACAATTTGTAGTTGATGACCTAGGATAAATATCCAGACCCAGATGGTGTCTACTTCACCTGCACCAGCATCCTCCTCCATTTCTAATGCAATTTTACACAAAGAGGAATTTCAATTCTGTTACCTGTGTTCTCTATGTCAACAACAAGAATATTAAATATTGGGTGACACAATGACATTACTGAGATCAGGGTTTTCTGCCAATGGTATATAGCAACATTATCATTGAAAAAATAGGAGCAACAAGTACAAATATTAGAGTCTAAGATGCAAGGTCAATGTATAGCTAAAGGGTATGCAAACTTGTTCTAAGTTCTATTTATAGAAAGAGGTTCTGTCCATTTGCTAGATGCTTTGAAACCTTAATCCTTTGCAAAAACTGAAAAATTTTCACATGGTTTATTAGTTTTTTTGAATTATCTTCTCATTTTCCCAATGGTGACAAGCATGGACATGCTTGTACCATGGTATTATACTAATATTACTATTTCCTTACTATACCTTTTAGATACTATTACTACCCTTTAGTACACTCCACACATACTCTATGGACACCTTGAGACCATTGGATGTGCTGTCCAAAGGGTCCTTCCTATTGTAGACACAAGGTAGTAGTCATAATATGTAAAGACCCTAGTTCGGAAAATTAACAACAGTTTCTCCTACTGCCACTTTGTTTCCTGCAGCACAGGGCCATTCCCTTTTATCTCCCTTCATTCAGCATTCTCTCCCTTGGATCTAGAGCCTCCAATAGAGGAGTGGTCCACTTCAGCCATAGTCACCTCTTTCTATCACCCTAGATTGTGCCAGAAGCATTCAGCAAGCTTCAAGTGAACTCAAGGTTGTCAACAGTCTTGGTTTAGAATTTTGAACACTTTCTTATAGGATAGGTACCTATTGGCTATGCCAGAAAACTTCTGCCTTACTGCCCATTTTTGCCATGAATTTGTGTGCTGAGCTGATTTTGAATATCACATGCTTTTCTTTTTTGGCTTGGCAGCAACATTGCTCATGATGGTATTACAATGTTAACAGGACCATTACTCAAACTTAGTGGACCTTATACCAACTACAAATCTGTTGTTTTGTAGGTCACAATTTTTTATTTTTGCCTTTTATATCCATGTTTAACTTTCCTAAATCTATACTTCTCTACTATTAACCCTATACTTGAAATTTGGTTATAAGCTTGCCAAATCTTGACTGAAATTTTTCCAATGGGTGGATAGCAGGAGCCACTCATTAAACAATGGCAACTCTGCCCAGACTTTTTGGCAAGAAATATTTTTTTAGAATAATATGTAATCTATATACCAACACTTTCAAGACTAGCCCCCTTGAAGCTGCTGAAATACTTGCAGGCATCCCCCCTATCCACCTGCATATTAAAAAGCTGGTGGAACAGAGCCATTTCTGCTCCAGGGCATTGCAAGCCTTACACATCTTCTACTGCAATGGGAACCACAAATTCTCTGTTGAGACTTTTAAGAAACAGATCAAGGGATCTACTCTAGACAAATATACTTAGGATTTCCCCTACTAGATAAAGGTCAACCAGGCTTGTGTTGTCTTTGCACTTTGCTTCTTTCACTAAATAGCTTCATGGAATTATCCTCACATCAGCTTTGCACCTGCATGCATCTCACTGAGTAAGGTTGAGATTCCCCATGCCCCTTATCAGGTGGTGCACCTTAGTGTGGCAACACTTTGTCCCTTGCCAACTTTCTTCCCTTTATTATAATTACTGTATGCAGTGACCAATATATATATGCTATATAGTTGGTATATAAAATGTAAACCAAAAAAAGAAAACCCCTGTCCAGGCTTACATAAGTCCTAGTCAACTCATGTACTTGTGCCTCAAGCACCACCCCACCACCCTGGTGCATCTTAGCATGGCAAAGCATCACCCTATGCCAACCTCTTCCTCTTCTAATTACTGCATGTGGTGACTGACACATGTACTTAGTTGTAAGGGGAACATCCATTTTTGACGTCTCATTTCAACGTTGTACAACATCATAATCACAGATCAGAGATCATGATTGCAAGACAAGATTGTGATTGTAAATTGTTGTACAAGCCACCAATCACAAGCCCTGTGCCAATGATCACAAACCAACACCTCAGGCTGCATATCGGAGCCACCAGGCAAGCCTATGCCCCAGATCAGAGACCATACATTGCAAACTCAGATGTTGCCCGATATGCGCCACACTTGTTGAAATAATGCATGATTACTATGCAAACATACCTATTGTATCAACAAACCCATTGTGTGACCCTGAAAAGACGTGGCAACAATAGGAGTACATACTGGCATTGTGTAGAACTAGGTATATAGTGACCCCACCTTGGTAGGGGATCCTCAGATTGATCTCTCAGGATCTCCCCTACCAGGTGAGTAGTTTAGACTTGTAGCATAGGCAATAGACTCAGGATCTCCCCTACCAGGCAGGAAGTCAGCCGACTTATGATTGCACATGCTCTGACTTAGGGTTGCCCTGACATTAGTATAGTCAGGATATAAAATGTTAACCAAAAAGAAAATTGGTGGACTTGAAGCCACCTCCTGCAGCAGCAGTGCATTGCTACTAGAGGCCAGCCCCCCAGTCAGGCCCTCTCTCCTTGTAATTACTGCATGTAGTGACCAATACATGTATTCTGTACAGACAGTATACACAATGTAAACTCAAAAAAAAAAATTTATCTCTCACTCATATTCTTTTCATTTGTAATTACTGCTTGTGGTGACCGGTACTTGTATTCTGTACAATTAATTTACACAATTATGGACTGGAAACAAAACCAAAAAACTACATATTGGGCATACTATTATGCAGGACTAAATATTTTTGTTTTTTTGATACAAAACTATGGTCCCTACAGGTTATTATAAAGTAAAATAGGATTTGCTGGTGAATAAAATCTGTGAGTTGCCAAGTGACTCTTTTTGCCAAGATCAACTTACTCTAGTACATTATATGCCAATGTATTTTTTACCCCTCTATGATATAGGGTGTACTTGTGGCCATGGATGGCTGTTGTGTGACCGTTCCCCTAGTACCATCCTCCCCCTGATCAAATCGGATCCGCGACGTCAAAATAGTTTGGGCATCTTCTGTGCTAACCCCAAGACCAATTCGGACAAACATGAGAGTCGGGACAATGCCCTGTGGATTATATCTCAGAAATCTATCCAACGTCAATAAAACAAAGAATGGACATACCACAATCTGGGCCAAGATGACGAAAAATGTCCTCTAGAGTATAGTGGAACTTAATACCTTTGTGGTGTGTTATGGGAGTGGCTGGATAGAGCTCACCATAACGATATCTAGTTTTGGGGCACTAGATTCAAGGGTCCCATGATTTGGGATAGATATCAAGTATGCAGCTATTGCAACACAGTAGATTGACCCAGACTCAACACTGATACATGGGTATATTTTTTGAAGGATTGGATACACAAGTTTTTCTAGTACTCACATTAATGCGATAATGGTGTTATATTGTTGAGACACCTTTGGTCCTAATATTCTCAGTTCTCGAGAGACCCACCAGATACGACCGGCTGTTATTGGTCACGTCGAGGTACTCACAAGGTTGGTTATATACATACCTGACAATCCAGTCAAAACCACATTTGTGGCAAGAGTAAAGAACAGAGGAGTCCGATTATCAAGATCACCAATCACATTGAAGGATACCTCAGAAGGCATTAAGAATATGCACCAATATGATCCAAATCCTGCGAAGTATTTCTAGAAAAACGGGTTATGAAGACTAGAACAGACATACTCACCAGTCTCCGCAAGGATTAGAAGCGATGGTAGCCAAAGAATATATTTTTTACGACCCCAGATAACATAACAACGATATGCCTTGATAGACAAGAAGATTCAGTTTCCATATCCACTTAATTTGTCGAGGCGTACAAATAATGAATTTGCGACGAGGCTTCGAAATTTGTCAATATAGGTTTACGATCCAGAGTAAGGGTCATACTTTGTGAATACATATAGAGCATTGTTTGTCACGGGGACAAGAATACCTCCCACTATGCCATATTGAAGTACAATGGTTGGGAAAGAACCGAGGACACATTGGAGGGTACAACATAGAAACAAGAGGACAGTTCCGAATAAAATGCTCTTGTGGCCCCGACTGAGTTGGCGTTTTCGAAAAATGTGTATAGATAGGCCGAAAAGTATGAGATATACACCTAAAGAAAATAACTGAGAGCCGATATGAGTTTTCCAGGAACAAGAGGGTCACCATAGAAGATCCCCTGAACCTGAGGTTGTATGGCACATTAATACAGCGCTGGGGTATTAACACTAATGGCATTGCTTACGACTGGTGGGACAATCAAGTAAATAAGTTCGCGAGGATCCACGGAGGAGGGATAACTTGCACGGGATTCCATCAGGACTGAAATGGGGCGTATAAGATTACCTCAACTGGGCCATGTCTCTCTTTAAATAGTATAGGAATACTATTTGTGGAAAGCTATGTATGCGTCATTGCGCTATTATAGTTGGTCGTATGAAGGCTTCGTTTTGATTAATTATGAAGATGTGATGCCCGTAACCGCACCAACCCCAAATATTGTTGAGATTCCGGTTAATTCACACATTGACAACAGAATGGAACCTTTGATCACGGGCGCGATGGGTTATCATGTAAGGCCTTCGAGAGTCGACTTACTTCATCCAAAAATTCGGTCAACCAAAACGAAATAAGAGATGAACTTGAAACATATAGGCCATGTTTCGCCAGAGGTCGACGCGCGACAAAGGTCTTGATTTCAGCCAATTTCAAGTCACTGTGGCGCGCGGCTTCCGAATTGATCGAAATGATACAATGCACTGCGTGTGGGCGTTTCTTTCCATACGAAGTTCAGAGTCGAGATGGCTGGCTGTGAGTCTGGATTCCTGTTCGAGAAACGCGTCATGACTTGGTTGGGGTGTGTACCCATGGTCACAACTCGTTTCCTTCTGTGTACTCTCGCGTCTCGGGAATCTGCGAACTCGCAATGGCATCCAAACCGGAGAGGGGAGCGTTCTTCTAAAAGGAGGCTTCGACTTCTGAGAGGCACCTATCACTTGATCTTTTTTTTTTTCGCTCTTCGCTCGTGACTACTCGACTTCGATTTTGCTTGGAGCCTGGGTTGATCAAGGATGATCCACTGATAAGCTGAAACGCGACGATAAGGCAAGAGATAATGTGTACGTATAGGCAGAGGATACGTATACTGACGCTGAGGATCCCAGTACCCCTCCCCCCTCTGTGTGGCTTCACCACGCGATACGCAAGACTCTCCCAAGCGGCGCCTCCCCCATTTCCATATAGACATCCAACCGGGATCGCAGCCCGCGGAGGAGAAGGGAAGGGGTTCTTCAGCAGCTTGGGTGGGCGGAAGGCGGGACGGGTGCAGGGCGGCGGAGAAGGAAGAGTTACGCCATGATATCGACTTTAGGTTAGGCCCAGAACCTGGGTCGTCAGGTCAGGTGGAAAGAAGGCAAAGCTGAGGATTTGGGGGCTAAAGGCGGGAATGGAGAGGTGATATTTAGGACGCGTGGGGTCGGGGGCAAGTGCCGGCGGAGAGGGAGAGGAAGAGCCGGAGCGATCGTGTCAGTGTCAGTGTCTGTTCTGTTCTATTTGTTCGGGTGGTCGCGTCGCGTTGGTGATGTGGCGAGAGGTAGACATGCATAATGGCAGGTTAATCTGCTGTTAATTTAATTCATTTGTTTAATGGCACAAGACAGGGACAGGGACAGGGATACGTACAAATGCAGACGTAATAGACTGCGGCCGAGTCGAGCACGCGAGTTGCAGGAAAAAGAAGGCCCGGCACGATCTGCGCACTTCCCCGCGCCCTGATCGAGCCGCGTCCAGTCCACCTCCCCGGCACGTCATACCCTCCCAATCGAGTTATGGCCTTACCCAATCGAGACAGCCAGGTCCTCGGGGATTATTCCGATAACTAGATATAGAGCGCCTCGTTTTTGGATCCACACCACGATGAATCTCCCCACTTCGTATAGTAGTCTGTCTCTTCATCTCCCCCTCGTCTTCTTCCCTCTCGCTCTCTTCGCTCTCTTCGTTGTTCTTCGCTCCCGCAGGTCCATGTACACTCCCGTCGGTCTCCTCGCTGTTCTCGCCTTGCTCACTGCCGCACTGGGGCTCGTCCCAGGCGCGTCGACGGCCCAGCGTGTCGTGCATGCCTTGCTCGCAGCAACGTCTGGCGCGTCCCTCTTACATTTGCTAGCACTCAGCACCCCGCGCCACCCGCGCTTCACGCTCTTTATCATCGCGCCCATCGCCCTCCTCTGCGCCGCCACCCTCACCGCCCTCTTCCCGCCCACGCTTCTCCCAGTCGTACTCCCACCTACACTTGCTATCGCGTACACGCTATCTACAGTCCCACTTGCGGTCTTCATTCTGTATTCTCGCCAAAGCGATGCCTCCCTTTCGGTACCCCTCTCGCTCTCCCTTCCGTTTACATTACCCCCTTCACCCGCTTCGTCTTCTGCATCTTTCCCCTCTACTGAAGAGAAACCCAACCTCTCCCACCCGCCTAGTTCGTGGTTCCCTGAACCAGAAGTACAGCAGACAACTCCAAAACAACAACCTTTTATCCCACAACACGTCCTCGCCGCGCAACTCGCTTCTGTTCTGGGGTCCATTTTTGCCCTTCTAACACTCCTCGCCCAACCTACAATGTTATTTCCCATCCTCAGCACAGCATTCACCGCCCTCTCACTCTTGGCCATTCTCTCCGCCTACCATAGACTCATGACCCGTAAGTATTTTTGCCTCATCACGTTCCATAAATTAACTCCCCCGCAGTCCCAGTCCCCACCCCACCAACGCCCGCTTTCGACCCCTACACATCCCCACTAACAACCCCACCACGTCCCCTCCTTTCCCCACTCCGCACAAAATCCAAGCTCCATCGACCATTCACAAGCCCCAAATCCCCCTCCACACCGTACACACATACACGTTCCCCACCCTCCGCATCTTCGTCTTTCTTCTCTCCTTGGCCAAAACCGCCGCCCCTATCACTTCCAGACGCGGGGGACCCCCATCCTTTAGGGGGAAGTGGATCATTGACTCCACCGAGGGCGGTACACAGGGCTACGTATGATGTGGCGGACGCGTATAACGACGCACGGGACGTGCGCATGTGTTCGTATGCCTATACAGCACCCGCCCACCCGTATAGCGCGCCTGATTCGCCAGAATCGGCGTCCGGTCCGCCGAGTACGAGCACGGGAGCAGGTATGAGCACGAAAACGAGAGCGTACCCTCGTACGGCCTCTACCTCCGCGTCAGTCTATACACAACTCCCGCTCCGCCACCCGGCGTACCCAGTATACCCGACCTATACACCACGACATACACTTCCGGCGTACGGACGTGCATTGGTCTGCCCTCCTGATATGGATGGGACTTTTACCAGGGCGGAGTGGGGTATGGACCGGGAACGGGAGGCAGGTCGTAGTGACGCCGAATCGGACACGCAGGATTTTACGGACCTCCGCGATCCGTTCGCGAGTGCTGCACCGCGCACGGGGGCGCATGTGAGGATTGTGAGCGTGCTTGGGGGAGGGGGATATAGGATTGTGGGGAGTGGGATGGAGGTGGGGAGGTGTAAGATGAAGGGGAAGGAGAAAGAAAAAACGAAGGCGAGGTCTGTGGATGGGCATGTGGATGTGGATATGGATCTGTACCGTGCGGCGAGTGCGAGAGGGGGTGCGGGGAGAAGGGGAGAGACGAGATCGGGTCCGTCGTCTGTGTATTCGGGCGTGTCGAGTTTGTCGTCGTCGAGGGGGTGTCCCGTTTCGGTGTCGGTGTCTGTGTCTACTTCCGTTTCAACTTCTACATCGACTGTGAATTCTGGCCTTATTTCTTCAAGCTCGAACATGGTGTCTGGTCCTTCCTTTACATCCTCTACTACATCCGCTTCCTCAAACCCCATGTCTACAACCACATCCGACGCTGACTTAAAACCCACGAATCCAACTCGCACGCCCACCCCACTTCCCCGGACACGCATGAGCGCATGGGGGAGGCTACCGATCCCACTCCGAACCACAGGAGCAAGAGTAGGAACGAGTATGGGAATGAGCACGGTTATGGGGATGAGTGGAAAGACACTGGGACCTACGGTCGCGTTCGGGACGAGCGGGGGGACGGGGACGTTATTGTTGCCGCTTGCTGGGGGGAGGGTGAAGAGGAGGGGGCGGGGGCGGGGGAAGGGGGGTGTAGGAGCCAAGTCTAATGTCAAGGGACTGGAGAGAGAGAAAGAGAAAGAGAAAGAAAAGAGTAGCGTGGGGGGTGGGAAGAGGGGGTGTAAGGAGAGAGGGTGTGATGGAGCTGCGGGTGGGGGTGGGGAAGAGGACAAGGAGGAGGAGGAGAGACTTGAGGACTCGGTACTTTTGGCGCAGAGGCTTTTGAGGAGTTTGGTTGGTGGTGCGGGGGGGTAGAGGTGGTTTGAAAAATTTCTTTGTTTCGTTTGTTGGCTTTCTTTTTTTTCTTTTTCTTATGTAGATTTAGTTTTTTTGACTTTTGGTTTTTGGTTTTTTGGCCGTGGAATGTCTCCTGGAGCCTATGTTTTATATTTTCTCGCTTTTCGATTCTATTTTTTTTTCGGGAGGGCAGGAGGGGTGGTTGGAGGTTTTGGGTTGGGGCGGGTCAGCTGTTCACTTTGTTTTCCCTTCTTCTTCGTCCCTTACCTAGATGTTCCTCCCGCCCTTGTAGTTCAACGGTTTGTTGGGGGAGTCGAATGAGATGAGTAGAGTCATCACTAGAATCATAAATGTCATGTGTATTACCAGTTTTCTTTTTTTTCTTTTCTTACACAAATATGAAGTATTGGAGATCTCACCCTGGGTTGTGGTGTGGGTTGTGATTGGGAACCGGCCTGAACTTATCATCGTTGGAAGGTATTATCAAAGTTATACCAATGTATGTATTCCCTATTGTCAGTCTTCAAGGTAACACGGCGTGCTGGCAGCGCTGGGCTAGGCTATTGGAGGCTCGGCATGTACGCGATTGGGGACATGATCCGTATCCGTGCTTCAAGCTAGATAACCAGACTCCCAGTTAGTTGGAAGGAAGGTCCTTTCTCCTAGGCTCGGAAGCTTGCTGTTTAACTAGTCCTCGAGGACTTTCAGGTTTTCAGCGTATTAATCCTGTGATATGCACTTCTCAGTTCTGGAGGCGCGGGGTTCGAAGGTGATGTATAATGGCCGTTTGGAGAGCATGAATAGTATTATGACCCATAAGTTGGTCGTCGTAGTTCAGACGTTCAACCTTGAAGCTTGAGGCTTGGAGTTCGTTTGGACTTGGTCTTGGGCTTGTGGGACGCTCGCTTTTCATGGCTATGGTTTGGTGATAATGTATCGGTGGTGGTGGTGACTGACTGGCTGGTACTTCCTAGTAGGGCTATTACGTAGGAGTCCCGATTATCGATCACGTGCGTAATTAGTGTCAGATGCGTCTCGTTTTTCCTCATCAAGCCCAAGGTCCCAGCTCGCGAACCTTCTCTGATTCTCTTGCATTTCATCATGTGCGTTTTATGTAGTCTGCGTTTTCTACGCTTTCACGATCGTATCCACACCTGACCCGACTAGTCAGTAACATCAGGGAATTGAAACTGTTCAGTCAATGCCATGTAACCAGTCTGTAACTCAAAACTTTGATAGAAAAGGGGCATACATTACACCATAGTTTGTAACTTTTGATATTTCTATGTATTTCAAAGCCGGATCTGCCAGGAGGTACCTCGATTTCAACTGTGGTCTTTGTTGGAATGAGGTGACCCTTGTCATCCTCCTCATCATTGATTCATATTACGAATACTTATCTATGAGACAGTTTTATATTATTAAGTAAATAGTCTCAAGTTACTAACCACCTTAGTAAGTAAAAGATAACAATATAAATTATTATGTATTTAAAGTTGTATACTGTACACAAAAATATCATCTTTGTGATCCCTTCCACGCGCTGTTATTTCTAACAGTCTTTAAAGCCTAATATCAACGGATATTCTACTAACATTGAGGAGAGTGCTCATTTGATAAGTGGTTGACTTATAGGGAATTTCTCTGTAGGGTGTCATTGACATTTGTGTTCTTGAAGGTCACATCACATTCAGCCTAATTCCCAAAAAAGCGAAGAATTTCACAACATTACAAGTGTTACAGTTTCTCCCTTTGGACTATACCTTTTCCTTATCTTTCTATCTTTACTTATCATTGTATCTTGCATAGTCTGATCTTCGGACTATCTCTTCTTCCCATATCTCCTTACCCTTCATTTTGTTCCCACCAACTCTATTATTACATCCATATTTCACATCATTACTCAGCGCCATATTTATACTTACCAATAGTGCTTATCCCTCTTCAAAGCATTACTCATCATGCTTCTTTGAGCCTTGTATATATACCCCATAATGTAGTAGATAGTCCTCAGCTTGACCTAGCTGAATATATCATATTCTCTACAATCTTGACGCTCCACTCAATCCTACTCATCTCAAAAGGGGGTAGTGCATCTTAGAACCAGAGGACAGACTCCTCCTTTATATCAGGAGGTCTAGAGATGTCAGACTATACCGTCAACAGTCTTATCAAAACAGCAATTGATCTTGATCTAGAGGATAAGGCCTAACAGCCGTAACAAAAGGTCAAGCTGACAAAAACCCATCAACCTATCTAGGTTCAGACACCACCATAGTACCGTCAACCTATGGAGTATCTGACCAAGGACATCATAGTGAAGAAGAAGAAACAGACTCTCACAACAGCAGTGAAGAACATAGCCAAGTAGAAGAACTACTGAGCCCTGAAATCGAAAACCCTGAACCAGACAACCCTGAGCCAGAAAATCCCGAACCTGAGAACCCTGAAGAAATCCCAGAAGACGCAGACATCACACTTGAAGCCCTACCGAGTCCCCAACACAGTGAAGAATACCACAGTCCTATAGAAGGACAATCATTTGAAATAGATCCACTTGAAGAAGAAGAAACACACACGAACATGGCCGGAATAAAAATCCGCCTTCCACAGGACTTCGATGGAGATAGAAGCCGAACCACCAAATTTTTAACATCATGCGATATGTACCTGAGGGTAAATGGAGAAATCTACGATACAGGAGAGAAAATAATTATCTTCTCACTATCCTTCTTTAACGGAGGAACAGCAGGACTGTGGAAGGAAGAATGGGTTGAATTAGCAGGAGCTGATAATTGGGGCACCTACGCCAACTTCAGAAACAAAGTAAAATTAGCCTTCTCATCTGCAGGAGTAGCAGAAAATGCAAGGGCCGAATTGGAGAGCCTCAGGATGGGAGGAGCAGCAGTAACAGTGGATGAATATATTGCCAGATTCAGAGCGGCAGCCAGCAGGAGCGAGATTAAAGAAGACATGTCCCTCATCGATCGATTCATGAGAGGACTCCCACCTAAATTGATGGAGAAGATAGCCACAATGGATAAATCACCCACCAAGATTGCCGACTGGTACAAGTTTGCATCCAAGTTTGATGGACAGTACCACCGTGCAAAAGCTATAGCAGCACAGATGAGAGGAGGAGGATCTAAACCATCCAACCATAACAGGAAGTATGACTTCAAATGAGACAACGTGCCCCGATACACCTCCAGAACCAATCCAAATGCAATGGACATAGATCGCTTAACCACCAATCAGCGAACCGATCACATGAAAAAAGGGTTATGCTTTGAATGCCATCAATACGGACATAGAGCTGCGGATCACCGCAACGGAACAAACTTTAACACCCCGATCCCGGCTAGGGTCCCAATGAAAGGCAAAGACGCCTATCAGAAGATAAGGGCCTTGATTGCCGACTTAGACGAAGAAGACGAAGAAGTAGCCATCAAGAACATGGAAGAGGAGGGTTTTTAAAACGGCGACCTGCACTGACGTCAGATCTTGCCCCGACTGCTTGGATATCACCTGTAATAGTAGGACACATGAATCAACAATCATTATCAATTCCTATTACAGTGATTGAAGGACAGAAAAGCATCGAAACCCAAACCACCAGACTAATTGACTGCGGAGCAGGAGGAATTTTCATTGATAAAACTTTTGTCAAACAGAACAACATCCAAACCACACCCCTCCGAAAGCACATCCCAGTTAGAAACATAGATGGAACATTAAACCAGGCTGGAAGTATCACAGATTGCATATGGAC
>MU150238.1:9272-53151 GCA_015584075.1 Collybia nuda
TTGCACTTTCTGGTACATATTTTTATAGGTTGCAGGCCAGGGCCTCTGGGGCCTGGCTCAGGCTTTTGAAATCTCAAGCCAGGCCCCAGGCCTCCACCAAGCCAAGCCAAGCCAAGCCCTGTTGAGGGCTTTGAAGGGCCTGGCTTAGAGGGCCTCGGGGCCTGAGGCCGGGCCCGCACATCACTAGTACCAGGACATAGGCCTATTTATAAGGGACGTTAGATGGTATAATAGTATAAATAAGAATAGGCAAATCACCTTTGCTTGAACAATCGGTGGAGGGTGCACAAATAGAAGTGTCACCGATGACACAGGATTTTATAATAGGGGCCGTACGTGGTAAAAAAAGAAAAAACCAGAGGAATGACCAAGAGCATCCTGAAAAGTCTCGTCAACGAGAGTGATGAATACCAAACAAAAGGAAAGCAGAAAAAAATGCAAACAATAGAAAAAACAACGAAAACCACACGCTTGAGTCTCCTCTCTCCGACTTGTAATTAACTCAAGGTTAGACGAGCCTGACATCGACTAGAATTTGTCAGGGAATGTCAGAACAACCGAAATATCATTCGTATCCTGACATACTGTGTGACGTGAGTAGCAGACAGGTAATGATCAAAAGATTGAAAACGCATGTGCTTACCACAACCGTGGGTGAGGAAGCCCGTAGGTACCTAGTATTCACACAGCCGAGAAATCATTGTTTAGAAAATGGCCTATATTGCTGTGTGTTCCACATTGGTTTCTTGATCTAATGGAATGTCGTTTGATTTTATCTGTGAAAACCATGGAACGTTAACGATAATGTATATGCAATGCATGGTCTGACAATGCCTAAAAATCTTTTACTTACCTCCCAACAATTCAGCAACGTAGTTATTCGACAGGCTATGTTACATGATGACAGATCTTAGGTGCATCCGACCTTCGGGTCATTGTGCGACTACAGCACCGACCTTTTATTTTACCATGTGCCGTTATAAAGTCCTAGAGTAACTGTAGTACAAATCGCCTGACTACAGGGTAGATCGAATGTCGAGTCCAGAGGACACAAACGGGTTTGAGTGGGCCGTTGCATGCACGGCAGGTCCGAGTTCAGTTTCTTTTTTTTATATGATTCTACATATCCACCTTTTTATATATCTATTACTATACCTATTCCTACCAAATGCCATTAACATGCACCACATACAATTAATTTACCAAAATAGTTCTAGACTATAGTGAGGGTTGCCGAGAATGGTTAGGGTGCTTGAGATAAGTTGGCTTGGGTGTGCCATGGTTGCGGCTCAGTGCACAGCATCGGATCAAAAAGGAAATTCAGAGTGCTGAGAAGATTTGATGGGAATTCAAATTCCGACTGGCAATCACCGCAACGTTGGCGGTCAAAAAATCCAAGGTCGGCATTTCCGGATATACCGAGTTCTCATAACTTCGAACTCGGAATTTTCAGTGCCAAGGTTGAAGTCGGCTAACCCCGAAAGCGGCATTCAAATTCCAGGATCATGTGAGAAACGAATTTCCGATATTTATCCTCCGAGCCCTATCACATCGATATCACAGTAAAGGGTCCTCAACGGCAGTGAAAGAAAATTGGTTGTAGATTGGTGACAGATAGAATAGGAGTAGTTGGGGAGGTGCGGGTGGGGATTTTATTAACAGTGTCCTGAAAAAAATACAGAGTCCAAGAGTCAAGCTTCAAGTCCAGGATTTCAACCTTCAAGTCTATCAAGTTACCTCAACAGCAATGATTGAAGGAAAAATATGATAATACAAAAAAGGGCCGTTTCTCACTCAAACCCAGCCTGATTGTTGTTCATATGTGTTTTTCTTTCTCCGTCCAAGATCGGGTAAAGAAAACTTGGACTTAAATGACGCAGGCGAGCCATGTTTGCCTGGACTAGCAAAGACCATTGACGATAAAGATCCTGTGCCTGATAGTTTTGGTGAGGAGTAGCTAAGATCAGAAGTAGACCCGTTCAGTGGTGGAGAAGGGAACGAGGTGTATGGATTCTGCGGTGGCCTGGGTGCCAATGATTTCGGAGGCACTTGCGAAGGAGAATCAAGCCTCGATGTTCGAAACGGTGGGGAGGGGAACGTCGTATATGGATTCCCCTTTAACTTGACGTCCAGTGGAGTCGGGTCGTTACCCTGATTAGGAGAAGGTGTGAAGTGCACAGCTTTATGCGTATCGTCATCAGGTGTTGGCCCTCGCGGTGGTGTAGTGGTAAGATGATTATCACGTGCCGTCCCGCTCATCGCTTTCGACAGCTTCAAATTCAAGAAAACCCTGGAACCCATCGTGGCTGTAATAAGCGTCGAATATGGTAACATTGCGCGCTTGGTTACTTGGTAGTCTGAATCGAGGGACTGGACCACAAGGACTGCAACGCTCGTCGCAGTCGTGATCGCGATGTATATCATCGAGTTGCGATAAGCGAGGTAGTTGATGCGAGATTGCTGAGTACCTTGATCGACGAATTTCAATGTACCCATAATGAGTATCGCGACGTTGAAAACAACTGAGCTTGCATGGGATATTGGAGCCCAGGAAACGAATGGTGCTGTTCCGCAATTCGAGCCAAAAGGTGTAGGTGGACCATTTATAGCACGGTATTGCGAAGCCACCGCGATCTAGTTACAATAAGTAAACAGATTCCTTTTATCAGTAACCAACTTACCCAGAATATCACCATCGTGACATAGAGGCATCCGGTAATTATAGAAACCTCCTTTCTATTTTTCCAAATATCGATTATGCGGTATCCAAAGGCAATCCCGGTTGAGGCTATGACCACGACCGCTCCAATATGGAATATAGACGTGCCGAGTTGACAATGTGTACTTTGGAAGCTTGACACGCAGAGGGAAGCGAGAATTGACACGACCCCAGAGCAACGTAAGGCGACAAAGCTAGTCTTAATGTCAAAGGGACAGGAAATACTGATCACAAGCAGAAACGTACGACCAGGGAGCTAAGGTTCTCCATTCTGCTAATTTAGACACTCGATAAAGGGTATATTCTTGTCGTAGCAGATAAAAGCTAACGATATAATCGTCAGTTATCAGTAGAACCGGATCTGAAACTTTGTCTCACTAGTCCCACACTACGATCCCAAAGGCTATGGCAGCGGTGATTGATACAGAAACTGATTAATACTATTAGTAAATTCAAATCATAAAAATTGCTTTCAAGGACGCAAGACCCACCTAGTGATGCTTGAAAAGTGAAAAACTGATCTAACGTCATACCAGGGGGAAGGGGAATCACTGCCGTGCCATCCAGTGGGTTTGGACGAGTCGACATTTTTCCAGAAAAAGTCCACAGGATAGATGTAAAGCGTAAAAATAGAGGATATCAAAAGATCGTGAACGGTCGAAGAAATGGCCCAACAGACGTTGCGGACAAAAGGCGGAGGTGAAAATGACGAATCATCTTTACTATATGTTAGTAACGAAATGGTACCGTCGAAGAAACCCATGGTATTGGTTGTGCCCTGCAACCATCAAATAAATGACGGATTATCCATGAGGCCAACCAACGCTCTGGTAAAACCGCTGGGTAATTGCAAGTAATTTGGCATAATTAAATTCGTGCCTTTTTTTGTGTCAGCGGGGCAACAGAGTTTTGAAGTTTTGAGAGCGGGCGACAGTATGGAAGGAAAAGTCCTGAAACCACACAGTTGCACAGACATGACGGTTACCAACAGATTGACGTTGGCAGATTGAAACCATGCTGATCCATCATTTATTCTCGGAAATACTCTAAGTTGAGAAAGGAAGTGATTGAGTTAGGGAATGATTTGATTGTTATCGTGGCGAATTATCACGTTCATGATATCATAAACGGTACCTATATGATGAAATTAAAGCACCATACTTAGAAGGGTACCTGTATTTTGAAACGGCTGACTTACGAGGAGGTGGGGGTTGGAAAATGTTGTCATCAGGAGGATACCGGCTTTAGAAAATTGATTTAAGATTGATCTCTTCGGAGTCCGGATCAGGCCGGCCCCATCTATAGATGACAAATCTGAGGCAATCTTCCATACTCAACGCAAGTATGAAGGGTTTTGGGATGAATTAACCACATACGGATCTGTTCAGACCATGTTATGTTCTCCTGTGGCACCTACATTCAGTGTCATTGGTACTTGGGCGTTGGCAGTAAGTGAGAGCTATTCACATCGCCCGTGCTTTTTTCGAATCGCTAGCGGCCATAGACCATACAATTGATCATAAATTTGAGATGTGTTTAATGACTTTGGCAGTTGGCGCAAGTGAAAACTTTACAATTTGATTCGTCCCAGAACCATCCACGTCGAGAACGTGATAGATTGATTAGAAGCTTATTTTCATCTCGCCTTGAAACATCAGAACAGTTCTTTTTCACCGTAAGGCCGCTATCATATATTTTAGGAAAGCCCCTAGGTGGGATTCGGCTGCCTACTAGGGGAATCCGCAGCACTTGGACTAAAAATAACTTTCCCTCCTGTACAATTTTGTTCGAGGAGCTCCATTGGTTTCTTAATTTACCTGGGAGGTTCGCACGTCTGTTGCAAAAGGAGGGAGTGAAGCAGCGAATAAGGACTAGTGATTGGAGCATGGAAGGTTCTATTAATCATTGTGAAGGTAACAAGTCGAAACGCGTGAGGAATGGGTGCGAATCAGAGGGTATCATTGGAAATAATGTAAGCTACTCTAGCGAAGGGCTGCTTCCGTTGTGTATGCTATTGCTACAAATGGAGGGGAAATAATACAGGCTATCGGGTATAAATAAATATATCACAAGTCAACAATCAATGAGACTGTGTTATCCAATCGTGAATTTCGTCCCACGGTAGTACCGCTTCCTCTTCCACATTAGGTTTCTGTACGACCGTGGCCCCAAGGGAGGCTAGGGTTTCGTTGAAGTCCGAAGCGTCATACTGGACAACTTCAACCATATCTGCCAGTTCTGGTTGAGGACAACACACTGCACAAATCCCCAAACTGCATAGTGAGTTTTCGTTTGAGGGATCACAATTGTAAATATCCATCACGGGTTGTTGTTGGTACGAGGGAAGGTTGAGCCACCATTGCTGTTCGAGTGGTAGGTCCTCAGAAGGCATTGGATAGAGCTGAATCAACTCCTCCATGCGCTTTTGGCGAATTTCTTCTGTGAGAGGCTCAGGCGGAGGGTTTGACTCGAGATCAAGTTCAAGGCTAGAAAGAATGGTCAGAGCCTGTGGCGTATGAGTTGATTAGCGCCTTACAATGCTTTCAAAAAATCTTCGTGCATAGCCTTGACTGTGTCAATGGGGTTGGTACTATGTGGCGCAATCAGATAGGAATCTCAATTCAAAAGGATTAGTTTGAACGTACGGGAATTCAGCTTCAGTGGGAGTGAACATATCCAAGTCGAAATCGTCGAATACTTCTGATTGTGGGGATGTCATTTTCAGGAGGGGCGGACGGTGGAAAGTGAAGGGGTGTATAGATGGGAATCGAAGGAAATGAGACGCGTCGAGGAGTATGATATATACGCGCGCGCAGCTGTCAGCTGATCGGGAGCCAACTATTGTGGGATTTGGGTTGTGGATACTATAGTAGGCTTCTTTTGGGTGCGATAAGAATCAACAGCCTCCTGGAAGAACAATGGCCTTTATAGCTGACATAAAGGGATGCTAAAGAAGGTAATCTCGTTGCGGTCATATTATCCCCTTGTGGTGGAAATCCGAAAGGGGAACAATCAAACGTGCCAAACATGGGCGTGCTGTGGGCGTGTAATGATCCTAGAGCCTTCAGGGAGACATGATAGAACAACAACATGATTCTGTTGAACAAAAGGATGCGGAGTGCATGTACCCATCTGTTGTTTGTTTCCAATATTTTCCAGGTCAGGCCGGGAGAGCCTAAATGGTGATGGACATCGAACAAGGGCATTGCATCATGTATGAGAAATGGAATGGAGACTTCATAGCCACTTCCTACATCTTAGCCCGCATTTAAGCAGGAGTGGCATGAGTTCGGGCACAAGTGGCGATGAAGGGTTGGGAACAAAAGAAAACCAAGTATCGGATCCTGGTCACGTGGCATTTAGGGTGGGTCCTTTCTTTTTGGCTGTAGCCCGGGCTTTAGCACTGCAGTGTACATTCTTCCATATCTTTACTTGACTGTTCGAGCACAGCTTCTATCAGCATCCAACACGGAGATTCTCAGAAGTTATGTACCCACATCTTCAGAACACTAGGCCAAAGTATTTTATGGGCCACTGAAGCGCAGGTGGAACCACAGTTACGCCTGTTGGGGATTAGGCGGCGTTATCTGCAGCGTGCAGCAGCAACGGTGATAAGTACCGGTGTTTCTGTGGTATGTGATTGTCGTCCCACAGGGGGAAACTTGGCCGACTGAATTGAAGTTTGACACAAGTCAAGTCTCCTAAGTTCTGTTTTGTCAGAGAGCTGTTCCAATCCCATTTTTATCGCCTCATCATACTGCGCAGTTACCATTCTTAAGACACATAGATTATCACTAGTGCTACTGGCTTTCTTTGTTCCCACACGTCCTTGAAACCAACAAGGGGCCGAACTTGAGCAAAAAAAAGGGGGGGTCATGACTTTAGTACTCACAAACAATGAGCATTCTATATTCGTTGACATAATTAAAGGGAGTAGAACCGAGGATCTTTGAAACGTCTTCAGTTTTATAAATGGAAGTTTTACTTACTTGTACTATCGTATTTCAATTTGTGACGCGTCTCGTGTTGTTATGATTTGTTTGTACCATGCGATTCTTTTTTGCACACTGACAGGTCCAGGACCGTCTGACTCTGCCTGTAGGCATAAACAACAAGCTCAAGCGCTCAAGATTCTATGACACTCTTTTAATGGCTGAAAAGGGCGCCATAAAGCCCATAGATAAAAGCTCTGTTCACCGTATCACATCTGGGCAGGTTGTCATCGACCTTCAGACAGCTGTCAAGGAACTTGTCGAGAACAGTTTGGATGCTGGCGCTACCAACATCGGTGAGTTTACGATGGTTTGAGGAACTGTTTCTTCTCAAGCAGGGCGAATAGAGGTTCGGTTCAAACAATATGGCTTAAAGAGTATCGAGGTGATTGATAATGGGAGTGGAATCGCAGAAGAGTATCATGATAGCATAGGTATGTTCGTGAAACCTTCGTAATCTATCATATCATTTTACTCAAAAAAGAATTTACTAGCGCTAAAGCACCATACATCCAAGCTTACATCGTTCTCAGACCTTGCCACTGTCCGCACTTTTGGTTTTCGCGGGGAGGCATTATCGTCGCTCTGTGGGTTGTCTGAGATGGTAACAGTAGTAACCGCAACCGCACCACCGTTGGGTATGTCGTTGGAGATGGAACCAAGCGGGAAGGTACATAGAAGAAGTAAAGTCGCTCGGCAGGTGCGTAGCCAATTGACCCGGACACAACATTTTTTTTATTACTCTTTTGCAGCGTGGAACGACTGTTATTGTCTCAAATCTCTTCCTCCCGCTCCCCGTGCGACGCAAGGAGCTCGATCGCAACTCCAAGCGGGAATTCGGCAAAGCGCTTTCGTTGTTGAATGCCTATGCCTTGGGGCCATGTTGCTGTAGTGGGGCGGGGGTTCGGCTTACTGTCTCGAATCAAGTTGATAAAGGGTATGTGGGTTCATAATATATTCTGGGTGAATCTAACTCTGTTTATTCCAAGCCAGAAGTCGGTACAACTACGGACAGCAGGGGCATCATCGGCTCGTGATGCAGTTTCAGCACTATGGGGACCAAAGGTGTTGGATAACCTAGTTGGGCTGGATTTGAGTTTCGATGTTGATAGGGATAAAGTCGCTCTAAAACGAACTATGGCGTATGTCGATCCCCCTCTTTCTACTCTTGGTGCTGATATTCGTGGTAGCTCCACAGAAGACCTCGAAGCGGTACCTGTTGTAGTTAAGGGGCTAGTTTCTAAATTTAGTGTGGGAGGAGGTCGGACGGGTACAGACCGTCAGTTTTTTTACGTCAACGGAAGGCCGTGCAATCTGACCAAAGTATGTTGGCTGTCCCCCAGATTATCAACTCAATAACATCTTTTGTTAGATTCAAAAGGCCTTTAATGAAGTATATCGTTCCTTTAACGCTAACCAGGCACCATTCATCCTCGCCGACTTCATCATCCCCACTGGTAAGCAGGAAGATTAAATCAAATGATAACAATTGATATTATGTCCAGATTCCTGTGATATTAACGTTAGCCCTGATAAACGGACCATCTTCGTACATAGCGAGGGAAACTTGATCACGAAACTAAAAGTAAGATCTTAAATCCATATCAGCCGGGTTCCGGAGTCATTGATTCACCATTTGCAGGCTGTGCTCGAGGAATCTTTCGCACCGTCGCGCTCCACATATGATGTCGAGGCGGGATCTCAGCGGATGACTCAGAGCACGCTGCCTGTGCGCCCAGCTACCCGGGGTAGAGCTAGCGCCAATTCTGGCTTGACGGTTGGGAGTGCGAGAAATGTAGACACGAATATCGTGGCTGAGAAACCCGATGATGCAAGTTCTGTGCCAAGTTCATCACCATTAGAGGCCCAACTCGGGTCAGATTCTCAATCTTCTACCAACGCTCTGCCTGAAGCAATCACACCGCCATCTGAGCTATCTACATCTCAAACTAACCATCCGCGCAGTCCTGATGAGGCCCATTCCTCTTCGCCATCGCATCTAGAGGTGCCGTCCCTTGCAGAGTCGGATCTCTCTAGAGACCAGATGGATGTTGACGAGGGCGCCGATTCTCAATCCGCGGCCCCGAGGCCTTCTATCTTGAGAACTCAATCCGCGGGTGACCGCCAAGCGGTTACAATAACTGTTGACACTAGTAGCGCCTCCTGGAACCGTCATTCACAACTATCAATATCTAACTCGGGTGATATTAATCGTGGAGTGGGAGATGCAGAGGAGGAAGAGGAAGAGGAAGAGGAAGAGCGGGAAGATCACAGACCTGCGAGGAAGAAACGGAAATCTGAGATCGGGACAGTGCTCGGCATTGGAGGGCGGGGTTCGGGCAACAAAAGTCAATCTCGGACGGTCTCACGAGAGCAAGACGTGGGTAATCTAAAACGCAAGAGGGGGCCGTCGGAGAAGAGTACAACGAAAGACGTACGTGGACAATTAAGGAATCGGCTTGTTGAGTTTGCTAGGATTGGGAGCCAAATCACACATGCACAACAAGACGATGAGGAAGAGGAAGAGGATGAATTGGACGAATTGATGTCGTCGGAACCATGTACTGCCCCACTCGACGCGGAGCAAGAAACACCCCACATCACCCATAAGGTGGCTGAGTCGGATGATGCTGCAAACACGAGTCCTGGCGTTGTCAGTGGGACACCATCACCACTACCTAATAATTTGAATGATAATACAGATGCGCCCTTAGCGGGACAATCCTCCTCGAGCGCTATCGACTTAGCGTCGGATGAGGATGGTGACCCCGGAGCTTCCGTTCGCAACCTTACAGAACAGACTTCGTCAGCGTTACACCGGGAGGCGACTAAGGCCGTCGAGGTTGCGCGCAGTACGGACACAAGCTCTGGTGACGTTACCCTGCGCTTTGACTTGAATAGGGTTACGTCGACCTGGACTCGAAAGGACAATAAACTCCGTCCAGACTTAGATTTAGGCACAACCTTATCTTTAGTACCCTCAGATGCTGGGGTGACTAATATAGAGGATAACGATAAGGCAGCAGATGCACTTGCACGTGTCATTGACAAGAGTGACTTTGCCGATATGGAGGTGCTTGGACAGTTCAATCTCGGATTCATCGTTGCACGAAGACGTAAGGCTGTCGTCCGCTCCGAAGCCGGGAGTCAGGGGACAGAAACTGGTGGCGCGGCAACGATGATGGATGACCTCTTCATTGTGGACCAACACGCGGCAGACGAGAAATACAACTTCGAGACTCTTCAGCAGACTACAAACATCCAGTGCCAGAAGTTATTTCGGTATGCAACTCTTCTGCGATAGATTTAGGTTTGATGTTTATCACTCTTTACTAGGCCGCAGGAAATGGAACTGACCGCATCTGACGAGCTCCTCGCGATCGAAAACATTGACATCTTGCGCCAAAACGGGTTCGAGATTGAGATTGGTGTCGAGGTAGACTGTCAGTCGGGCTCACGTCTAAAGTTGACAGCCCAGCCGGTCAGCAAAAGTACCGTGTTCGACATGAAAGGTTTGTCGCGGGCCCAGAGTGTTATTGTGGCTGACTTTTTTTTCTTTACGGATCTTAGACTTGGAGGAACTGATACACCTGATGAGGGATAGCCCTTCTGGTCAGATGGTCCGGTGTTCAAAGGCGCGCGCTATGTTTGCGATGAGGGCATGTAGAAAGAGTGTCATGGTAGGTATGCCTTTGAATAGGCAGCAGATGGCCTTAGTGAGGATTTCGCTTCTAGTTTATCTATGTGGGAAGCTGACGCCCCCATCAGGTCGTACAACACATGGGAACCATGGACCAACCATGGAACTGCCCTCACGGTCGACCTACCATGCGTCATCTTTTCGATCTTTCCAACACACGATCGCATAATCCCTTCAACCCGATTGATTGGTCAGCGTTCAGTACAGAGTAGTATCTAACCCATTTTTGTTTCTAATTGCGTATCTCTGAAAATCTATAAAGTCTAACATACAAGTTCGAATTTTCTGTGTGATCCTACAATTCCACAATGTCTATCAGGTCTATTCACTCTGTCAAAATCTCTCAGTCTCACCTTGCTTGGGACAACAGGTGAGCAGCGCGCGTCGTTGTTTCTCTGACGTTGAACTCACGCCCTCGACAGCATCGCGCCCGTTCTGCGGATTAAGTCTGGGGAAACAGTCACTTTCGATTGTCTGGACGCCTCCAACGGCCAGATCAAACAAGACTCTACTATTGCGGCTATACAGTCAATCGTATTCGCCCACCTAGATCAGGTCAATGGCCCGGTCTACGTCGAGGGCGCTGAGCCTGGTGACACGCTGCAGATAGACGTCTTGGAGATCGATACGGCCGACTGGGGCTGGACTGGGCTCATTCCTGGCTTCGGCCTGCTCACAGACGAGTTCCCTGAACCTGCACTGAAAATTTGGAAATTGGATAAAGCAGCTGGTTTCGCGTACTTTGACGACGCGAAGCGTATCAAAATACCGCTCCGTCCTTTCGCGGGTGAGATGGGAGTCGCGCCGGGAGAGCCTGGCGCGTTCTCTACCATCCCACCGTATAGTACTGGAGGTAATATCGATACTAAACATGTTGGCGTTGGAGGCACTCTATTTTTGCCCATTGAAGTTGATGGCGCCCTATTTTCGATTGGGGTAAGCCATCGATGACATGTGTCGGATTTTTTTTTGCTTATGATTGCCGTGGTCCTAATCCAGGATGGCCATGCTGCTCAGGGAGATGGCGGTAAGACACATAATCTCATTACCGCCGATTAGACGCTGATTCCAGCCCTGGCTCACGTTGCATAGAAGTTTGCGGTGAGCGCTCCGTTTTACTACGTCCGCCCGGGACGAAAATTTAATTTCCTTGTTTGAATCCTAGGGACTGCTATCGAGACCCCAATGAAAATTACCGTCCGTTTGACTGTACGTAAAGACCGGGGCTTCACCAAAACGCCGCACTACGCTAGCCCACCCTCCAACGACCATAATGTTAGTTACTACGGCACCACTGGCGTCGGACCGGACATGAAAGAGGCGACTCGCTCTGCGGTCAGGAACATGATTGACTATCTCGTTGTGACATACAACCTGAGCCGCGTTGATGCGTACATGCTTTGCAGCGTGGCTGCAGACTTGAGGTTACACGAAGTGGTATGTCGAAAAATGGGTACACTTAGATGCCGAGACTGAGCTGACTTTTTCCTCTTTTTTTTTTAAGGTTGACATGCCGAACTTCATGGTGAGTATTGGTTATTCTTAAACGTACCCTCTTTCTCCCGGAGCTTAGCTGTCTTTAAAGGTTGGAATGATGCTCCCGCGTACTCTCTTGCCGGGATCTCGGCTTTGACCAAATTATTCAATGTTGTACTCTTATGGGTGGTTTTATTTTACTTTTTAGACACAGTTGTCATACGGCTCTTGTGGTTCACACGAGCAGAGCCATCTATTTCTATTGACGACAGGTAACACTGCCCTTACTTTTATTTTCTACTATGCCTATTCGTTACTAGTATAATACTTCTGAATATGTTTCACCAGGAATACATATATTGCATCTTGTATCTCGAAGACGTCATCTACCTCTACGATTCTTAACACCTTTGTCCAAATTTGGCCCATTTTAAAAACAAAACCATCAAACAAACTCCAACTCGGGCAAAATAAGCCTTCGGAATAACGATACACACACAATATGTGAACTTGTCGACTTGTCGAGTTGACGTCCAGGGCACAACGCCACTACGGATCCGGGTAGCGACGTCGGCGCATTCCCCTAAACTCTTGTCAATAGTATCAGCCAAGGCACGACATCCCCTGTCATAATATGTAAGTGCGTTTTAATTTATAAACGCATAATAATAATGCCATAGGCATCTTGAGTCTTGACTATAGTATTCCCATACTGAGACGACGCAGTACGGCAGGGAATGTGTCCTGCGATTATACGTCCGTTGTGTACGGACGTCACTTGTGCTGTCGTACTCGGTCGACATCAGCGCTAACTTGAAGTTCAGGCATCAAAGTTTCACAACCTTACACTTTTTGCGGTTTAACATGAACTTATCGGCCCGTGGAATATGAAGAGTAATACCGGCCAGTCAGCACTATACTTCATGCCCCCACTCTGGGAATTTTACGTCTATATTATTACACTGCCTCGCCTCCTACTAGCTTAGGTTTAAACTCACTGGTATCGATCCCCCTCGGGCCAGGAGCACATTAATAAATCAAGGCTAGAGTCTACGGACAAGGGGGTAGGAGACTTGGACGAGAATGAATGGTACTCCTATCAAGTAGATCAGCTGGAAAAGCAATCAGATACTCTTGTCGCAATATTGAAAGAAGGATACCGTGAGCAACACCCAACGAGGTCTGTAGGTGAGTATAGGCACGTGATCTTCCGTACCTGCAATCATACATAGAAGTCTGTTACCTTGATCATCTGATTGTACTCAGACGAGTAAACAATCAGTCATCCTTTGGTTGCTTCGTCTTCTGGGGGAGGCGTATAAAGGCCACCCACAGGACCGTTCAAGGACCACTTTTCCGTTGCAGATTGAATCTTATCAAGCAACGATGTCGATTCATGCAGTGAAGCGTGCTCATGCAAATCTTGTTTGGGATAACAGGTAAACACATGTCTGTTATTTCGGATTTGTGTTGACACCGTTCGACAGCATCCCGCCTGTTATACGCATCCAGTCAGGAGAGACTGTCACGTTCGATTGTCTGGACGCATCGAATGGTCAGGTCACACCCGATTCGACACATGCCCATGCAGGCTCTATGATCCTTACCGAAATAGACCAGGTCAACGGCCCCGTCTACGTCGAGGGGGCTCTACCTGGAGATACACTGCAAGTCGACGTCCTAACAATCCAGATCGGTGAATGGGGGTGGACCGGGGTGTCCCCTGGCTTCGGCCTTCTGCACGATGAGTTTCCTGAACCAAGGCTAAAGTTATGGAAGCTGGATCAAGCATTGGGTTTTGTCTACTTTGACGAAGCGAAGCGGATCAAGATCCCGCTTCGTCCGTTTGCTGGGGAGATGGGGGTCGCACCGGGAAAGTCTGGGGCGTTCTCTACGATCCCACCCTATAATACGGGGGGCAATCTCGACACGAGACACATAAGCGCTGGTGCTACGTTGTTTTTGCCTATTGAGGTCGAAGGAGCCCTGTTCTCGATCGGGGTACGCCCAACCTTCGCGTATTATTTTGTTCGGCTTGCTGATCATCAGCGTAGGATGGCCATGCTGCGCAGGGGGACGGCGGTAAGCTCAATTCTATTGATTCTTCTACCGATTAGTAGGTGCTGATTTTTCGGTTGATTTTGGGGCACGTTGAATGGATAGAAGTCTGCGGTTAGTACGTTTTCCTGGGTCCCTAGCGCATCTTTTTTTTTTTTTGCGTTTTCAATTGCATTTAGACTAACAGGATGTGCTTGGCGTTTGCAGGTACTGCCATCGAAACGTCCATGAAGGTCTCCGTCCGCTTGACTGTGCGTAAAGATAGAAGCTTCACGAAGACCCCGCATTTCATTAGTCCCCCCGCAAACGACCGCAATGGCAGCCATTATTGTACGACTGGTGTTGAGCCTGACTTGAGAGAGGCGGCTCGCTCTGCTGTAAGGAATATGATCGAGTTCCTCCACGCGACGTACAAGCTGGAACGCGTGGATGCGTATATGCTGTGTAGCATCGTGGGCGATTTGAGAATTCACGAAGCGGTACGTACGAGATATTGCTTACCCCCCACCCCGGGAACATTCGCCAATTCTGAATGTATTCTTTGCTCCTAGGTCGATATGCCGAATTACGTGGTAGGTAGCACCCCTTTGGGTATGCTTCTAGACCAAAAGCTCAGTTTTCTACGAAAAGGTTGGAATGATGATCCCCCATTCAGTGTTGCCGAAGGAGCCGGTTTGATTTCTCGCAGCCCAATTGGTTTTTCCCCTTGTATTTCCCCCCTTTTATGGGAAGATGGTACTTCCGGTACCCGAAATGAAGATCACCTGGTGATCGCTGATCGGAGCTAACCTCTATTTATAAAAGTACCGTCAATTAACGGATCCATGGTAACACCACATGTTTTTCTTGTTTTTCTTCCTTTACGTCCCGGGCGCGCTCAGGTATGAGGGAAAAATATGTCCGAGGGATATGTTCGTTCGTAAGATGCAACGTTGTCCGTGATTTAGCTGGACGCTGCGGTTATTTTACCCTGGATTACCTCTCAACTAAATTCTCAGGGGCTTCGCTTCTGATGGTTGTCAACGCCCGCCCGAAGCCGAAATTAGTCAATGATGACATACACTCCATATTTGGGTACAAACCTCCCATCGGTACCCAAGAGAAGGGTGCCTTGGGTTTTGCGGCCCTGCAGCTAGTTCGCAAAAAGCTATGATGTGACCAAATAATTTTCCCCGTCCCCCAACCTACATCCTTACCCTTGACGCATAATGCCCCACAAAGATAGAGGTATTAAACCCGCACCCATTGAAATCCCAAACCACACACTCTCTGAAACCCGATTCTCCCCGACTTCTTTCTTACCGGACGTAAACGAGATGGCATTCGAAGACGAGAGTGGGATGGAGGAGTCGCAAAGAATATCTCGGGAGATTGACGAGAGGATATTGGAATCGAAGAGGGCGTTGGATAAGAAGAAAAAATCGGTGCAGATCCTCCTGTTAGGTATGTTTCTTTTCTCGTACGTATGATCGGTCACTGAGATCGTAGAACGTGCTTCAGGACAGTCTGAATCGGGCAAGGTAAGCCTGTCTTTCGTTAGTCGAGTTAATTATGCTAAAGCTCGGTGCATGTTAGAGCTCTGTATTAAAAAGTCGGCAACTCTTGTTCTCGTCACCCCCCCTATGAAACGTGCCTAACATTCTCGACTAGACTTTTTATTAACCTTCGCTCCAAAACAATTTCACCGTGAACGAGCGATATGGAAAACTGTGATACAACTGAATCTTATTGGGTGCGTCCGTATTCTCGTTTACTAGATACTGTCTCTCATTCACGTAGCTCGATCAAAAAGCTACTCGAGATCCTCCAGGAAGAATGGGAGACAGTCGATGTGGACTCACCCCCTCAGCCCAACAACAACCTACGTCGTATTCGGCTCGGACTTACTCCCCTCCTGTTCATCGAAACCAACATCATGAAGCTCATCTCTCCAGACACACGGTTCTCACACGACCTCTGCGTGCGGTCAGGAGGCGACTGGAAAGCGACCCTCATGGCGCACGCTTCAATACCTCAGCCGTCTAGCCCCGTCGACCGCAAACGAACATCCCACCGCGACCACGGGAATAAGCCCATTGATCCTACCAGCGTACTAGCCGCGTCGAAGGATGACATCATTGTGTTATGGAAGGACCAGAGTGTGCGAAATTTGCTGAGTAGGAGGGGTGTGAGAATGGAAGAGATGTCAGGATTGTCAGTTCCACTCGTTTTATTTTTTGGGTTACTTCTGATGTGCTTCTAATTCCCTCCTTTCCCCTGATACCATCAGCTTCTTGAATGACATTGATCGTATAGCGAGCGCACATTACGAGCCTACGAACGGTGTGTTCCCCGGTTCCCCGCCCTTCATTTTGCTCCTTTATTGATGGGCGTTGGTAAGCTGATATTGTACGAGCGCGGATACGAACGTTGGGTGTGGAAGAGCATCATTTCGTCATTGAGAAAGGTAAGTCCAATCAAGTCAGTGATTGGTTGTATTCGTATTAACGAGATGAACAGGAATTGATAAAGGGATCGAAGTCTATATCACAGACGTTGGGGGAAGCCAAACTCAGCGTGCTCGATGGATTCCATATTTCGAAGATGGTACGTTTCCATCCTTGGCCTGGGTTGGGTGGTTATCTAAAATGTTACAGTTCAAACAATATTATTCCTCGCACCGCTAGCCTTCAATCAAATGCTCGAGGAAGATCAAAATGTTAACAGAGTGGTAGGCTCATCTTACGACTACCTGTTGATATTCGGTGTTAATCATTCTCCTTTCTGCAGGAAGATAGTCTAATGCTGTGGAAGGAGATCTGTAGGACGAAACTATTGGCAAAGGCCGTCATCCTCCTATTTTTCAACAAGGTGTCGCTGGATCTATGTTTTGGCGTGCGTATCACTGACACGTGGCTGAAGAGGGATGTCTTGCAAGCGACTCTTGCGGCAGGAGTGCAAGTCAAACGATACGTTCCCAGTTATGGTGATTTACCGAATGAAATCACACATGTAACGAAATGTACGTTTTTGAGTGTTGATTCACGTATGGTCTGGCACTCACTGCTTTCATAGATTTCAGTGACAAGTTTAAAGGATATCACGTTCGTATTTCATTTCGTTTTCTCGGAAGTTCTGTTGACAATCTTCCAGCGAAAATTGTCGCCATTAACGCGACCATTTCTGTGTCACGAAACTTCCGCGATTGTAGGTCCCAAACCTCATGCCTCCGATGCTAACCAATAATCTATCGTAACTTTACAGGATACAGAATCCATGGAATCCTTGCTCATGGGTGGTGCGTCTTAGTATCTTAGCCTCTTCATCCTTTCACCGAGCTAATTACTAACAAAATAGTCCGAGAAACGATACTACGGATAAACCTTCAAGAGGGGATACTACTGTAACCGGAACCCCGAGCCCAACCTTCTCCGCCGACTACAAGCTCCGTTGCGAGACCCTACCGCCCCTTCACAGGTGCCTAATTCCTTCACAAAAATATGAGGGGTTTTTGCTGGTGGCGACGCCACATCTTCCGCGCTCTCCAATATCTGTTGTAACGTTAACTTTGAAATGTACTACCATCTAATGAACTCTCGATAATACCCTGGATACGTCTACCAATACCACTTGTTTATACCTTTTGCCTTTCGTCGACTTTGATTGTTCTTTGTCAAAGGGCTGGAATCACAAAGCGATCGCTGACCGGAGTACCGGGCCTAGATCTTGACCTAGGCACGCTTCGCGGTTCCCGAAGCGGACTCCGGGAAACTTTCCCACAGGCCAAATAAACGAAATCAGCTGATTTTGGGGAGGTTTTTTTTATCTGATAAGACACAATCAATCACAAATCAAATCTATTTTCCCATCTTCTTCCATTGTACGCTATTATGGGATCCACTAGCACGAGAACCGTAGTTGTGCTAGGCTCAGCCTACGGAGGTGAGTGCTTATCTCGGGAACAAATGCGCTTGTAGTGACGTGGTGAATGGATAGGGTCGAGAGCGGCTCAGATACTGGCTGCGGGCATCCCAGAAGGCTGGAGGATTATTCTTATTGATCGTAATTCGTGCGTTAGCTCGGCTTATCTAGAGCTAAAGTTGACTGATTCTGGAAATGGTCTACTAGGCACACCAACCGTAAGATCCCTTAAATCTCTTTGTTAAGGCGTGTAGTGAAACTTTTTCGGATAGACGTCTATATTTTACCTCGGTTGGCGGTACTCCCCGGGCACGAATACAAAGCATGTACGAGCTCATATCCCGTTTTATTTCTACCACTCATAAACTAATACTATCCCTCCAGTCATTCCCAACACAAAAGTCTTCCTACTCGAAGACCCGACATCAAAACCCCATATTCGCATCCAGGCTCACGTCACGTCAATCACCCCATACTCCCTGACCCTCTCGAAGGCATTCCCTGAACACGGTATTCCATCAACGACACTGCCCTTCGATTATGTCATTTATGCACTGGGCTCACACCTTCCCCGCCCGCTGAACCTTTGGGCTTCTGACCCCGATGTCTTGACTATGACCCCGAACGCCACCATCAAGGATGTGCACCTGCCAAACTATAGAGGCGAGAAGGCGGAAGGAGTTGCTTGGCTCTCGGCTCATCAGAAACTCATTGAGTCGTCCCCGACTGTTTTGGTTGTTGGTGGAGGGGCCCTGGGGATCCGTAAGTTGAAGATTGCCAGGGGGTATGATGTGTGGTTCTAATTGTCAGTAGAATTCACGACCGATATCGCGGCTGTGCATCCTACCAAACAGGTCACGCTACTTCATTCGCGGGATCGCTTGCTCCCCCGGTTTGACGAAGCCATGCACGCCGAAAGTATGTCATTTTCATCTTCTCCTATAACGCCCTCACCGGGGTAATAATAACTATCGTGAAAACCAGTTTTGAAAACGATGGAGACGTTCAGCAATATCGACGTGATCCTAGGAGAACGTCTCGATCTCGAATCTGTGAACGAAGAACCACCCAAACGGAACGAGAAGGGCCAGCGGGTCGTACGGACCGTAAAGGGGCGCGAGATTGCTGCCGACTTGATTGTACGTGATGCCGACTTTCAATTCCATCCCAATCCGCGTCCTCTAATAGATCGCATTACAATTACAGATGTTATGTACCGGCCAAACACCCAATACCGAACTCCTCACAGCTATGGACCCTGCTACTGTCAACCAGGGTGATAAACTTGCCCATGTTTTACGAACTATGCAATTGGGCGTTCTCCCGTCATCTGAAGCGGAGGCTTTAGTTGATTCAGTCAAACCTGTTCCGGTTATCGAGACTGATGTTCCTGAACCGACTCACTCTACTATCGTCGACCCCCTCGAGCTCGAGACGGCATTGAAGCAGCTTGCTGTAGCAGACCTCGAGGCGGCCTCCACACCCGAAGAAGGCTCCTCTTCAGAGTCCACCAGCGAAGGCCTCCTCAGCTCCGACGAAGAAACTCTGGTTGAACCCGTTCTGGAGACGCCGTATCCCAATATGTTCGTAATCGGGGACGCGGCCGACGCGTTTGGTGCGATCCCGGCAGGGCATAATGCGTACTATCAGGTCCGTCTTGTCGCACGATCACCATATACAGCTTTGTGAGAATTTGGGGTGCTGTGATGCAGGGCGAGCTCGCGGCTCGAAACATTATCCGCCTTATCAAGCGCTCGAGTGGCATCGAGGAGCCTTTGGAACTGTACAAACCGGGCGCCCCTGCGATCAAAGTCACTCTTGGTTTGGTGCGCAGTTTTTTTTTTTTTTTGGCTCCGTGTGTTCGATCCCCAACTTATTGGGCGTTTTTGGTGTTTTTGTGAACAGGGCAGGAGCGTATACCAGTTGGAGGGCAATATTGGTGTGAGCACCGACCAGCCGGATGACCTTCACGCAGCTGCCATCTGGGCTTATTACGGGATTATCGTCAAGAATGATGACGACATGCGTGCTTGATGCTGTGCAACGTACCGCCCCAACGTAACGCGTCATATAGACCAACAATTTTTTTATATACCTTATCAGTAACTATCGTCGATTATAGTTGACACTAGAATAGAACGGAGCGCAAATCATTATTATTGTTTAACGATACAATGGAATGTAGTAGAGGAAATAACACATGCTAATAAGAGGGGTGGGGGTGCAGATCTAGAGTCCGTACACAGCCCAATGGTACGCCAAGATGAACGAAAAGGGGGGGTCAGATGGGGTACTTGTTACAGATGGAGCCAGTCGGGGTGGCAGTGGAAAAAAAAGGCAAAGGGAGCCAGTAATAAATAATAGATTAGCATAGGTATAGATGCGATGAGGTGGGATGAAACCATATACAACAACCATAATATAGTGTACAGTTCCTTGAACAGATTTTTGGATTGTCGGTCTTGAGAAAATGCGATACGATGCGATGCGACGAGATGAAAGACATAAGATGAAAGATGTAAGATGCGATCCGGATATATCAGGTCCAAGGGGTGGAAAGGAATCCTAGACAGGGAGGAGGGGTAGCGCGTGTATTAGAAAATACCCAAAGATCCTATTTCATGGAGAGGTTCCAGTTCGAGAGAAGGTGGGCGGTGTTGGCGCCGGGGGTTGGCTGAGCGGCTGCGGGCGCGACGATTCGAATCGATCGTCGCTAAAGGTTGTGACGGCTGGGGCTGGGGCGGTGTTGCCTGGGGCTGTGCATAAATATGCCAGGCTGGGGGGCGTGCCTGGTCCTGTGACGGCTGAGGGATCTGCGATACCCGCTGCTGCTGTTCAGGCTGCTCATGTGGATGTGAGAACGAACGAGAGCTTCGGCGATGATACTCCTGCTGGTGCTGGTGCTGTTGTTGTTGTGATTGATGCGTCTGCGTCTGCTGCTGCTGGTTCTGGTGCTGATGCGGAAGCTGGTATATCCCCCTAAGTCGATCCTCCTGATCCAAACGACCCATTTCCTTCTCCACTCGCCCACCCTTCTCCCTAGAGCGCTGCCACTCATCTTCAGAATCGTCCGAATCCGAGTCCAGCACAGCGGGATTCGCATCACGCCCAAACCACTTAAACGTCCGGTCCCGCTTCCGATCCGCATCCCGCTGCTTATCGCGCTTGCGTCGGATGATGGGGATGACCGCTGGTTCCGAGGGGATGACAGGGCTCTCGTGCTTGACACTGGCGTGGAGCATCGATACGATGTGGTTGTCGAACTCCCGTACGTGTTCGTTATGCCACGCCGTGTGGCTCATAGTGGCGCGGTGCGAGCGGGCTTGGGCTTGGGACTGAGTTTGGGACTGAGTGTTGGATTGGGTGTGGGAGTGGGAATGTGATTTGGGCCGGGGCATCGGCATCGATACCGGCCACTCATCGTGGACGAGGCTGGGATTGGACTTCCGTGTGTTAGGTCCTGGGGCGTGTGAAGCGAGTGAGGCGTGCTGGGAGGGGCTCATCCATCTTGTTAGATCGTGCTGGATTTGTGGCGGTGGGGGTGGAATGAACGGGGGGGCGGCGTTTGGTCGAGCTTTGGTGTCTCCAGCACCACCCATGGCGGCGTCGGCAGTGACGTTGGGGTTGGTGTCCATCACTGTGCCGCCCCAGTTGGAGAGAACCTGGATGGCATGTACAATCCGTGACTTCATCTCCCGCATCCGTGTCGGGTCGTACGCGCTATACCCCATTGGCCAGCACTCCTGGAACAACCAAGCTTCAATCATCTGCGTACTCCACTGCGTCCCGGATAAATTTGTGCCGTTCCTGATGAAGATGAAAAAGAAGCGTTAGTAAAATGGACTCGATCATGTACTGAGGCTAGGCACGCGATGGGTGACGATCTTTGCGCAAATATAGATATTTGATTATATTGATAAGTTATCATCGAAAGATGCCACGCCGCCCTCGTGAGAGCTTCAAGCTTTGTATGGTCCAGCCAGTATCATTGATTTCCAGGAAAAGATGACGACTAACCTTAGAAGCAAGCAGATATCGCCGGGATCCCACTTCGTATATCGGACGAGTTTGAGAGCGACGGACCAGAATGGCGTCACACTGACAAGAGTCAGCATACCGTTCGGTGATGTGAAAACGGTGTGTAGTGAGACGTTGTTAGGCTTGAGAGCGGCAGTGTAGATGGGATCATAACGTTGGCCTGTTGCCGGACTAGAGACAGGTTAACCGGTGATCAAAAAAAAAGTTTTCTGAATGACTCACTCGTTCGCCATGGGAAGTGCGACGTCGGCGTCGCTATTCATCCAGTCCAGCCCTAGCCTGAACTTCTGGGCTGTGATCTTCATGCAGTCTTTCAGCCTCTCCGTTGCATCTGGAACGCCCATGTTGTGCCACTCGTAAGCAAACGATCGATTGATGTAGTCCACGTCACGGGTTGTCGTCCGTCGGAGCAGCGTCTTATGGGGGGAGTTGGAGGGCGAGGGCGGCGGTTGTTGCTGAGCGAGGGCATACAGTCCCGGGTGGAGCAACATACAGGCACCACCGTGCACTACAAGCCTCACGGGCGCCCCGTTGAATCGTGATGGAATGAGTGTTGAGAAGAAGGTTAGGATGTCGAACAACATCTCCCGTGTGAGCTCCCTTTCATTGCGTGGAGGAAGTGGGGCCTCTGCGGGCGGTAGAGCTGGGGGTTGAGCATAGTGGAAGCTCGCTCGCGATTGTTGGGGCATGGGAAACTGCCATGTCTGTAGTTGCTGCCGATTATCGACGGCAGCGGTAGCCATAATTATAAAGGAGTCGTATGGGTGCTGGGCGCTTGAATTATGAGGATATAGGTGGCAGGTCGATCATGAGTCAGTGGTGAATGGAGTGAGTCTTTTTGTAGTGAGGCTGGACAGTGGCAGGTAGGAATTGGCCAGCGCAGAGATTAGATGCGCCTCGTGGCCTATGTTCTCCCGTTTTGCCGTAAGAACACGGTCGTGGTCGTTGTTTACCTCGAGGCAAAGGCGTGTTTGAGCGTAGTCAGGGGACCAAATAACCTCGGTGATAATAAGTTGATAAGCGAACTCTCACAGTGCTTCAATAAACAACATAGACCTACCTATATTCCTCTGGGGAATACTGGGCTGGAAGTATACGGTCGTCCTTTATAAAGGATCTGGCCGGGTGGCGCAACAAAGAGAAACGTTGCACTGCTTTTAGTTTAGTCAGTGACGCAAAAGTGGGAATTGACTCGATGCGGAAATTGATGTGGACCGGAACCCCTTGATGTTCCCATTTTGGTTCCGTCTGCCCGACTTTTTTTTGGCAAAAGTGGGGTAGTGGCGGGAAAGGTGTGCCTTTCAGTGCGATTCAATTAGCGGACAGCTTGTATGTCACAACGAAATCTCCATATATTGTTTTAGGTAAAATAACATTATAATACCTAATACTATCAGTGTCGAATCCTTTTCTTTTCTTTGAGAAGGCCTCAATGCTTCCTTTCGCAGTCCCTGGAGCTAGAACTTTTTATCGACACCTGGTATGTTCCGCAATATTCTTATGATTATATTGATTAATAGTTTTCAAAGCTTTATCATACCATGTGTCCCATTCGCCATTCGCCACTCGCATAATTCGGTGACAAAGCGGCAAATCAGAACTCAGTTTCGTAGAAAACGGGCATCATGATCATTCACAAAATGATGTTAGCAAAAAACCTGGGAAATGATGATGAGTCACAAGAAGCACTATTGTTTGACAAACAACAGTCATCATCGAAGTTGTTCAAGACTGCATGCTGAAGAACCTATTTTCCGACGCAATCGGTATCTCCTCTTTAATAAGTATTGAGGTGTTAGATCATATTAAGTAAAAGAAGACGCACAACTAGAATGTATGGTTAAAGGTGCTGAGTGTGTAATATTGCTGTTCCTATTGTAGAAGAAAAAGGTGTCTGCGTTATACTGAACGTACAACTCTCATTAGAAAAGACAGAACTTTACTGATTATAATATTAACGAGTCACGTTGACTTTGTTCCGGTTTCCCCGCAATAACTGAGATGTGCACAGCGGAGACTCGTTGCTAGAGACGACCCTACGATAGTAGTGTCAGCACTTAGAGTTCGTGCATATATCACGATATTTGGAAGTTGGAACACTCACTGCTGTAGAAAATATAAAGTTTACTATATTGATCGACGCTTTTCGAAAGTAAATCTAGTCGCTCACAAAATAGGACGCTTAACACAACTATTAGTTTAATTATAAGACACGAAAATTCTGTATCACTTACTTTGTCCCCCAAAACAAGTAAATAGGATCGAGTCACAAACAGTGGAGTCCACCCTGTTGATAACACATGTGTTAACCAAGAATAACAAGGAGCCAATGACGTTGTCTACACACGACGTGTCGAGCCCAGGCTGTGCATTTATCTCGACAGTCAGCGCAGCCGCTATCAGGTAAAAAACGAGAACGTGACCGAATCTCATAGGTAATCGACTAAGAGGTCGCAAAGTAGGTAAGGATCGAGGAAAAGGGAAAGTGTATGCAGAGCACTTATAATTGGCTACAAACCCTACCAAGCCTCACGGGGGCAGGGGGTAGGTGGATTATCATAGCTCACATGGGCCCATTTTACACCTTTATGCTGATAAGCACAGCCTAGGGGCCTTCTATGTGACTTCCGAGTCTGTGGATCTCAGGGATTTGATGATACATATATCATTCTTTCCCATATATGAGTCAAGATACCCCTGAAACAATTAGCTGAATGCACGTCTTCCCAAATAACAGCTTCGGAGAAAGGCTTGATTCGTGAGATTTTCAATGTTTTCTCTATGACGATGAGAACGTACTGATGGATTGAAGAAACCTGATACTTCGCCTTCCTGGGTTGGTCATTAGCTTCACATTGAGCCTCGTTTAAAGCGCCCACAAACTATCAGGCTGTCCCGTGTGGTGATTGTGAGGCAGTCCTCACTGTTTTAGTTCAAACAGACTGAAAACGTGATTCTTCGGGGTCACATGCCTCTTGAAATCTACACGTGACTACGCGTCAATCACGCGCACTGGACGCGTGGAACCTCACAGAACAAAATGGGGCTAAAACATAGTTTCAGCGCCTACTACGTACGAGAATTCCTCTCAAAGACGTGAATTACGAAAATCATTCAACACGTCAAATTCTTTGTATTGACACGCCGATGTGTTTGCACCATACCTCAGCTTAGTGTGACTGTAATTATGATATCCAAACTGACGAGGGAAATTAATAGGCAGGAACCACCCAAGAAGCTATGTACATAGTGCAATCCAGATACAAAAGATGGAAGGGTACCTTTTATGCACTGTTATCATAGTAACAGGAATTCGATAGGAATCAAAGAAGAATGTCGAATTTTAATCCTAATAAGGGTAGCGTGATCACATGCAACGCGTCTCCAGAACGCGCATCGCCTAAATTTAAAGTCGATTCTTCGTTCAGAGTTGGTTGGTTCTGCTAAACTAACTTCGTAAGTACAGGGGCCATAGTTTGTTATTAAAATACAGGTGGACCATAAATGATCTGGCATATAGAGCTATGAACAATGAATGCCTAGTTTAGTCCTTGATATCAAGAGGATGATTCATTTCCTAGCGGTAATGTTCAGCGTGATTTGGGTCTTTGTTCTTTTCTCACGTCTGCTACTTACTTCGTTCGATTCAGGACAGCTAACTCGCACCGACATTCCGTTGTGAGCTACATTAATTCGAAACGTAACGCCGGCAGGAACTCTGACACAGTGATAGAACTTGGGGGATACACTCTAGCTCCGCTTAATACCCGTCGTTGTGGTAAAATAGGGCAAAGGTTCTGCGTTTAAGAATTCAGTGATTGAGGCAACTGGTATCCGCTAAGAAACATGTGCTCAGGGAACAGGGTTGAACAACATCGAATAAGGTGAACGTACAGCCAGAGCGTATGGTGATGGATGCCGAGTTTGCGATCTCGCCATTGCTATCGCGAATGGAAATACCAATATTAATCCCTGTACTATCATGAGCACATGTTCTTTTATTAGCGATATAAATCAACAGAGGTTTACCAGCTGCAAGGTTTACGAGCCAGGTGAGCGACGTTCCGGTTTGCTGACCAAAATCCACAAGCGCCGGTTCGTCGGGGTGGCCACCAGGGAGGACTCTGAAATCGGTATCAGAGGTTACAATTTAGAGATATATCACAATAATAAGTTCCACCCACTCCTATAGTATATAATTTCATCATCTGTGTGAGCATTAGTCTGGTGGAGAATCTAGTTACATACCAAGAAATAAGGAGCTGAAAATGGTGATCTATTTGAGTGGAGAGTTACAGGGGTCGGCATAACTGACCTTCTCCTCCAGACCAGGTCAATAGGACTGGTTCGCAGGCGACGACGTTGGTCCTAATGACAAGGCAAGCATGAATTTGAGACAAACGTGAACGGATGGTATTTGACATACGGTGTGTTAACCACAAGCTGGGAAAGTGCCCCAGTAGCTAATGCAACTGCTGTAGCAAGAGGAGCGAGAATTTGGCTGAATTTCATTGTGTTGAGAGGTTGTTGAGAAGGTGAGTTCGAGTTGAGAATGAGGAAGAGAGGTAAGGTACCACGCACTTATATATACCCAAAAATCTTGCCGCCGGTTCGTGCCCACAATGAATTGATCATTGAACTCCACGGAAGGAACAGAGTATGATGTATCATACCTTCCATATCACACTCTAATGCCGAACTGCGCAGCATTGGCGTCTTCTATATGGTTTTCGGCTATAATCACGGCAATCTTAACAAGCTTAGCCTGTTTCAAAAATGAAGTATTACAGCGCTCAATAATCAGCTGAGCGTACCATTTTCCAAATGATAACTTACCCTGCCTGTGGAATACAACAAATCTGGAAGGAAGCCTGAATCATCCGGCGATGTTGACCAAGCCACGATGTGATCGCAGCCCCAAGGCACCCGAGGACGGGATGATCATGATAACTTACAGTGTCTAGGTCGATGGGCGGCATCTTTGGTATCTTTCATCTGGAGTTGTCTTGAGTGAACCATTGGCGCAACCCCCTGCTTGGAATGTTGGAGAGTGCTCCTTGGTATTAATTCAAATGGCGCCGGATCCCTTTCCAAAAATACCAGGGTTCTAACTGCGTGTGAGATTGGAAAGGCCGCTTCCTTGAGAACACACGCCCAATAATAAGCGAGCGTTTTGGATCCTCATTGTTGAATCATTGAAATGCCATAGATGAGGATAACGTTGACTTTTGTCAACATTTGGCTATGAGGAATCATAGAAAACCTTGTGGCTGTCCATTGATCATGAGATGTCTGTCGTGCATCAGAGTCCGATGGGCGGCTAACCAAAGGCCAATTCTTCAAAACAATTTCTTTCTCAACCTTCGAACTCATTATCGCCGTTCAACCACCCAGGACATGACCTTAAAGTAGGTGCCACTACCCGGGTAAAATGTATGCATGTACAAATTTAAAAAAAATCGACAGACCTTGTTCCAAACCTTGAACATCATGACAAAGTACTTGATCCGCTCCATTCATTTGGTTTGTCTTGCCGAGCACAAATATCAAGGTATGTCATTCTTGCACCATGCGGTAAAAACAGTACCTGCTAAACTGAACCAGTGAAGCGAACATACCCAACGGCAACTTTTCATCTTTAGATCCATCACGTGCAGAACGCATAGTCACGTGCATGGAAGCGTCATCCGGATTGGAGTTACAACGTTGATTTTTTACGTTCGGACATCATTATTGCTGACTACTAGCCTAACTAACTCATGCCCTCAGAATCAGTATTGAGGGAGGACAAATCAAACTTTACAATACCTCACTGGTTCAGCTATACACAAACGACACTAGGAAATAATAAGATCTGTGCTATCTCTGTAGTACTAGATGCAGGCGCACAAGAATTTTTTTCCGGGATACGGGTAATCATTGTACGTAAAGAAGGGATTAAAATTAACCCGGTGGTTTGTTTTTATTCTATCCTGTGACTTTAATAAATTCTGAAATTGCCCCCGTCACAAAATAAAATAGGGCCTCAGATACTGTTTCGATACATTCCCATGGAGGGATTCGCGGAGACCATCACAAAACATTTTCTCAACCCATCGTGGATATAAGGCTGATCACCGACAATCTCAAGCACAGAGCCGGCGTCTCATCGCGAAATCACCACATTTACCAGGACATCTCCCACTCTGCACCATCGTCTTCGAGTTACAAGACAGTGGAACTGACGAAGATCCCTCTGTCTGCCTCACAATGCGTTCTGATTCAAATAGCGATGCTCCCTTGCGAATCATGTATGATCACGCCATACCAGATAAGGTGTTCCTTGCCTTTCTGGAAAGTAACAATGTTTTCCGAAATATCGATATGTCCTCCGAGGGTGAAGATTCCATGTTTTTTACAAGATACCATGGTAAGGATTCCTGCATAACACTACGTGTCCTCCCAGTATCAGGCCCCCGAAAACCATTTCCTCGTCTTCCATTCGAGATCATCCGTCGTATAGCTGAGGAAGCTTTCGCCGATCAGATTCCCGGTTGGCGCGCATCTTTATTGTCATGTGCCTTGGTGTGCAAATCATGGTATCCCCTGATTGATATGTTTTTTGATACCCTTGGATTGCCACCTCACAATAACAGGTTAAGCCTCCGAAAGGTATCAAACTCCCTCGTGATGCAGCCGGAGAAAGGACGTCTAATAAAAAGGGTGGACGTTCGAAACTTCTACCCCACGCATGACGACTCGGAGCACACTGAATTCTTAGACGGCTTGATCCTTGTGCTACGGATGTCTGTATTTGTGAAAGAGGTACTCCTGTGTGCAATGCCTTCTACCTTCATGCACAAATTGCTCAACGCTCTTGTCCAATTGAAGCAAGTGGAGATGCTTATGATGTACACGGAAGGATCTCACCACCCAATTCTTGGAAGAATAGGGTATCCCAGTATCATTGATACCCAGAGGTCTATTGCGAACTGGAAAGAGCTGCGGGCCCTCAAATTGAGTTCGTGGGAGGAACCTCGAAAAGTAGGGTACGTAAACAGATATTGGCCTTTCTGTTCAAAACTTTCGTTCTAATGTCACTTATCAGAGCATTCTGCGAGGTCTGTTTAATTAACGACTCCAATTTATTTCCGAAATCATATAACTAGCATAATCAGGCAGCGTTGACATCTAGACTTGAAGACTTGTGGCTAAGAAACGGAAGCCTTACAGACACACAACTATTGTGGTTTGCTTCACCATATTCGAAAATACACAATCTGGATTTGCTTAACATTCTTGGCTTATCTAACACAGGCCTCTTGGCCCTCTTCGACAAAATTTCACCAACTCTCGAGTTCCTTTCCATTACCGGTTCCACTGTCTCACGCAAAGTTGATGAAGCCTATGCCCTTGATGTCGCCATGCCAAAAATGAAACTTCTGCGAATTGCCACCATAGATGGTGACTTTCTCACTCATCTATCCATCTCAGCCAAACCGAAGACCCACTCCCCCTCAACGCAGAACATCTCAATATACCAGGCGCCGCGTATGAACGATACCGAAGCACTACTCAAAGCATTCGAAACCACAGGGTGGGACGTGATAGAATTGACACTTGATGATGCCCTTGCTTGGAATAATGATACACAGGGAAGGGCACGCCAAGCTGCTCAAGAAAATGGGATCAGATTGGCGTTACATATTTGGGATTAATACCAACTGGGAGACAGGTTAGTCGCAAAGCTTCAATATTCTGTAACCTCAGTCACATATATTCATTCTAGAATGGAACTATTAATTTGTATCCCCGCTACCTTTCTAGGAATTTAGGGACCACTGATCCACAAATTATATGTTGAAGATAATATTATAGGGAAAATTTGACTATCATTTCATCATGTACGAAGCGGAACTTTTCACTCTCTACCTATAAATTCTTCTGTAATGCTAAACCCTCGATGCCATATACGTCGGTACAACCATTCGGCATCCAAGAAATAAGGATTGTGAAGGCAACACGAATATTCACAAAACGTGCTTTCCACTCTTATTCGAACCCCATGAAAGAAATTAAAGCAATTGCCAGTATTTTCGGGAAGTGCTCTAAATTCACTTCTACGATTTGATCGTGTCAAAAACAAAAGATTCATATTCTTCAATCGAAATGTACTCGAGACACAAACCAAGGCCTACACGAGCGTATATGTAGACAGACATTGGATAGATGAGATGATAAGGAAGAAGACTGGGGTAGATCGGCGTTTTTTCAGCCTGCCATGACTCAGCGCTAGGCCATATCGGTTGAAGAAAAGGTTAATGTATCAATGAGAAGGGAAATAAGGTAGCAGGTACGGGGTATATGTCAATCCGTGTGGATCATAGTAGAAGGAGGAGTATGTAGGGATGAAATCAAAGTAAGATAGGGGGTACGTTAATGGGTATATGAATCCGAATCGTGGTGGGTAGAGAAAAGTATGGGGTGGCAGTAAAGATGGGATCTGAGCATCACACTAGCTCTCCTGAGGTAGTTCAAAACGCCTAGGGTCCTCTATATGAATTACGCTTAATGGTAATAATTGGAGAGTTTATTTATGTGTAGTTTGTTATTGGTATAAACCATAAACTTGTTCATACTGTCCCGACACATGGTTTTCGAGTCTAAGGGAATTCAAATATAGTTCGCGAATCGAAAAGTGTGAGTGTAAGTAAGATGGCCTACACAACCCGGAGAGAAGGAGCAGGACAGCAATTATCGAGCTCGACATCCGGTAGGTGGTGGTCGATTTTGGTTTTTCTGCTGTTCGCCAAAGCCTCCAGAGGGACATCCACAAGGCCGTTCGACACTCCATTGTAAACTTCATCGCAATCTTCCTCGTCCAAATGAAATGCACACCTCAAAAAACATAATGAAACAATTGCCGTCTCTCCGATCGGGCTTCAACGAAGGTTTGATAGTTAAGGGAGTTAGTCGGTAGACCTTGGTTTTTTCACGGCGTTCAGCCATCACGAGCGCGAATTTGTACGGTTTTGAGAATGGGTTATCCTTCAGGCATATGACAAGCCGTTTTATTATCGCTGAGTTGGGAGTCCAGATATACAAACCAGTGTTCATTGCATATCGAACACTTCAATCAGAAACATCCACAGAAACTAAAAAAATTCCCAAGTTTCAGGTAACAGGAAACGGAAAATAAAACACATTACGACTTACTCAAGTGCTCCCTGGGTTTCTAGCACTAGAATACAACCACACCAAATGACGAGGGGAATTGTTGACCCTGATTCAACACGGCTTCTCAAGAAGAGCGCAATCACTTTTTCAGAGGTAAAAAAGCTGTTGAGGTACAGTTCATCCCAAGTGAATGCGTTCATCCATAATGAAGTTGGGTATCGTCGCCGGTCCCTTCATGTTCATATTAAGGATAATCAGCTCAAGACCTTCCCAATCCAGGTTCGTGTCACGTAGTAGAGAGATTAGAGTAGATTGTATATGGCGTAGTATCGGATTTGAGTGAGTCAGCCATGAACGAAGGCTTCGAGTTAAAGTTGAACACCAAGGAGGATTTACGAAAATCCGTCAATGTTGCCAGTTGACCGAATAATCACGTGATCCTTGAAGATACAAACCTTCTAGGAATTGAGACCAGATCTAGACGAGAACGAAGTCCCAGATACGTGAAATCACTTCAAGAAAGCCTCATACGTCAATACATTTTCCTTTTTGTTTTTTAGGATGTTGAGTTGTACGAGGAGCCAGACCTTCTTTAAGAATTGTCCGAGAATAAAAATTGATAGAGGTGTACCATTGCTAAAGAGTGTTCTAATGTTACTCTACTTTATTAACATGACAAGATTACCGAATACTTTATTGGTTATGTATAAGGTCTCGGAAAGCTCAGGAACTAACAGTTGAGTGCTGCGGGCGGAAATTTTAGTAGGTTGAGATCATGATCATCGTAAGTTTACTCACAGCGGGCGTAGAACATGTAGGTGTCAGCATTGTGGGCTGCAAGAGCTGGTGTGAGCTTCTTGGCGGCATCGAACCCGTAAGCATGGTCCTGTTGATTACGAAATGTTAATAGATAGATTAATTGATATTGAGATAACGTACAGTGACATCATAGAAGTGAGAAAGCTCGTGGAGCATCACATCAGCCCGGCCGTAACCGCTGCAGGTGGTGGGGTAAGGAGGGAGGGTCCAGTAGCTGGGGCAAGTGTAAATTTGGCCACGCCCCTCAATACCGACGGGGTGTACAGCGTAGGCGATAATACCACTGCAGAGGAAACGAGAGACAGGTCAGATGGTGTGCCAAAATTAGGGATACTTCGCTTACCCAGAGCAGTGGTTAGTGGGGTCATTGCAGTTGGCGATGATGTTGGAAGTGGTGGAAACGGTTGAAGCATCTTCGATCTTTTGGAAAGTGTTGGCAACAAAGTCAAAGTAGTGGGCCTCGGTGGTACCGAACCAGGTGGCGAATCTAATTGATAATCAGAATATTTTCGGAGCTACGTAAATACGAAGTATTCACTTGCTGTCGCGGGCACGAGTACGTTCAACGGCGCGGGTGGCGAGGCGCTTCACGCCAGCGAAATCCTCACGATAGATGGGAGCTTGGCTAGAAGTGCAAGTTCCGAGCATCAGACGCTTCTGGAGAAAGGAACGTCTGGTGGCAGAAGCAGCGACGTCATCCTCTGAGATGGAAATCGTCAAGTTCTTGGCGTATTCGACGAATTCGGAAGCGCTGGCCGCATCGGCAGAGTATGTGCCCTCGAGGACTTGGAACACTCCAGCGGCTGCGACAGTGTATTCACCAGCAGCAGGGAATGTGAAAGACTCTGCAAGGTTGATAGTGCGGTCGATGGATTGTCCCGCAGAAATTGCCTCCCAGGCCTCCCCACCAGCGCGGGCGATGTCGAAGAAAGCAGAGATGCCCCCGAATTGCAATTCAGCACCTGGAAAGACTTTAGTCTACTACGTATGTATACAAGATACATGGAAAATACCTGAAGCATCGAAGACGCGGAAATGCTTGATAGGGTTGGACGAGAGAAGTGGCGCAAACTTCATGACAGAGACGTCGCCATTTCCAGTGTTGGAAACGGTAGAGATGACACTGAGGGGGCTATCTCCAGACACCAGACCAACCTCAATGGATGGTCCTCCATTAGCCGGAGCGGCGGCGATGAGGCGGACGAAAAGACTGAGAACTACGAACGAGAACATTGAACAACAGGTAGACAGTTGGTTAAGGAATTATGTGAAGAAAAAGCACCGCTTTATAGCCCTCCCACCTCGCCGTCCACGGCCGATGAGAGGCTTGGCTTCGCGCCCGTCCACAAGGTCACAACAAAGCAGGGCCAGCGGTGACGATAAGTTATCTCTCAATGGAAACAAGGAGGCGTACTGCCGGTAGAAAATGCCCGTGTCGGTCTCTACCCCTGGCTCGTGGTGTTTGAGATACTGTAGAGTTCTCAAATCTTCACGCCAAAAAGCGTAGTTTGATATATTGACCTTCGCTAACATTTGCCTCCGATGCAGGTTGGGGAATTGACCTTCGTCGTACGCGTGGGATGACCATGGCGTTTTGAGTGCGGGTAGAGAAGCCAAGCTTTGTTCGGGGCTGGGCATGAAGATAAGTAAAACGGCCGAAGGGGAGTGAATGCGATTCCTGGACAATATGTAACCTCTAGGTTCAGAGAGAGGTATGGATCGTTTTTCCTCCGAAAGCATGTTGTATGCAACAACGTGGAGGGGCATAAGTCAGGGGCGGAGCTTGGCGCGGCAGTGATATTGTTCCGCTTGATATATACCTCGGAACGATGATCGTTGCTTCGTTGCCGCACTCTTGAACGACGATCAGGTGGACAAAACTCGGAAAATCACCTCCAAATGTGGACCCTGAGACAACATAAACCTTGGCACAATGGTGTTCAGGTTGATGAAACGGGGAACAAAACAGCGTCGAGATCAGTGTCTGCCTATGACCTTGGGATTAATCCTTTCATCCGATAGTTAGCCTCCACAAGAAAAGGGTTCCTGCCCCAGAGGTAGGTGGGGGTACGGGTCATCCTGATGATCTGGGCAGTTGGAAAAGTAAAACTGCCGCGTTTCAAGTTCCATGCCGCCATTACGACCATCAAGAATATGAGAACTGAAGGCGACGACTACATAATTTGTCTGACTGAGGGAGGCGGGAAGTATATCCGAATCCGAAGAAGGCGCACTGTGCGGCGAATGGGAACTGAGCCATAGACCCTTCGGGAAATCGGGGGAGTCTCCTTGTATCCGAATGTGCCCAAATCGTGTTTGTTTTTCAACTTTAAACGACAATCAACAAAATTTGATCTCGTCGTTCTTGGAATCACGCACTTCTAACATCGCCGAAAATGTTTGGATGAATCTGTGTTTGTGTGTGGTCGGGTTTCCGGATCGCAGGGTGTCTTGAGAGTCCTTGCTATCCGTACAGTGGCTTGGTCCTGTTCGGTGTAGATATAAGGAGCTTAAAAGTCACCATTTTTCTTCTCTTCGACGGGCCACTGTGTGGCTTGAGGAGGGTCACCCTGATCTCCAATATCGCATGATACATTTTGATCAGGGTCCGTGGTTGCATTGCAGAAGGATGCACTAGTTAGGGGTCGATTCCGGCGCACCCATACTAATCATAGGGTAAAAGGCTATGACTAATGTTGAGGTATGTGGGAACACTGTATGATGTAGCAGACGTACTAATGATGTAGTCGCTTCGTGTGGTCGTATTTTCGAGACGTAGTGTATATCTTCCTTTACAAGCAAGGTTTTACGATTCTAGCAGCTGGTAATTCTATAAGCGATTGGGGGCAGAATCTTGGGCAAAATATATGCTGAGCTAGGCTCTATTGAACTGATCTTAGTCATGGAAAGCGCAAAATTTAACGGGACTCGAAATGACGAACCGTATCACGATTTGGAAATCCTTTCTAACATCTATGCGTTGCAAGCGCAAAGTCGAGAAGATGATACAGGGGTTCCGCGGTTTAGGATTGTCTGCAAACCGCACCGTGATGGTTTGGGCGATTATGGTCTAACCGAGCTGGCGGAGTTTGAAATGAAATTTTCAGCAAGTTGTTCATGTCGATTTTCCGATTTCGTAACCAAACCTCTGTTACGCTTTTTAAAAACCTGGGATATCGTCGACTCTAATGTGAATTCGAAGAAAAGTTGTTATGTGTCTAACGTTACACAGAAGTCGATCTCCGTGGTTTGATTGTGAGGCAACAATATGGTAAACACGAAATTTTGGGCTGAATCTTGGGTAAGCAGTTTCGTTTCTCCTTTGCAAATGATTCCCTTGAACAATGTACTGACAATGACGGACATTTTCTGCCATATACCAGGACCCCACGGTTCATAATCTTACCTGTATTGACATGAAACCTCGTTGGGCACAACATTTTCGTCCTTTTTCCCATCATTGGTGGATATGGGTTTAGCACCCTCCGATTGGGTTCAGCGCACTGGGGAGGATTCGGGAGGGCTTCATTTGTATGCGAGGCGTATTTCGCGTCGCCAGGAAACTGATCCGAGACGGTGGCATCCCCTCTATGGAATGTGCTGTACACTAGTGTGATTTGACCGAATACATGTTCCCGAGACGTTTCATGGGTGTAATATCTTGATGGAAACGTTCGTCTTCGCTCATCTGGAAGTTTTACACTTACTAATTTCTTCTGACTCCAGGCCCACCGACCTAGTGGCAAGACCTCCCCTCAATCCTCAAGCTCTCTAAATCATTTACTACAACTGTTTTTGTCAACACCACTTCATCCTCGTGGGCGTTCGTAACACTACTCCGTTCTTTCGACAAACGAAATGGATTTCGAGGCATAGTGACGACTCAGAGATTTATCCGTAAAATCCGGTGAAGGAGGCCAGTAACAAATGGTGTGTATCGTCGCCAGTGTAATATTCGTCTGACGTAGGAAAGCAATTAGAATTACTATCGTACTTAGTACGTTCTTAAAATTCGTTTGTCAGAGTCGTTGACAGTTTGCGGATTTTGGAACTATGTTGATAGCAGGTGGTGTTTGTTACTTGGTACGATCTCGGCCTTTTATTTACAGAACCATCCCGTACTTACTCGGAATGGTAGTCTGGCCAATGTGCCTCTACGGATTAAGGGAAATAGAGTTCGGCTTGGCTCAGTGATCAAAGTCGGATTCCATGTGGGCGATGGCCTTCAATAATCAGTCTTTTTAAATTTGCGTATCGTCAGGCTGCTATCGCCTCTTCGAAATTTTTCCCACCTCGCCCAGTAACTCCCGATATTAACGCCCAAATTCCTTCACTGAGTTTCGGGCATCCCGCGCTCCGTGGGCCCCTTGTCCTGGATCAATATAATGGTTGGCGACCCTATCATTGCTGGGTTACTTTTGTAGACGGGACTTTGTTTCAGAGACCGGCCATTGTTAGCTTTTGAAATCTTAGTGAATGGACTGACGCATCTACCTCTCGGATATGATCGGGTATACAGGTTCGATAGCGTCAGGTGAGCACATACTTATCATTGATCTATGATAGCGATCATTAACTGAAGGTTTGAATGCCGTAAAATAGTTAGTCCTCCGTGCCGATACGCTAGAAGCTAGATCTGTCATAATAATGAAGTTCCGTATGGTTCTTCCATGCCGTAATTGACAACACGACTCCCACGTATTTTACGCCACGGGCCCGAAAGGGAGGTTCCAGCATTCCACTAAACCTTCTTTGCCCGGTGCTACACATTCCACCAACCTCTCTCTCCTCTGTGCTTCATGTCCACAAATCCTGCACCGGAGATCAATGAAGCTTACTTCAATGCTTGTAACTTTGAGCAGTTAATGCGAGGTGTGTATCAGTACTTCTACCCACCGGGCGCTAAACGAACTCTAGACTCGTAGGCATCCATTTTACGGTCCTATGCACAGCGATCTCAAACATTTGTGCGTCCACGGATACATCTGCATACCATCGACTTGACCGTCCATCCAGACACCGGTCCTCGACGTAAATCATCCTCTAAACATGCGATGACAGCGTTGATATTGGCCTTATTTGTCATGTCCACGATGCACAGCGCTAATTACTGGGCGTACGTACGACGTGCATTCATTACACATGGGCAGACGAGCCTATCAACCGCGGACGCATTAGGCGAGTACCCGAACTGGTATCTCGCCATCGCATCAGTATCCGACGCCAACGCTATCCTTGCTGACTGTGTTATTGTGAGTGGCATTCACATTTTCTTGTTTGCACATTATCAAATCAAGCTTACAGATTTGGCGATGCTGGGTGGTCTGGGGTCGTTCTCTGAGGATTATTGTCGTTCCTGTGATATGCACGTTATTGACAACAGGTGAGTTCATTGGTCTTAGAATACAATCCTCTAACGTATTTCCAGCCTTTTCCGTCATCGCCATATATTCTACTTTTGTATCAACAACATTCGGAACGCTTGGGGTAGACTACGCTACTGCATTATACTCCACGTCCTTAGTAACGACCGTATTCTGCACGAGTGCGATCGTCTACCGGGTAATCCAGATTGGAACGCAAGCTCGACATCGCCTCGCTGTTCTTCGTTCATATCACAGCATTATCGAAATTCTGGTCGAATCATCCATGCTTTACTGCATTGCAACCCTCTTCGCGTTGGTTGCCTACATGCACAGCGGCCCCGCTTCGGAGTTTGCATCAGCATTCTGGACGTCTATAACCGTATGTTTAGTATGATGGTATCATGTTTTTTTCTGATTGTGCGCCTTGGTAGGGAATCGCCCCGACTCTCATCGTATCGCGTGTCGCATCAGGAGAAGCCCGTACGGACGATGACTGGAATGAATCAGGGACATCTGGGGGATTCTCCTTCCCTCGTTTTAACAAATCGGAAACATACCAACCTTCGTATCAGCTTTGGAGCTCCCAGTCCCCAGCGATAACAGACTCAACAGCCTATTCGGACGACAGAGATATATCTCCTATTAAAACTAGGACAAGCGAAAATAAATTTCGTACCTTTGGGGAAAGTTTACATTAATTATCAGGGTCGTGATCTGGGACGGATATTAGCTTGGGAACCTGGATTCAATAAATATACTGGTAATGCTGACTTAGATTATATCATTGCTATGGTCCTACAACGATTGTCACCTGCCCCGGTCTTCTTGGTCAAATCTTCGTTATTTTCTAATGGGTATACTTGACGGATGGCGGCCGGTTATATGGTGTTGCCGATTGTTGATCTTTGTATTATTAAGGGACCCACGACCTTAACATATAAGCGCCTAAGCTGTTAAGATTGTACTATCTACATCTCAGCCCGCCTGAGGGTCACATCAAGAAAATAAGCATTGGATAGGTAACGTGATATATTTAGTTTCAATGTATGATCTGTAACTTAACCTCCCTAGTATGAGTTCAGAGGAGTTAAGCGCCTACTGTGGACTTACGAACGAGAACCTTTCAGATATAGATGTCGCCATCGTGCGAGGCCTACTCCGCGACGCTCTGACAGAACTAGATCAAATTGAGCTACAGCTTCCTTTGCAGGACTCGGATATCCCATTGAGCCTCAAGGAACAACACGCAAACACTTTGGCACAAGTGGAAAGGTTTCGCGTTGCAATTGCCCCATTCAAGAAACTTCCTCCGGAAATTTTAATAGAGATTTTCGTTCTTTGCATTCCTCCAATAGGTGTCGTATTCCCCCCTGATTATAAATCCGTACCTTGGTCTATAGGACGCGTATGCTCGAGCTGGAGGCACTTGGTATTCACAGAACCACAAATTTGGCTACGGGCACAACTCTTATACCAGTTCAGAGCAGTCCACCGAGACAGTTTGAACACATTCATTCATTCGGTCATGCGATATCGGCGGTTGATCTCACTCCAGGCGGTGGTATCACCCAAGAACGAGATATCATTCAACGAATTCATCGCACAGCATTCCGCCACGTTAGAAGAGCTTTTAATTTCGCTCCGTTCCCCATCTTCCGCCCCTTTCCTATCTCTCCGTTCCATAAAATTCAAGCACCTCAAGTCTCTCGTTATACGCCTGCCGCCCGGTATCCGAAATCAACTTTCTCCAATCATGGTATTTAGCAATACGCCCAGGCTGTGCAAGTTTGAGGTTCAGACTTCCTCAGGCCAATACATTCCATTCAGAAATTTCCCTATTCAGCTCCGTTTCGGTCAGATAACAGAACTTGTTTTCACGTGTCTGGAGTTCACACCATACCAATTCTGTTATTTCCTTCGCCACTGCACTGCTCTTGTTCAAGGAACTTTTCGCTTGGCAGGGGGACCCCCGCCTCATTTAATTCCATCGAACATCATCGTCCCCTCCCTCAGAACCGTTGTATTCCACTTAGCTAACTATGGGCTCTCTCTCCGCGAGAACTTCCTCTCCTTCCTTACAGCTCCTTTGCTGGAGTCATTAACCCTACTTTCGGCCAGCAGGACAAAATGGCCGTATGATGCAATTCGTTCTCTCGTCGAACGATCTTCTTGCGTTTTGCAGTTTTTTGAAGCTGGATTCCCCATTGATGATCAAGGTGTAACATCTCTTTTTCGTGGGGTACCCACTCTCAGAGAGATCAAACTACCTTTATATACGCCTATCTCTGATAAGGTTATTGGGGCTATTATTGATGAAAACCTGGTTCCTGAACTTGAGATATTTCATTTTGGAACAGCATCAATTGATACGGCCATAGATTTGATAATAGATCGGTGGTCAGTGAACGAGGAAAATGGAGGACCACCAAGAGGGATATGGGAAGCGGTTATTGGATATGGGTCATCCGTTGAAGATTTAAGCGAGGGGCTTATGCGTTACAGCAGTTATGAGAAACGATGGCTTTGGGATGAGGAAAGGATGATACAGTTGAAGTACATGGGATCTACGTAAATTTTGTTTAACTATGGGTTCTCTGGTGTTAGTCGCGGCACTCAACTTTCTACCAACGAACCAGATACGCAGCCGCCCGAGTAACGTTGATCCTTGGATCTAGCATTGACTATTAATTATTAACGTCCATTTAGGTGAGTACGTCAATCCACAACCTGCTACCGACGTGGCTCTATATATTTCACAGCCGCGTATAGTGTATGTATTTTTGGACCTGCTTGGTTCCCATCAATATATCACTTGATAGTTACCCTCTCTACTCTACTGGATGTCAATCACAGGTACTACGAAAGATCCTAGTGGGACCATTCTTGTGATGCAAAAGTAATAGTTTCATTTTATGACTTGATTTATGTTTACATACAATTAAACACCAGAGATCAGTACACGCACAGTTACGGATACGAGCATATCCCACACATATTCAATCGATGGGAAAAAGTGGGGAAGTCATGGACCAGCAGCATACTAAAGTAAATGTTTGAGAGATATACACTCTCGAGAGTGGAAGCGTACCATCTAGCATTTAACCCCTGAGGAAGATTGTTTCGTGTTTGTCATTGTCAGGGTTAACGCGAACAATAGCGTCCACGGCCTGATTCATTAGGAGTGTAGGCCATTCTACCCTGTCCCAAACTGTTCCCATAAACCAAATCTGTCCGGTCGTATCGCTAGGAAGGAGAACATATGCCGTTCCCGAAGATAGTTGCGCCATTGCTCTGGATGCATTGTCCCAGAACTTTGTGTTATTGGTAGACCATTGATCTGGGTAGTGTGGATCAAGGAAGAAGTCTGTTAGAATATGACGACCTATTTTCATCCCGAGGGCCAATGCCTTGTCTCGATAACCTCCAGGACCAGAGTAAAAGAGGGATGTGTTCCTCATCTCTGCCTGGGTATGCATGTGTGTTTTGATTTCGGCAGTCGTCGGAACTGAAATTATCTCGTCTTTACCGATGCTACTGAGATCTCCTTTGGACACCTTCCCAACCTAATCTATATAAAAACAGGATTGGTGGGATGCAAGATGTGTACGCACCACAGATGCGGCATCCGGAATCTGGATAGAAGGGAGCGGGTTGGCTACCACACAAACGGCCGCAAGGGCTGCTACGATGAGTGAAGACAGGCGCATAGTAATGCCTGTAATGGGATAATGTTAGGGAATGCGAGAAGAGGGGATATAAGATATATACCTAAGAATCTGTGTTGCTTGAGAGTGAAGAAGTGGGAACACTTGAGAGGAACCTTTAAGGTTGAGAGGTTTTTATACCTGCAATAGTTGAAACCGTCTGGTCGGAAACTGAATGAAAAAACTAGAAGCTGCCTTGTTTTTGGTGTGCGAGTAAGAAAGTAACAATTGGGGCTGAAGAATAGGTCATGAATTTCTATTGAGATTCGAAAACGGAAAGGTTTGACAAGTGACGAAATATTGTGAAATGTTCCATCCGAAAGCGGGGGTAATGTTAAAGTCTATACCATAATCGACTGCATGCGAGGGTTTACCTTCCATTATATGTCAAAGGCAAGGACATTGAAGCTTTGTTCTTCGTGAACATAAGCCCCCGGAGATGGCTGGCCAAATAAGTCTGATGTACAACACACCCCAGGCCTGAACTAGGTGGTTTTTAGCTGCATCTGTTTTCTAGTTAGCGTTCTCTCTAACTATAAGATATAGGAAGGACTTGAATGACATCACCAATTATTTTCAATATGAAGTGAGAACCTCCTCGTATCTCATGTACCTTTTGGGGAGTTGAAAATGGCAGTTATTTTATCGACTGTTTGTGTTTCGAAATGCTGGAATCAAGCTAAAGAAGACTCTAGGCTATATAAAGTTAGATTAGATGATTAAGCTTTTAATTAGATACCGCTAGGGGTGAAAGTAATTGGTAAAATGGCGCACATCAGATTTAAATTTCGTTATTTGTATTGGGAACCAGAAAGTGCACAATGGAAGCTTGAAGCTTGAAGCGATTGGTCCCCACTTCAACGTGATAGAAGAATGAGAAAATGATTTATAAATACCACACTTTTGAATTGAGTATTACCTCAAAGATGACAACATTTTTGAGCTGCGGGGAATTCGTGGGTAGTACCTCTGAGCCTCTGATTTGAACGCTGTACTTACAAAGAGCAATGTATGGGCTTTACGTCTTTATCGAAAAGGATGGGAAGAAATATAGAATGAGGTGTTCCAAACAAACCTGACGCACTGTGAAGCGAACAAGGTTCGCGCACGAGCCGGGCCATAGCGTGGTTTATCTGGCGAACAATAGATGGTTTTCATAAATGTAAAGGGTCCCTTCATCATCGGAGGCGAAACCTATTAGGTAATGTTTCTGTGATTATTCGGACGGCACACCTCGTGTAAATTTGGGACATCGTCTGTTTCTAGCACCTCGTGTTCCACTATATGAGCTATGGTGGTAGATTATCAGCTAGAAGGGATACAAATGATCTTCACATTTGTTGGATAATGGTGGAACTTGTGGGGTGTTTTTTTGGATAAAGCTCACCATCCCACTACTATATAAGCTTGTACGACATACAACTAATACTTATTGTTTATTTGACCTTCTCGCTAACAACGGTAGGCTCTGGGAACTAACCAAGGTATGTGGAAGACTAGCTTAACATAGAATACAATGTACTTGTAAGGCTACGGCTTCCAGTCACTTTTCAATAGGTTATGGGCCCCGACAGCCTATGTACAGTGCAGTAACATGCAGCAGTACAGGCTAGTCGCCCTACCTTGGTCATAGCTTGCGAAGTAACATGCAGCAACTATCCCCTCGGGTATGACCTTAGAAAAGTGCTTCTATTTTAATATAATCATCCTAAGTTCTGACATGTGGCTGACTTGCTTTTTATAGCAACCAACCTCAACTTAAACATGTCTTCTTCATTGTCAACCTATATTTCTATGTTCCAAGGCAAGAACTTCCCGTTCTGGTGCAAACAGATGGCAGACTGGCTCAGGAGCCAATCTCTCTACGCAATTGCCAAAGGAACTGAACTGCCACCCACTATCGGAGACACTAGCACTGCTGCTCAGTTGGCTCTAGCCAACAATTGGAACAATCAGAATGAAATGTGTCTTGGGACTATCCGTCTCAGACTCTCCAATCCAATTAAAGCATCTCTGTCTGTCACCGAATTTAATAGCGCCTGTGCATTCTGGAAGGAGTTGGATGAAAGGTTCTTCAAACCAACCAATTCCCAGAAGTTCACTATATTTTCTGAACTTATTAATGTTTGTCTCACAAACCCCAGTAAAATGGATAACAACCTTGCTCATCTCAAGCAGCTGTCCTTGGAGTTGAAGAATGCTGGGATTGAAATCCCTGACTATCTCCTCGACCTGATTACACTTCACGCCTTACTGGAAAATTGGTCTACTCTCATCGCGATGCTTATCCAGCAAAACAACTTGGACATGAAGTTTAATAACATCAGACAGGCTATAATCCAAGAGAATCAGCGCCGAACCAGGCAACCCGGCTCCACAAACCAGACCATGCAGAAATTAAGCGCAGTCAAATGTAAGGGTAATAACACACTGTGGAAGCAAGGAGGTTCTGGAAACCAAACCAGTCAGCAGCAGCAAAACAATGTGCCATAGCAGCAGCAGCAGACCCAGCAAGGTGGAGGAAAAAAGAAGTGGAATAAGAAACATGGTGGCTGCGGAAAAGGCCATGCACATGCTGCAGGAGAAGAAGAAACCCCGGAGCATAGCTCCAATCACGGGTACTTCTCCAACTACATCAGCACCAATGTTGATAGTGTGCCACTCTATTTTCCAACCACATGTCAACCATTTGTCCCTTGTGGACCTGTCCCCATTCCCGCTCCAATCCTAAAAGGACATGAGCGCAAATACAAGAAAGGCCTTAACCGGCCTGGGACTCCTCATCCATGTGTGCAACAGCACTACTCTGGCATCTCCGGGAAGACGGCCTCTTGGCCTTATCCAACATACAATAAAGCCCACAATCTCGCATTGCGCATTGATGTCTCTCCCACAGTGGCCAATCTTAAGCTGCTCAAAGAGATCTACTCCCAGATCCCTGACCCCTGCAT
>MU150238.1:56461-81479 GCA_015584075.1 Collybia nuda
CTGATATTACACCTTTAATGGTAGGAAATTCATCCCATAAAAAGGTATGACTACGGACAATTTTCGGATGAAATTCATCCACTGAATCACACTTTAAAAGGGGGTTTTTCATCCATTTTTCCCCCCTATAGGAGGTGTATTTTCATACATTTTCCGGATGAAATTCATTATATTATAGGATGATTAGGGAGCTGAATTTCACACATTTAATATATTAATTTCATTATTTAGCAGGATGAAATTGGGTGTTGAATTTCATCCATTCTTAGTTTCACAGTGTTATGCAACAGGACTAGTAAGGGAAATCCTAAGAGAATAATCTGAGAGTATACTTACTAGGGCATTGTCTCTATATACTTTAGACAATAATAGGTACTCATGGCTCTATTATGACACATCACTCACAGTTGTACAATAAGAGTTAGTACAGCAATGTAGGATTGCAAGTACAGTGCCATGGGATGTGCTAAGGTGTGCTGGGGTGTACTAAGGGTGTACTGGGTGCACTGAGATTTCTGCATGATTGTCTTTTCATTGTGAGTCAGTGCTGAGAGTGCACTAAAATATATAGAGGCGCACAGAGATGCACTGAGTCTGTTGTAAGGTTTGTGCATGGTTGTTTTTTCATTATGAGCCAGCACTGATATGTGTGTTGGTTTGGATGAAAGGCATGTGAGAGCACTCCCCTTACATTAATTGGAAGAGTGCATGATATATAACATGGTGGAACTGAAGAACAAGTACCTGCCACTCAATGTGTTGGCCCACTCTGTTATGGCTGTTAGGCCTTATCCTCTAGATCAAGATCAATTGCTGTTTTGATAAGACCATCAACAGTATAGTCTGACGTCTCTAGACCTCCTGATATAAAGGAAGAGTCTGTCCTCTGGTTCTAAGATGCACTACCCCCTTTCGAGGTGAGTAGGATTGAGCTGAGCATTGAGATTGTAGAGAATATGGTATATTAAGCTTGGTCAAGCTGAGGACTATCTACTAAATTGTGGGGTATATATACAAGGCTCAAAGAAGCATGATGAGTAATGCTTCGAAGAGGGATAAGCGCTATTGGTAAGTATAAATATGGCGCTGAGTAACAATGTGAAAGATAGATGTAATAATAGAGTTAGTGGGAATGAATGAAGAGTAAGGGGATATAGGAAGAAGAGATAGTCCGAAGATCGGACTATGCGAGATACAATGATAAGTAAAGATAGAAAGATAAGGAGAAAAGTATAGTCCGAAGGGAGAAACTGTAACACACTCCACCCAAGTCTTTATTGATGGAACTAGTAATCCTGCAGACATGTTTACCAAGAATCTACCTAAGGATAAATTCCTTATGTTTAGATCACAACTTCTCACTCAACAATCTTCAAGATTAGATTAGATTAGATTAGCTACCTTATCTAGATCTCTTGATTGAGGGGGAGTGTTAAAATCACTCCTAGTCACAACACCAAGTTGGGACTCTGATGGTCCGTTCACACTACCTACACAGTCTGTGCTCACCATTCCACTACTATATAAGCTTGTACTACATACAACTAATACTTATTGTTTATTTGACCTTCTTGTTAACAACAGTAAGCTCTAAAACTAACCAAGAATACAATGTACTTGTAAGACTACGGCTTATAGTCACCTTTCAATACATTAACTTTGGTGGGTCCAACATAGACTTGGCTCCTCTTAAATAAGATGGAGTCTGGACTAGTTCAGTTCTAGGATGCACTACCCTCTTCTAAGGCAAGCAGGATTGAGGTTTGTGTCAAGTAGTAGAGATCAGGTATATTCAGCTAGGTCAAGCTGAGGAACTCTGTCTAGGATACAAGCTTATATAGAGTACAAGAAGAATAAAAGAACAAATTGTAACACCTTTCAGGGTGGAGTTTTTTACATGCCTCACAAGTGCAGCTCATATACTGATAGATGTATTGATCAATAGACTGGTTCACTCTGATTAGTTGTTTTGGAACCCAACTCTAATCCTTTCAATACCATTACTTAGTCAATAAAGGTGATACTAAAGGCCTTACTTGTCTTATAACAAGTGCAAACAATTTTGGGCCATATCAACAGATCACTCCTGATTGCACAATTGGATCAATTGTGGCAAGGCAGTAAGTAACCTGGGACAGATTGGGGATCTGCACTGGAAGGCATCAGCAAATCATCTACCTGCGAACAGGAAGGAAGGACCAGGTTTGGTACCCTGGACACCCTGGGCTGTAGCAGGATGGGTAGTCCCCCTACCCTTCCCCTCCTGCCAGGATAATTGGTGGACTTGATCCACCTCCTGCAACCATGCACAGCTGTGGGGGGCCTACTCCATGGTCAGGCCCTTACAGGTCCTAGTCCAATTGCACCTTTGGTGCTCCATGCACTTTGGCATGGCAATGCTTTGTCCTTTGCCAGATTTCTCTTCTCTCCCATAACTACTATAATCAGTGGCCAGTAAATATATTCTGTATAGTCAGTATGTAAAATGTAGAACCAAAAAAACAAAAAAAGAGGTTGCCCTTACAGTGAGCCCTGTTGTTTCGGCTTTGGTGTGTTTCTTTGCTTCATTTTTGTGCAATAGAATTTAAATGTAATATGTATAAGAATAAATATTCATGAGTCTGTCCCCAGTCTGTGCAGACTGCAAAAATCTGTATGGTGCCTGTGCAGACATGTGGGGGAGTGTAAAGTACAGCCATCAACTAATATCTTTGTGAGGTGCTTAATGGTGGGGCTGTCAAGAGAGTTGTAGAAGATTTTAAGCAAACCCAAGAGTCAGGTGGCCCTAAACAAGCCCCAATCTCTTTTACTCTTATATTTGACACACTTTATTAATAGAGTTACTCACAGTAGTGCTTTTCAATCACTTTTGGTTCCACTTTCTGGTTCACTTTTCATCGAAAGTGAGTGAAAAATAGATTGAAAATAGGGTTACTCTGTCACTTTTGATTTGCTTTTCATGTTCACTTTTCAGTCTGCTTTCTTTAAACCTCCAACTGCCAGTCTGATGGCATCAATCAACAGTCATCTAACATGGATTTTCCTGCTTACTTTTCTCCCCCCACCATCACTGACCCTCTGGCACTGTCAGTCACCCCACAATAAGACTATCTGCCATCACAAACCTTCATCATTCACCAAACAAACACCCTGATCCTGGAGGAGAAATAAAGGTTGCAAAGAGAAACCCTGTGGGTGGGGAGAAGGCACAAGGTGTGCTGTGTAGTATCTCCTGACACTGCACATCAATCACAGGATCATATCCTACCACAGCCCAAGAAATTCTGGTGTACTGGCAGCTCTCCATGTGGTATGTCATGGCTCAGGGTACTGAATTAGTGCCTAACACAACTTATCCCTTGTCCACAATGAGCCCCTCCCTGCCTTTATTACACTTGCCTGTTGTAAGGGGACTGTCCCTTTTCCCTCACACATTGGCTTTATTGCGTGCCACTTCACACAGCCATACAATGCTCACCATGTACTTATAAAGCCCTGCCCATCCCAAGGCACACTTCTCACACACACCTTTCATTGTGTATGCACATCTCACATTGTTGTACCATCTCCATTGTAGGACCCTGAACAACAAGGCATATTTAGCTATTGTGTGGAATAGGTATATAGACACCACACCTCAGTGGGGAAATCCTTAGATTATTCTCTTAGGATTTCCCCTACTAGTCCGAGGGTGACTGGGTCCTTCTTGCCTTCACCTCTGCCTCCACTCTGCCCTTTACCTTTTGCCTCTGTCTCTGCCCTTGCACCCCACATTTAGCCTGTGCTCTAGCAATTGCATCTCAGCTTTGCGTAATTGGCTCATGTAATTAGGCTCACACTTGCATACACCTTGCTCAGTAAGGTTGTGCTTATACCTGTTCCATGGATGTGCTGTCCATCATTAATGGGCAGTACACTACTAATGGGAGGTTTCTCATGAAGGAGTGAGTGGATTCAGAGTTGAAATACCCACACACAGCAAGATCACAGGAATGTCATTTTCAATATGGCTTTGATGCACTCCAGGTGCCTGCCCACATGAGATGATGGGGAGGGCAGATGATCTCCAGATAGAATACTATATTTCTGACTCTACCCTTGTAGCAGTAGACACCATAGCTCTTGGAAATAAATTTTATTGGCTTCTACAGAATTACAGTGCAGGGGACTTGTCCGAGAAATCTTGTATGAGTACATTGTGGCTTGTGAGCTCATTAAGTTGGAGACTGAAGCAGCATACCTCTACCAAGAGCAATACAATTCACTTTTCAGTATCATTTTCGATCACTTTTCCCTAAATTACAGAGGGGTATATTCACAGTAGCCAGTTTTCATTCACTTTTCCACAATCCATGTCTATAAAAGTGAACCAAAAGTGGCCGAAAAGTGCTACTGTGAGTAACCCTAATATAATAGTAAGTAACCATATTCCTCTATCTATTGTTCAACATGACAGTCGGATTGAGTGGAAATGTAAGGGAGCCATATCTCCTATTTATATCCCCGAACCAGTTGAAATTTCGGTTTACATACAATAGAACTGGTCCTGATGACAAGGTGTATTTTAATCAAACGAGAAAAGGAATGAGGTTTCTATATTGGTCTCACGTCTTCAGTGTCATACAAAGTAGAAATTACTTACTAGCTTAATTCCAGGAGGTTCATTAACGGCAGTACTTTATCAAAAAGTGGATTTATTCAAATCAGATTCAGACACAATGATAAACTTTGGGGGGCACTCTCGTTCCATCAACATCATAGAGGTCCCAAGGTACGCGTTTAGGAATTCAGTGGAGACAACTGGTATCCGCTGTGAAAGGCGCATTCAGGGACTAACTACTAAGTAAATCAAGTGAAAGAGACGCACGACCGGCATTTATGGTGAATGGTGCTGATTGCACAATGGCTCCGGTACTGTCGCGAAGGAAAATGCCAACAGCTGTGCCTGTGTTGTGGTGAGATCATACCCTCATTAGTGATCCAAACAAGTAATGTCTTACCAGCTGCAATGTCTACAATCCATGTGAATTGTGTTCCGGTTTGTATTCCCAAATCGCGAAGCGCTGGGCCGCTAGGCTTGTTAGCAGGGGTAATTCTGAGATTAATATAAGAGTTTAGAATTCAAAGAATTACCACAATAACTATGATTCACTCACTCCTATGGTTGGAAGTAAGTTTATTGTATGTGTGAGTGCATGTTCTGCATTGAATTTAGGCACATACCAGGAAATATGGTGCTGAGCGCGATGGTCAATTCGGGTATAAAATGTAGGAGTGCCATATTATTTACCTTCTCCGCCGGTCCAGGTCAATAAGACTGGTTGGCAGACGACGGCATTGGACCTGGCCATAAGGGGCACTCTCATCAAGACGATTGAGGGGCGGATAACGTTCGACGTACGGTGTGTTAACCACGAACTGGGCAAGTGTCCCAGTAGCCAATGCAGCCGCCATGGAGAGAGGAGCGAGAATTTGACTGAATTTCATTACTATGAAGGTTGTCAAAAAGGTAAGTTCAAGTTGGGACTGAAGAAGTGATGGTTCACGTACTTATATATGTCCAAAACTCGTGCCGCCGCTTGAGCTCCACGGAGGGAACAGTATTATGCATCATACCTTCTATGTCACACTCTAACGCCGAACTGCGCAGCCGTGGTGTCTTCTATGTGGATTTCGGCTATAATCACGGCAGTCTTAAAAAGTTTTTCCCATTTAAAGAGTGGAACACTACATTGCTCAAACAATCAGCTGGGTATACCATTTTCCAAATGATAACTTACCCTACCTAAGGAATACAATAAAGATCGAAGGGGGGCTGGAGCTTCCGACGATGCCGACCAAGCCATGATGTGATTGCAGTTTCCAAGGTATTCGAAAATAAAACATTCACAGTACTGACAATTTATAGTCGACAAGCGGCATCTTTGATATCCTTCGTCCGGAGCCGCTTATAAAAATTATGTGAATTATGGACGCGGTGTTCAGGGTGGAGTGTAGGGGCAGTGCTCATTGGCATCGGGTCGAATGACGCTGAATCCCTGTCCAAAAATACGAGGGTTCTAACTATGTGTGAGACCGGAAAGGCCTCTTCTTTTAGAGCACCCACCAAATAGTCATTGAGCATTTAGTGTTGAATCATTGAACTGCCATATAGGAAAATAATGCTGACAAGAGTCAGTATTTGGCCGTGAGGAATCATGGAAAACCCTGTGGTTGTCCATTGATCGTGAGATGTCCGCTGTGTATCAGAGCGCCCAATGGGTGATTGACGCCAAAACCTAATTTTTCAAAGTAATCTTTTTCTCAGCCTTCCAATTCGTTATCTCCGTTCGACCGGGGTACGACTCTAAAGTACAAGCCATTACCCAGGTTAAATGCAGGCATGTACGAATTTAAAAAAAAATTCGGCAGACCTTGTTCCAAATCTTGAACGTTTGAGCAGGGGCTTGGGGCGAATCGTGACAAAATGTTTGACCTGCTCCGCTCATTTAGTTTGTCCCGCAGAGCACAAACCATCAAAGTATGTTATTCTTGCCGTAAAAAAAGGACCTGCCGAATTGAGTCAGCTTTTCAACTTAGAGCCGTCACGTGCACAGAGTTCTATACATAGTCACGTGCCAGAACACGTCCTTCTCACGGCCTCACAAACCATTTTCTCAGATTATCCGTCGCATAGCTGGCGAAGCTTTCGCCTACTGATATACTGACTGGAGCGCAGGTATACTATTGTGTGCCTTGGTGTGCAAAATGTGGCCTCGTCTGATTGCTTTGTTTGTTGTTCGACTTCGCATTTTGCCAGGGGTATAATTCGTAAATGCCGTGACGGAGAGGGAAACCGACCGTTCAGAATCTGCATTCAAACCTCCCTCGCTAATTGAATGGGCAAAATCATAACCACGCCCAAAGGTTTCTATTTATAGATGATCAGAACCTGAACGTGGGATAATCACGTCGTAAGATCAGTTTGGGCTTATCGCTATCGATTTACAGTGCATCATGCCGTATTCACAGATCTAATGTAAGACAACCATATCCTATCGTGGAGTTAACTAACAAGACAATTTTTTAGCATTGGGATGCCAAGATCTTCTTTCTCACTCCCATTAAAAGCGGCAAACGAATTATCGCATGACAGAACCGAGGAATTTCCAACTGAGATCATTACCGAAATCTTCATCTTCGTGTGTGGCCCTGGGGTGCTGCTCCCTCCACCAATCCACAAATATCCGTGGATCCTTGGATATGTCTGCTCTCGTTGGAGGCAGATTCTATGGAATACCCCAGCAATATGGAATAAGATAACTATTGGATATCGAGGTTCCAAGATTCCTAAAGTTCCCGTCGAGGGTTATTGTGGGCGGTATATGGAGAAGTACACCGTTGATGATATTCTCAGCTACATTCTCTTGAGCACCACCTATCCCATATCATTGAATGTCACTAACGATGAATACGTCCGGAAAGCACCGCATATTGTTTACAAGAATCTAGATCGCTTCTCTGAACTATCAGTGGTCTCTGGGCTAGGATTGTCGTTCCGGGAAGTTTCATTTATCTTCGACCTTCCAGCCAGTGCGTTCACCCAGTTGGAGAAGCTGTCCTTATCGTCTCTCGACGTCGATGAGCGCTATGTAGATTATGGTACTGCGCCGCTTCAAACTGCACCATCCCTCCGTAGTGTCTCATACAAGATGAAGCACCCCACCTACATCCCGTCATTCCTTCTCTTACCCTGGAGTATAATTGAAGATATCACCATAGATGGAATGTGTATCCCTCCTGAGATAATTTGGAATATTCTCCGGTCTTCCCCCCGACTCGTGTCGTGTTTACTCAATATTGACGCCACAATACCAATCCCAGGCACCCCAAAACTCTCACTTCCTCACCTTCCAAGGTTTGGTCTCAGAACTCTCAGTGAATTTAATTGGGATTTCTTTTTAAGTCACATCTTGGCTCCCTCCCTAAAATCTGTGACACTACAATCACCATTCAGCCCCTGCACACCCCTGGTATCCCTTGTAGAACGATCGCAGTGCTCCGTTAAGAACCTGAGCCTATCTACAAACGATGGTAATGTTAGTATTGACCCTACAGACTTCGGGCTGCTGCTAGATCGTGTCCCCTCGTTAGTCACATTCAAATCTTCGTGGGTTGCGCCACCTTCCACCTTCACGAGGATCTATCAGGGGGTGCTTCCTGATCTCGCTGAACTGGAAGTCCCTGTCCATCCCGACGGACTTCGTGCATTCATGAAGCTGATCGATTGGTGCATAGTTGATCCCGCACAAAGGCGGCTTATATGCTTCCGTGTTGTGTGGTATTGTTCACCTTTTGAATTTTCGACAGAGCAAGACAGATTCATGGAATACAGCAGGATGGGGGATCAGAGGTTTAAATTTATCTCAGGAACACGTTCCTTTTGAGATACGGCCCAATGATGGTTTGGAGAATGGAAAACGTGAAGAGGGTAACAACAGTACATAATCTCTTACCCTTCGATACCGATTCTAGAGTCTGTGTAATATGCATCCTGAGGTTTACACATCAATATATACGGTAACTTTGTTCTCTCTAAGTAATTATAATAAGAAATTATTCGTTCATCATAGATCAACCCTGGATGTAAACCAAAGTTATTCTCAGACCTATTTACTACCCACGAAACTTTAATTTAGCAGTTGAGAGCTGTGAAGAAAGGTGGGTAAGGCAAAGATACAGAACATAGCAAATTACTTACAGCGAGCATAGAACATGTAAGTATCAGCATTATGCGCTGCGAGTGCTGGAGTGAGTTGCTTGACCGCATCGTACCCATATGCATTGTCCTATTTGGATAAAACTTAGCCACATTTTCTTTAGACATGAGGAGAAAGCGTACACTGGTGCCGTAGAAGTGGGAAAGTTCATGAAGCATCACATCAGCCCGTCCGTAGCCACTGCATGATGTAGGATAGGGCGGAAGATTCCAGTAACTGGGGCAGGTGTAGATCTCACCACTTCCCTCGACGCCAACAACATGTACAGCGTAGGCGATAAGTCCACTACAGAAAGAAAAAGAAACGAGTCAGATTGATTATCAAATTTTGGTGTATATTGCTCACCCTGAGCAATAATTAGTCGGGTCGTTGCAGTTGGCAACAATATTGGATGTGGGCGAAACCGTGGACGCATCTTCAATCTTCTGGAAGGTATCTGCGACATAATCATAATAGTGTTGTTCGGTGGTGCCGAACCAAACAGCGAAGCTGAAAAACAAGGTTAGAAGATTTTCTAGCTTGGAGAGATCAAGGTACATACTTGCTATCCTTTGCCCGCGTGCGATCAATGGCACGAGTCGCGAGGCGCTTTGCTCCTGCGAAATCATCTCTAAAGATGGAGGATTGACTTGAGGTGCAGGTTCCGAGCTCCACACGCTTCTGGATAAGCGCACGTTTGGCGTTGGAAGTAGCGATATCATCCTCCGTCAGCGAAATTGTGAGGTTCTTGGTGTACTCAATTAATTCGGAAGTTTTGACCGCATCCATAGAATATGTGCCTTCTAGGACTTGGAAAACTCCAGATGCCGCGATGGTGTATTCTCCAGCGGCAGGGAACCTATACAATTGTGTGATGTCGATGTTATTGGTAATGGATTTTCCTGCAGCGATTGCCTCCCAGGCCTCTCCACCGACGCTCGCAACATCAAAGAAAGCGGAGATACCCCCGAATTGAAGCGCGGAACCTAAAAGAAAGAAATTGAGTTATGGTTTTTGTGTGGACAAAAACAAGAAACCTGTAGCATCAAATACACTAAAATGTTTGATGGGTGAGGACGCAAGGAGGGGCGCGAACTTCATAAGAGAAACGTCACTATTTCCGGCATTGGACACAGTGGAGATGACGCTGAGAGGGCTGTCCCCGGAAGTGAGGCCCACTTCAATAGATGGTCCTCCATTTGCCGGAGCAGCAACTACCAGGTGAGAGAACAGAGCGACGACTATGAATGAGAACATAACACAACGTATGATGGATGAGTTGAGAATTTCAGAAGAAAAACGCGCCTTTTTATCATACTTTTCCCCGCGCTCTACGGTGACCGATCTGCGCTTAACCACCAACTTAACCTGACGTAAAGTAGGAAGCAAAGATTAGCCAGTTCAGTTTCAGCTATCCGTGATTTCGGAAAAGTATGTTTGTACAAGATTTTACCCCTCCCCGACGCTTATAGGAGATCAAAGCCCGTCAAAGATTTGGTTGGGTCAGTCAATCGAGGTATGTTCTTCGAAATTTGATGACCGTTTCATGCGATGGAATATGTCATGCTGTCGCGATCTTATCGCGGAGGGGCTTACCAAGTGAATCATTGTCGCGCTTCATATGTTGGGTTCCTCACTGACAGGGGTGTGAGGCGAAGAAATCCCGGGATTCGTGCTTGAGCATAATCACCTGTGAGAAATTCATTTGAATGTAAATCACTTCGCCTGCGAATTTCCCTATAACCTGCCTCAGTTGTGATTCCAGGCTGTGGATGGTCTAGATGGGTATAAATCGGGATTTTTAAAGCCTAGGTGGGTGAGGGACTTGTATTCGCGTTTCAAGGACAATGGTACTTCGCTAATGAAGCTTGCCATATGGCTCGCACCCATAGAGGTCGGCCCGATGGTTATTTTTGGAACCAGGAACTCTACACGATTTCATTGATAATTACACGACCATGTGGTACCGGTCCTTCAATACAAAATGACAATCAACGGAACTGATCATGTAATCCTTGGCATCACTCACTTGACACATCCGAAACCGTTTACTAAGCGTCAGCTGTGAAAGAATATCGTAAGAGCAAAGTTTATGCGGAAAGTATATCACCTGCATTTGTGACATATTCTTCACGACCCTAGTGGATTAGGTCCATAGTTTTACGAGTGATTCACAGTACAGGCCCTTCATAGCTTCAAAGACCCACATTCAAGGCCGCCTTACAATTGACCCTATAGCTTCTCGACGTTTGACTATATCGCTCGAAAACCACATGATTAAAAAATTTATGATATCGAAAACGATAATGAGTCATCCTATTGTCAGGTTCGATGGAATATTTCGGGCCAGACAGACCTTAGTCCTTCAAGGGCAGTAACTATCTCCACGGGGGTGTCAGAACAATCCCTCTTCTCCTGCTCATCCTCCTTTTCCACCGTATCGTCACTGGCGACTTGTGATCCGGTCTCACAGAGGTGCACACAATGTCCCCAACCATGTGCTCGGGCGGCATTGACATTTTTCCGATTGTCATCTATGAAATAGCACTTTGAAGGGTCAGCCACATTCGCCTGTTTCATCGCCTACCACCGATCTCAGTTGCGAAAATGTGATCCAGTACGGAAATGATTATGCACCATTTTGTAATAAGCTGGTTCTGGCTTGCATACGAAATCCGGGAGCGTATAGTCACAGAACACGAGCCCTTCGAATTGGTCTTCGAGTCGGAGGATCTTGAGAACGCGTTGTGCATGCTAAGGTAGCGTTATAAATATAGTTTTGGGTATTTTTTATACCGAAATTCACATGTCGATATGCATTCGTTAAGGCCCATACACGCGCCTTTGACCGATCAATATCTTGGATGAGCTTTCGGACGCGTGGATCGAATTTGATCATGTCCTCGAGAGGTAATGATCCGTCACACTGGCGATCAAACTCAAGAGGGTCTGTATGCAAATAATCATGGGTTAAATATGTCATATTTTTGGAGGAAATTCCAGTTGTGTCACCGATGTTATGATAGCGGCTAAGACCTCGAACCTCCAGCCCATAATGGGTATAATATCTTGTTGCGAGTTCTGCAGCTTCTTCATGGCCGAGGTCAAGAGTCCTAAAGTATGCTGAAAAAACGACATAAACAGTCGAAGAATTTGTAATGATTCAAACAGGTAAACCGTGTATTCGTTCGACCATCGCACTGGAGACTTTGGCACTCGCGGGGTACAGTGTATTATCGATGTCAAACCAGACGATGGCGCGTTCTTCTGTTCCAAAAATATATGTTTGTCAAACGCAAATGTTATACACGATATCGTACCAAGGGGGGGCAAAACTGACATCCTGTAACGTGAAGTTCAGCCCAAGTTTTGGTGGTTCGTCGTTGCCATGGTGGTGCTAATTATAAATGGGGTTATGTACTCGGCGAACTCCGTTGTTGTTTACCTCAATTTGCGCCGTCTTGATCGCATGTTGGTTTGTTTCATACTCGCTTCAGGGAAGTGAAGGGAGAATGGTTTATGGGTGAAGCTTATGGTTTTTATGGTCGAAAGGTACGGAGAATTTTCCCGGTAATCACACAGATGATCAAATTTGGCATCCAAGTGCCCCGACAGCAGACATGAGCTTTTTAAGTGGATGTCAAATTTTAGTATTACGGCAATCATCCTTAGGCCTAGGGCCCTATCCCCGGCCATTAATGACAAATAAATTTCCCTTTTTTCTTTCTAGCAGTATGATACGAATAGGGTTGTGCGAAATAAAATCTATAAACTGTAAGAATATTGTCAAATTTATACGTTCGGCGAAACCTGGGCGGAGTAATGGCGCATACACGCTGATCTACAGTTTTCTGACAGGAATTATGCTTACGACTACGCACAATGTGTACATATATATCAAGAAAGCTGATCACATCGGGGAATAATATCTGGTAGCTCTACGAGAATCTTCATCGTCAATTGGGTGGAGTATATATTTCCAAAATCGCATATGCTTCTTAACTTGTGGAATGCATAAGATTATCTTGGGAACCTGACGCTTTGCGCATCGAGGATATACACGGGATGCCGATAGAAATTTTGTTGAAAATTCCCGTGGTTAACACCAAATGTGGCTACAGAGAATCTTCTTATCCTATTACAGATGTACCCCTCTAAATACAGCAACTAACATCTTTGCTAGCAGCCACCCACGCTAAAATCGCCCATACAATGTCACATTGGCACGGCTAGTACGTTTGGTAGGGTTATATTCAATTAATCAATGACAGCGTCCCATCACCTATCCAATATAGAGAATACCAGCCGACTTGGCATGTGAGATATAGAAAGTCTCTTGTAAAAAGTCGAGCTAATAGCGCAAGTCATGTGCCTATATTACCGTGTATGGGTCCTTGAAGTGGTATTTATATTCCCGAGCTCTATGATTTTTGACAGTATCATTTTTCAATCCACCAAAATCACCCCTGCAAAAATGCGTTCCACATACCAGCTAGCGAAGACAGAGTTATGGCAATTACTTCCAGAGAACATGGCTCCCGAAGATCGTGTTAGGCTTACATATGAGCGGTGTAGGTCAATTGTGCAACATTTCAGTATGTCGCGACAGTTGGCTATGATAATTAAAACGTACTCATAGCCTATAGAACTCACTGCAGAGGATATTCTCAATATTACACCGAAATATTGGGAGTTACACAATGACCCTCTGCTCGTCATGGACGGCGCTGCATCGACACTACTGACCATTCACTACAACCTATGTATTGGAACACTGGCGATGTACCTGAACCATCGTCCAGACCTCCGGGACACCGTTGATCGTCTGTTGAGTTTTGAGTGGAAGTATGTTCTGTATAGAACTGTCATATACCGTGGCTAATGCTTCTTTAAGTGGACAATACTGCCTTACGGAGCTTGGGCACGGCCTCGATGTCATTAATATGGAAACCACGGCGAGCCTACTTCCTAGTGGCGATTTCGAAATAAATACCCCTGTGGATCGCGCGGCGAAGTCAGTTGCCTTTTCATTCTTTAGTATCACGCGAGTAACATAAATGCGTAGATTCATGCCACCTACTGCTCCATCAGGAACCCCTTGTGTGTCCATCGTACATGCCCGTTTGCTCGTTGGAGGGGAAGATTTTGGTCCAAAAGTATTTCTTATAAAGCTCCACAATGGAAAGGAAATGAGTAAAGGAGTCGTATCAAAGTTAGTTCGTAATACCCGCATTTCCAAATGAAGGTAATAATGTCCTTGACAGGGTTCTCCATCCGCGGGGGGGATCACGTCCAGTAAAGCACTGCCTAACGTACTTTAATCGCGTCCGTGTTCCGCCAACCGCTTTGTTAGGATCGCTTGAACGGCCGAAGGACATCCGTGCCGCTTTCTTTTTCAACATATCGCGTGTCATCGCTGGAACATTAGGGATGGGCGCCTTTGGTATCTCCAGTATGCGAACCTCATCGTATATTGCATCCAAGTACAGCCAAAGGCGTCGAGTAATAGATGCGTCCACGAAAAGGCCTAGGGAGATTATCTCGTTTGTCACGCAGTATACACCTATCCTTTCTGCCGTCGCACAAACGTTTGTACTGGAAAAGTTCGGAGAGGCGATGCGGGACATGTATGTGGCCGCAGAGACCTTGGTGATGAAGCATTTCATTGCAGCCATCTTCAAAACAACGGTCGTGAAAATATCAGCTACTGCTCTTCCACTTCTTGGGCTTAGGTGTGGCGCTCAGGGACTCTTTGAAGCGAATCAAATCTCGGTTCTTACCGTGAGACCTCACGTCCAATTTAGTTTCTCTATAGCCTATTAACGCCACCATTCAGGCTGACATGAGAGGTGCCACAATAGCTGAAGGGGATGTTCTGGGAATATCTATTCGTGAGTGAACCCCCTTGTGCATTGCAAATATTTAACACTAACCTGGTCATAGGATTCGCCATCGAACTTCTCTTAGGCCGTCTGTCTTCTCCTCCAACCCGATTTCCAGACAGTCTTCTTCACAGTCACGAGGAAGGCTTGTTAATGGAGCTACGCACCAAAATGGCATCTTTCTCAGATCATAGGAGCGCTCTCGTGGAGCGGTCATTATTACCACACTGTCAGCCACTTATCGAAGCCATAGGCTTGCGCCTAGCATATGATGCAGCGAGAGAACAAGGTATAGACACTGACATTCTCGGTATGTTCGTGGCAAGCGCGATAGCAAGCGACGCACCGTGGTATTTGGAGAATTCAAAACTCACTCGGGGGAAACAGATTGAGATGGAAGTTGATGTTGCATCAGCACTTCTTCCACGGTTGGAATACCTGTTGGAGAAACTCGATGTCGAGCCATATGCGACTGCACCTATCGTTTCGAATAGGAGATGGGACAGGTATGTAGAGACCTTGGAAACGCATGGAGAGGAGCTTGTTGGTTTTGAGGTCCATGAGCTCCCAAGTAAATTGTAGTAATGGCGAATTTCACGTGCCCAGGATGTATTGCACCTCTGGGGAATACACGGACCCATAGCATTCTGTATTGTGAATATTCTGGCAGTACGTTTTGAATCCCGATCATCGTATCACCCCAAATAACTTTACGCGAGATATCGAGGCTGTCCTGGAAGTCTAAACGTTGGGGCATTTTTGCGTAAGTAGGAGCAATAAAACAGGGGCAAAATACACAAGTAGGGCATTAACGTGGCGTTGATTGAGACGGTTCGGGTATGAACGCATTCAGGATATTATAGTCAGAAGCGAAGGACGAGATGTCTAATCTCGCATCACATCATGAAGGCTCTTGAGGTGGAACCTATCAACAAAAGGTTCAAGTTGGGTAGTATCAAGCAGGACACGCTGATGGCCGGCTTGTTCGTGAAGCGAAATCGCGGTTGGATGAGTGAGTTGGCGCATCGGGAACTTCACAAAGTGCGAGCAAGTTCGAGGTAAGTCCGTTTACTAAAAAGGGAGGGTAACTTGACGGGGTTAGTAATAGTGTAGTTTTTTAAAATTTATTGATCTAATTTCGGAGATCCAACTTGTTCACTTGCCGTGGGGTTGGCTGCAGCCTTGTAGGTCAAAAAGCGGGAAAAGCCGACCAGACTCAGTAAAACTTTAAATTGCTGATGGCCTTCTCACCTGTTTCCCAATTGCCATCATCCCATGTTCAGCCAATGTGTTATGAAAGGGCTTAGTTTCCTGTTTCCCGGGGATTTTTTAGTACGGGATCCTCGTGATGGCTCGTTTGGAACCTCAGGACCTGATGGGTATCGTGAATGGGGAGTCGATGAAGAGAAATAGTAGTATCTATACTGTTCACTTGATCGTGTAACATTTCGAACTATCATATTCGAGGACCGATTCTGGAGCCCGGTGTTCCTAAATGAGTGAAATACGGCCCGAAAAGAAGAGTGAATACGGCACCCGAAGAACATCGAGCCTCTAGGCTAGGCGTAGTACTGACCACGCAGCCCGGCATATACCTCTAGGGTAAGAGCAGTGTATGTATATTACCTTTTGCCTCCCTGATTTTAATCATCTAATAGTTGCAACTCTCTGTGATGCTGTAACAATTTGAAGCAGGGAGACCGCGTTACGTATATAAAAGTAACTTAGGTACAATCAGGGAAAATAGTGACAAATAACAACACGTGAAGGAACCTTTGAATCTCGGGTCTGGACTCTTTTGCTCATCATTATTGGGATCGAATATTGAACGTATTCACCAGTACACTGTAAAGAACCATGGGTCTCACTTGCTACTACTGCAATAAAACCTTCCCTAGCGCACAGATGAAACGTTGCTCTCGATGTCTGTAAGTTCGGATTCATACGTTTCTACATTATTCGGGTTAAATTTTTCTCGACTAGCCTCGTAACTTATTGTGTGAGTTATTAAGTTTTTTCAAGCCATTTTACCTACTGACTTTTAGGAATTCCAGTCAAAGGAATGCCAGACACACTCTTGGAAAATAAGCCACAAGCAAAACTATAAAATTCACCCTTCCATTGTATCCACAACAGATCCGGATAAACCAGTATCTAAGGCGGAGAGGCCTAAAAAATTTACTGACGAATGGATTGAACTGGAAATAGACCGGGCACTATCACGCTGGATGCAAATTTGGTGCGCCTGCTTCCAGGCATGGGCGAAAATCTGTCTTGACCTTGCGAATCACCCCCCTGAGAGGGTTGTGACACATTGGTACGTAATTATTATTCGTATATGTTTTACCAATTGAGCATCCATCTAGCATGCAACTTGTCGTTGAGCCTCGCCACTTCGGAGACGACCCTGCAAAGCAATATAACGTCGGTCGTTTTTGCTCCTTCCTTTTTCTGTTCAACTAATCAGTTTGATCACAGGTCCTCGAAGCTTCTGTTGTTCCCATAGCCGAAGTACTGGAAGACCACCCGACGTTGGAGATCTCGATCGATCCTTCGGATTTTACACGTCTTCGGCTAGTGGTGATATTAGTCGATAGCGAAGGTGAGGAGAGGAGATTACGGCTTCTTCAGTGGAATGAGCGTAATATCGGGGAGTGGCGGAAGATGGGCAAGGAGGCCAGTGCCAGGCTCGCTGGTGACAGCCCTGAATCACAGTGGGCACAGACTTTGATGCATGCTGTTGACTCGATGAATCCAAAAGACGTAGAAAGAATGCTTGGAAGACCGTAATTGCGCTCCACATGAACGTAAAGGACAGGAATAGTTTGTGCTCGATCAATATGTCATTCAAACTGGGCCCTATAAAAGATAAGATTAGTATCTATTGTTATATATAAATGAAGGGAAATTTTATCTCTATGAAAGGTGTGAAGATGATGCCACACCATCGCCCCCTCCAACACCCCAAACATCTATGATTAAAGTCACGATGGTTGTAAGAAATCAATAAAGATCATAAATACTAGCTCGTTTTGGAGGGCGTGGGGGTCCTACCAAGTCGCCCTGGTCCTCTCTGGATCGTTTCTTCCCTCATGCATTTCATTGTGTTGGAATGAGGTGACCCTCGTCATCCTCCTTGTCATTGATTCACATTACAAACACTTATCTATGAAACAGTCTTGTATTATTAAGTAAATAGTTTCAAGTGACTAACTACCTTAGTAAGTAAAGATAACAATATAAATCATTATGTATTCAAGTCATATATTGTACACAGAAATATCATCTTTTATGATCACTTTCACGCGCTGCTATTTCTAACAGGTTATGGGCCCCGGCCTTAACTAAATCAATACTCTATTATATTTGCCGCTACATCATTTATCGCATTCCAAAACATGTCCGAACCTTTGGGAAACGTCTACCGCATCATTCCGTTGAACGGATCGGATGATTATCCGATATGGAAGATCAAGATGATCAATATTCTTACCAATCAAAGTCTCTATAATTATGCAAACGGTACGATTCCCGCCCCAACGGTTACACTAAATTTGGAAGAGTGGCGCACACAAGATAGGAAGGCCCTGACGACCATCCGTCTTTGAGTTAGTAACTCGCCACTCGTATATATTGCAGGGGCCGCGACTTCTAACCAGGCTTGGACCGCATTGAGTAATATGTACGAACCCCAAGGTCCAATTGGAATTGTAACAGTGTGTTGAAAATTATTTCGTACGCAATGTGCCGAAGGTGCCAATATCGAGGAACATATTCGGACCTTGCGCGGGTACAATGAGGAGTTGGTGGCATTAGGATCTCAGATCAGTGATGAAGACTTCAGCATTACGCTTCTTACATCCCTACCCGACACATGGGACTCATTCATTTCTTTGATTGACACCGCCACTCTCACCGAAAGCTACAAATTGATTGCCAGGATATTGGAAGAAGATCGACAGATCAGATCTCGGCATCAGGGGGATACTGCCCTCGCGATAAAATATAACCCCAATATCACGTGTTATGAATGCGATCAGAAAGGACATATTGCGTTCCATTGCCCCAAAAGGAAGGGGAAGAATAATGTTCAGAAGAAAGCATTCAAATGGAGAAAGAAGGATAGAAGTAGTGGAGGGGGGAATAAGCCGGATAAGGCTAATCAGGCGACAGACAACTATGCATTTACTGCAACACCCAATGGGGATGTCGATTTCGCGCTTCCCGCCCTTACTTCCAATTCTATCCTTGCCGATTGCGCAGCCATGTCACATATTTTCAAAGATCAATCGGGTTTTACCGAATATACAGAAACCCCCAGTCATAAAGTTCTCGGCTTTGGTTCGGCAGAAGGTTTAGGGCGTGGAAAAATCAAAATTAAATGCAAAGTCAGTGATGACATTAAAATTATCACGCTGACCAATGTTTTGCACGTTCCTAGTGCGCCCGGAAAATTGGCCGATTATATAATCTGATTGCGGAGATTGTGGTTCCCGATATAGCTCTAGAAGCTTCCACACTCCGCACATGGGACGACTGGCACTGGATCTTTGGTCACTTGAATATGGCCTCAGTAAAATTGTTGAAGAACAAAAAACTGGTAGAAGGTTTTGAAGTTGATGAATCTAGCCCCATTTATGACTGTGTTGCCTGCATTGAGGCTAAGCACACAGTAAATTCATTCCCCAAATTATCTAATACAGTGTTTAAAGACATAGGAAATATGACTTTAACGGACCTATGGGGACCGGCACGGACTACAGGAATCCATGGGGAACAATTCTATATTTCCTTTACGGACGGAAAGTGCCGATGCACGTTGATTTACTTCTTGAAAGCCAGATTGAATGAAGAAATCAAAGATCGTATCCAAAAATATCACGCTTACATTATGACGCAAGCGGGGAAGAGATTGAAGGCTATATGATTTGATAACGGAAAATAATACGTAAACGAAAAGGTCCAGAACCTTTTAGCCAAATTGGGAATTTGATCGGAGATCACAGCCCCGTATTCCTCATCCCAAAACGGTATAGCCAAGCGCGCGAACAGAACAATCGTCGAGCATGCGCGCGCCATGCTATCTTCAAAGAACGTACTGTTATTTTTATGGCCTGAAGCTGTTGCGTATGCTGTTTATTTAAAAAATTGTTCCCCTACACGTGCCTTGATTGACAAAACCCCTGAAGAATGCTTCACGGGCATGAAGCCAAACGTCGCTGCACTGCAGGAGTTTGGCATGAAATGCTGGGTATTGAACCAGGGCGGCAACCCAAGTAAACTCGAACCAAAGTCACGTGAGTTTATCTTTGTGGGGTTAGCCGATCAATCTCGGGCTTGGCGGTATTTTAACCCAGGAGCCCATCAAGTCCAAACCTCTCGTGATGTCAAGTTTTTATCGGTTCCATCCCCTGAATATATTGACTACATTGCTTCACCTTTGCCGCTTGAGGGGGAGAATAGGGCTAACAAGCAGCAAATCGAGGCTGAACCCGGAAAAATTGTCGAAGCAATGAAGCCATGTCCCTCAATGATACCTATTTGGGAACGTTCCACGCGTCTTGCTTCGATTTCCCAGCCAAACTACCGGCTACTTAATAATCCCGCTTCCTGAGGTCCGAGGGAATGGCAACACGTGGTCCCTAACTTAGATGAATCCGAATCAGGATACATCGTCAAAATTGTTGACAACAAATCTCCCGACATTGCATTTGTCTCCTCTACTATACAAGAGCCTATCGACCTTCAAGAAGCTATTGATAACAAAATCTGGAAGAAATCTATGAAGGAGGAACTTGAATAACACAAAAACCTTGGAACATACGAACTAACGGAATTACCCGGCAATCGGATTCCGATCAAATCTAAATGGGTATGAAAGGCCAAGATTGATGGGGAAGGAAATTTTTACAAAGTTAAGTCTCGACTCGTGGCCAAAGGCTATTCTCAGAAGCCCGGAATTGACTACTCGGAGACTTATGCCCCCGTCGTCCGTATGGACTCCCTCTGTTTCCTAGTGACCATTGCAGCTTACCACCACCTTCACTTCCACACTATCGATATTAAAGGCGCTTATTTAAACACAGTTCTGAATGAAGAAATATATTTAGTTCAACCTCCAGGCTTTGAAGACGGAACGAAACACATATGGAAGCTTTTGAAGTCCCTTTACGGACTCAAACAAGCCGGCCGAGAATGGAATACACTTCTTAATAAAGCATTTACCAAAATGAAGTTCCGGAAGCTTATGGCCAATCAATGTGTCTTTATCCAAGGATCTGGAAAGGATCTTTTGATCGTGGGAGTACACGTGGACGATATGTCCGTTTTTGGAGGAACTCAAAGCAAAATAAAAGATTTCAAAGATGAGCTTGGTACGCACTTTGAAATATCAGACCTTGGGGAGGCCTCACAAATCGTTGGTTTAACTGTGAATTGAGACGATGACGGCTCCATTAGGCTTTCCCAATGGCCTTACTTTGAAAAAATTATCAGAAGACTTGACCTCGAGACCGCAAACTCAGTTGCCATGCCTCTTGATCTGAATACCAAACTCGGCAAGCTTCTTGATCATGAGCCACACCATCCCAATATAGATAAATTATATCCCACGGCCATTGGTATGCTCATTTGGGCCGCCATTTCGACGCATCCCAACCTTGCCTACGCTACACAGCACCTTAGCCAATTTTCCAGTCATCCTGGACCGGCTCATTGGACTGCTGTCAAATGTGTTTTTTGGTATATTAAAGGTACCTTAGACCACGGTCTATATTATCCAGCACAAAGTTCAAATCCTATTTCACTTCGCACCTTTGCTGAAGCCGATTGGGGAAATAGTCCTGATGATCGGAGATCAATCTCAGGGTATGTAACTATGCTAGGTGATGCATTGATCACGTGGAGTGCAAAGAAGCAGCCCACCGTTGCTCTGTCAAGTATGGAAGCCGAATACATGGCTCTTTGCCACGCCACACAAGAAATAACGTGGCTCCGATCCCTGATCACGGATCTCGGATTCCCTCTTAGCCATCCAACAGACTTAATTACCAACAATCAGTCCGCTATTCTCTTTGCCGATAACCCTGTATTCCACACGTGAAGTAAACACATCGACATCAAACACCATTTTGTACGCGAACGCCTCGCAGCAGGTGATATTACGATTTATCATTGTGCGTCCGCTGATAATCGTGCGGACATTCTTACAAAAGTGCTCCCTCGTCCAGAGCACGAGTGCAAATTACGACTCATTGGAGTCATCTCGGGTCAAAGGGGAGTGTTGGAATGAGGTGACCCTCGTCATCCTCCTCGTCATTGATTCACATTACAAACACTTATCTATGAAACAGTCTTGTATTATTAAGTAAATAGTTTCAAGTGACTAACTACCTTAGTAAGTAAAGATAACAATATAAATCATTATGTATTTAAGTCGTATATTGTACACAAAAATATCATCTTTTATGATCACTTTCACGCGCTGCTATTTCTAACACATTGGTAGCGGCATGGGGAATGTGAAAAGTGTGGCCCGACTCTTCTTGTTTCAGAGGTAATTTGCCTCGGCGTCTTTGAACAGGGTCAGCCTCATTGCTGTTGGCAGTGGTGACTTGAGGATTAGCCTTCAGAGTTGGGATTCCTGTAGGTGGGAATTAAGACTCGCACCGGAAACTTTTGTCACGGAGGTCACACCTACGGTCACGTGACCTTTGCATCAACGTGTTTCAATAATTTAGAATGTCATTAGAATAGTCTATTCTGTTGTATATCCTCCAGCAGTTGCTGTACTCAGCTCAATAAGCTCAATCAACATGTCTTCAGCTCAACTCATCAAATAAATCATCATGGATTTGAAGAATAAAGCAAATGATGTCCTTGAATTGTCTAACTGCCCTACTCCTGCTAACGGAGTGATCAAGAAGCTCAGGGTGTCTGATGAGATCTGGGCGCTAATGCAGAGTCAGGCTCAGACGTTGGGAGTCGACTACCGGAAGTTTGGACGAACTCAAGCTGAGCAAGGTCGGAAAAGTCATTGTGTTAATTTCAGCTGTGAAATATTGAAATAAGTAATAGACGAAGCATTTGAATTCCTCACAGAACTGGAAGTCCATATACCAGTTGAAATTGAACGTGACGCATGATCCAAACTAACAATAATCACAAGTGACAAGAATGACATTAAGTCTCACTCAAAGAAAGCCATCTACACGCGATGGCGGCATGTGTATCAATGTCAGTGTGGCCTTGATAACGAAGCCAAAGGTCATCATTCTACAAAGACACGTGAGATAGCTTGGAAGAATGTTGGATGTGGATTTTGGGTCTGTTTGACGAGTACCCACGATGAGACCAACAAAGCAGGTACGTGGTCAAAGTGGCTATATGTGGTTAGTTAATAACAAAAACATAGTGTCTGTGCTCCTCACCCTTGATGAGTTGATGGGAGATTTTACACATTCCGCTGCATGCCTTGAAACAGTGGTGATGGAACATAACCCAAGAATTCCGCTCCATCCTGATCTTCGAGTATACATGTTAGCGCTCGTACGCAACCGGGTACCCTTACCTCAGCTTAAGCAACACTGTCGTGACTGGGCTCATAGCAGGTGGGGCTCACGTCCTGGTGATGCAACATACAGATATACCTTGCAAGACACATAATGCTTATATAACTTCTACTACGACTGACATTACACTGTACTACCTAATACAAAAGCACTGTCAGCTCTTTTCGAATGCGCGTGACAGTCACGCGTGACAAAAGTTTCCGGTGCGTGTTTTGCCTCCCATTCCGCGAAGCTGTTCGTGTGTTGTTTTCATCGTCTGACACCGTCATTATGGATTGGCCCATTAGGCGGGCTGTGGTTTGCGATTGTGTTCTGTGAGCTGGCGGGTTCCCCTGCATTGGGCAGTATTCGGGTAGGGCACTATACATGATATATATACGATGAAGTTTGGAGACTCAAAGTGAGTATATAGATGTACGCACGGCGCTGGGGCCTCCCATAATGAACTGGTCTTGACTTTGACCAGCGTTTATAGTCTCCAAGCACTCTTTCAACAGTATCTCTGGTTATAGCCAACTCTTCAGCCTTGGCGGAAAACTTATCGAACTTGAATCGATTCTCGGCCTCTTCTATAGATAGCTTTAGAAAGAATTCTTCATGTAGCTTCGTGGTAAATTCCAAAGCTCTCAAAGAGTTTTTGGCAGTGGTAGTGGACGGGAAGAGGTTATTGATCTTTTCAAAATATTCTGCGATGTTATCATTCTCCATAGTGATGTGCGGGCCCGGCCTCAGGCCCCGAGGCCCTCTAAGCCAGGCCCTTCAAAGCCCTCAACAGGGCTTGGCTTGGTGGAGGCCTGGGGCCTGGCCTGAGATTTCAAAAGCCTGAGCCAGGCCCCAGAGGCCCTGGCCTGCAACCTATAAAAATATGTACCAGAAAGTGTAACTTTCTGGGTATTTTGGATGGGCTATGTAAATCCTAAAGCTATATAGTTCATGTGTCACTGTCCTTGTAGTTGTTTCTAGTCAATTGGACACAAATCTTGTTGAAATTTGAAAGTACCTATGTCAAAAATTTGCTACATCAACAAACCTCTTTTTATTAACAAATAAGTGATAAAAATGATGTATCAGTCTTTGGGACTGCCTTACACTGATAGATTTGAGAGTGATAGTGTGCAAACAATATTATATATACATATTATGCACCCCCTGACCCCATGTTGGACCACACAAAATTTATTGAAGAAGCCCTGGCTCAGGCCCTGGCAGGCCCGAGCCAAGCCATGGTTGAGGGCCTGGCCTTGGCCTGAGATTCCTTCAGGCCAAAGCCCTCTTGAGCTGGGCCAAAGCCAGGGCTTTCAGGCCAAGCCGGGCCCGCACATCACTAGTTCTCCATAGTAAGCCTAGGCGGGGGAGGGGATAAAGCAGAAAAGAGATATAGATAGTTATGGTCAAATTTCAGAGGGACGTGCAAGTGCGAAGCAAGGGTAAAAGACAAGATTGAACGTGTAAACGCCTCAACAGCCAGCCAGTATTTAAACTGTAGGGTTTTCCCATGTTTTAAACTTCAACTAAGCATCTTAATTCTTGACTTCAATAACCCGCTACTAAATTCTATTCCTACCATGAACAATCTACGCTTGTCTTTACTACAGTACCTCAAAAATGATTGTGAACCTACTCTTGGTTTCACCATGGCAGTACCCGGGCCGTTTGTAGGGGCGATAACACTTGATTTAATTCTAGAGGTACGAACACAAATACCTATCATCTAAGATGGCATATTGAAGAAGGGTTACGAGTTCTTTAGTTTACTAAAGACTCGTTCTCTATAATTCCAGGATTCGAGATTTTAGACTGATTCATTGATTAATTGATTCATATCACA
>MU150238.1:100022-111014 GCA_015584075.1 Collybia nuda
GGGGGGGGTACGAGCAGCTCGATTGATGAAACTCAAATAAAACGTATGATCCTCAGACCCCACCTATAATAGAATTTCCGTTGAACCCTAAGTTGCCTAAATATCAAAAGTCTCAGTTAAAGCTTTGGTAGGTGATAAAAAGAAATTGGGGGCCCGCGAACAGCCAAGGGAGGTCACCCAGCTCGGGCCGATCTCTCCTGCAAGCAGGGTGCAGGACCATGCCCCCACCAGGAGTTCTAATGACATCGGTGGCCCCCGCGAGAACCACACTCGGCCAATCGTTAAACGTAGAAGCGTGGTGTGGCCGTCGCTACCTTACAAATGCCTATCCCGACAAATGCCTCCTACAACTGAGCACTATACGAAATGATTATTATGATTTTCACATACGTGGTTAGAGGCCCAGAATATTCACCTTTACCCTAAGATCTTTATGTAGTATATTGGTGCTCAGTTGGTCATACAAGTCATCTAGGTGTTAGCCGTAACTGCCCGCGGTCAAAAGAGAGATTGGGGGCCCGCGAACAGCCAAGGGAGGTCACCCAGCTCAAGCACGGATCTACCCTATCAGGGTCACGGATCGCGCCCTCACCAGGAGTTCTAATGGCATCGGTTGCCCCCGCGAGAACTACACTCGGCCAATCGTTAAACGTAAAAGCGTGATGTAGCCGTCGCTACCTGTCAGACGCCTATCCCGGCGAAAGCCTCCGGCAGCTTGGATTTTGCCTGAATACAACTGATCAGACTATTTATATAAATCGTTGAAGTTACTCTGACTGACCTTTTCCCATGGTCGCGTTTCAAGATTCTGCGGCCATACTTGTGTCCCTGGGTCAGCAAGAGTTTCATTGGTTGAACTGGTAGGTATAATATTATGAATGACTTGATTGTTCAGTCGTCAAGGTGGCCAACCTTATCGTAGGCATGATCGTCACCCCTTATAACCGCCAGTCATGGTGGCTAACGCCCAACACCTAGACGTGCTCTAACTGTAAGCGTCAACGGAGGACGGCGCGCACAAGTAGGGGAGATGAGGGCTGAAGCCCATCAACATAGGGTGTGGAATGGCGAGGATAGATGAGAGAAGACGAAGCAAAATAAGGGAGGAGAGTTGGTGGGGGAAAGAGAGAGAGGTGAGGAATGGATGAAATAAAAGCGGCATATTTAAGCTCCAATTAGGAGGCTAACCTTCAGTGACGAGGACGGCCCAGGCCCGTTATTTCAGATAATGGTGCACCTCTGGATTCTAGCCCTATTATTGACCGTCAGCCACCTCCATCCCGGTGGGTCTGGGGCTGCTCGTGTAATCGAAAGCCTTCCAGCCAACGGATATCACAGGGTTTGTGTAGGCTCCGACATCCTACACCAAGCTGTATTTGTTACTTGAAGTAAAGTAGGTGCTAAGATAGACATCCAAAATCCCGCGCTTGGAGGGGGCATATGCTTCCGATTCTTACAGTTCTCAGATCAGAATTTTCGGGCCAAGTACAAGCCGCCTCTACAACTTATCGAACTGTTGAACGAGGTACTGAATTATACGTGACACATATATATACAGCAATCCTGAGGGCCAAAGCAAGCCTTTGCCTCGGTAGTGTTACCTAAAAGTTAAACATAGCTCTCAAGTGACTTGTTTTAAAACACGGGAAAAGATGTTTTAACCAATTGCAAGCAAGGGCGCTGGGTTAACTCGGGTATCAAGATAGAGATTGGGTGACCAAATCGCGTTACCGGAACTGCACCGGAACGATATGGGCTAGCAGGTGGGGACGCGAATGGGACGAAGTACTCTACAATTCTATTCTCTTTACTCTATCATTCATCTAGTTGCGATTTTACGGCTATAGGGGATGTTTGGTTGAATTTAGATGCAGCTCGCATACCGCCTCATAATTGAAAAAAGTGGCGTAACATTGACAAGCCAAAGGCATCATCTTCTCAACGTCTAAATGCAGTCCTCCCCACTTTGTCCCAACTCTTTCCCTGTAGAGTATCCTTTCGCAGGTTGGCACTCGCTGCTGTATACAAATGAGATTGGGGTGGAGACGTAGGGCTGTCGTGGCAGAAGCTAGGCACAAAAAAAGTTCCTGTCACAGTGTCAGCCAAACAGTGACAAATATACACACGTGGCATCCCTGTACAATTTTATATTCCCTCATGAGGAATTCTAACACAATTGGTCAACGTCTCTCAACCATTCTCATTTACTCCATATCTTCTAATCACCACTGACTATTCATGTATGTTCGAGATGGATAGGCCCGAACATGAAGAATGGCCCAGTCAAATGTTATGTACTAACGCAGTCCTGTAACCCATACACAGCTTGCTATGCTTTAGGGCTTCTAAGTTTGATCTGCGGGATCGATGCCAAGATGTTTTCCTTCTATCATATTCCATCGACATCTACAACTCCGATATCTATCTCGTGGACTTAACGTTTTAACAGCGGGAGCCTTACCTCATTTTGGATAATTTGGACTAACAGACTACGCGTTAAGGAGAGACAACATAAATGAGGTAGGTAATTTGTCTATTGTGCCTCGTAAACGTTACCATTGGTTTGGAGCATCCATTAAGGTAAATCTCTTCGCTTAATAGTGCTGAAACTACGTTCTTCATATTGCCAGCGCCATTTTGGAACCCAACGCAGGACTTCTTCTCCGGACCTGTGAATATCCGACTAGGCACAAAATCAATAGAACCCTAGATTGGTTTAGTACACGATGCTCAATCGGAGAGGGAGACATGGACCTCCTCCACAAGGATGGCTCCAAGCTCACGAAGGCCCCGACCCCAACACACAAACTTTCAAGCTTTCGAATGTGAGCAAAGTGGGATGGACCTACTTAGGATTATGCCTTCAAATGATAAGATTTAGATGGATTAGGCTCCCTGTTTGGCTTCTAGGCGTTAATATCAACGGTCAGCACGAGGCTGTTACTACGTTTGGTTGTTGATTAACCTCTTGTGACCTATGACATAGTCCGGATCGGTCAATCTCGTCGAAGTGGTCTAGCAAACCGTTGTTGCGTGGGCAACCACCCCAGAGCATCGGTGGAGGGATTTTCCTTTGAAAGTAGAGTGCGAATAATAAATCGCGCCTCCCTAGCATCAACTGTCCCCACCACATGCCTATTCACCTACTCCAGCAAATCTTCACCTCGCGTAATGGGTCCATTACTTACAATAAATTTCGTGGAGGAGGCCCCCCTCCTATCGATGCGGGTAGCGATGGGGACATCTACGTAAACACGCTCCCGAATGCGTGCCAGGTTTTTGTACGCTACGAGAGTGGATGGGAAGAATGGCCTGGGATATACAGGTCAAAGGAGGAGTGGAAGGAAGCCGGTGGTGCTCCTATGAATGCTTCCCGCTCCTACCTTTTCCTCCACCCAGCGGACTCCAGCAGAGTAGTTTGGTGCACACGTAGCGGGGTAATATGGTACCCTAAAAGTGGGCTGTATTGTACGAAGAAGATTCTGTTCGAGTCTATAAACTTTACTGGAAGATCTTTCATCTCTGCTAGGGAACTCATCGACCTAAAATGCCCCTCGGAGTGCGCTAATACCGACACACCTGCTGATGGTGAAAAGTCTCTTGGACGAGGGATGGTTAGAGACGGTGCATATCAAGAACATTTGTCGATAGGTAAGTTAGTTTCACCTACGATCCATCAGCCACCAACGCTGGTTACAGGAGTTTCCGGTCAAACACAATCAGAACGCATCCAAGACTCACCCGCCTCTTTAATAGTCCAAGAAGGTTTATGCGTTTCGGACGCTTACTCTTGTACTCCCATTAGAGGGCACGAGGACTCCGAATTATCTCTCACCCTCGTTGAAATTGTTAGAAATTACTCTCTCCCACCTACACCTCCACCTAGTGAAGGAGACCCCTCTCCGTCTACAACACCCTCTCACACAGCTCCCATCCTCTATCTCGGTACTACCTCAAACGTTTCTGATGATCGCATAATAGATTTAGACCTAAAAAAAGCGGAAGCCCTGGCTTCCAAAGCTCTCCACATCCGCGACGAATTTATGGAGCGCTCTCAATCCTTAAAACGACGTAGGGTCGACTTAGAGCACAATGAACGCGAGAATTCCATACGCGCTGAGGAACTACGGCTGCTGAAGAAACGGAGATTCTCAGAGTTAGTGGAAGCGCAGGAGAAGGCTTGCATTCGAATGCGACAATACACACAAAAGTTGGATGAGACAGAGAAAGAAATCGTTACGTTTGAGACGTTGTGTGAGGCCCGGGAAGAGAGTCTTATAAAAGAAAGGGAGGAAATCATACGAATTGAGAATGTGATCGAACTATGGGATAGTTTTTAAGTCCGCCCCGATCAGGTAAAATACTACATAAAGAATTTCATATACGTCACCTATCACTTCTAGCCATTACAAACTAAACGATGCTGCCTGGATGAGCTGAACACCACAAAATAACAATGATCTTGAGACGCATTGTTTTCACCCTAAAAATCATAGCGAATCAAAGGGGTAATACTTGGACAGAAGGCGATGATGCCCGGGAGGGACGATAGCTTGCATTTAGACTTTGGATCGTTGATTTTATTTTATCTGTAGCTAACAGGAACCCATGCCTAGTATATAATGGAAATTCACCATACAACTACCAGGCGACAAAGAGAAGTTGGGAGGCGGCGCACCCGAGATACCCGCATCTTAACGAAAATATATTAATTTCCCGCGTCATTCGATGTTCTCATGTAGGGAATTCGCTTCTTGGGAAAGTTTATATTCTTCCGTTCCCAAGAGATCTGAGGTTCTGTAGCTATGAAAGAAAGGGATATTGTTTCGCGTCAGAAGACAAAGGCGGGTAACCTTGGTTCTGTTTCGCATACTCATAACAAGTAATTATTTCACCTATCAATTTATGAAACGTACTAAGGATCAGAATCCTCTATTAATAAACTAGCTATTGTCGGACCTCAATTGCGCGCACGAGGCGGCCTTCCCAGTCTCAGTTTTTCTATCGATGGCATCTGATGAAGGTACCCTAACACAGTATTCCTTCACGTGTTCTGAGGGGACACAGTAAGAGCACCCACCCTATGAGCGACTTGCGAGCCTCCAATGGGGCTAAGATGTATATAGATCTTCTGTGATATTGTGGAAAGGACAGGGCCTTGGAGCATCAATCAAGTAATTACAGATAGAAGACGATTTGATTTTAAAGTCATCCAGGTCCAAGGATGACTCGAGTATCAGATGGAACAGTGTATTTTATTATTTGGTGACCTTGTGGAGGCGGACCGTTCCTGATCATGATACATTTGGGCTGGAATCATGAATGGCAGTTTGACGTACTTGTTCTTAGATGGGGTTGGCACCAGTGACAAAGGCGATTCAGTGTATAATATGGAGGGAAATTGAAGATATACTGCAAGTATAAGTATAAAGATTAAGAATACCAACCACAATCAATATCAGATGATCAAATTAGACATGTGGACATGCATGGCCGTCGGATGATGGAATAAAAACTTTCGAAGTAACAACCGACATCAATGTGATGTTACCCCACCCTGTTGAAGAAAAAACTCCTCACGAGTATATCACATTAATCACTTACCTCTTCACTCCAATGTCTTCCACAAGCCAGGATGATCCTGTCTCCAACTTCCTGTTCCATCTCGGTTTATCATTTATACATTCTTTGATAGAGGTCTCTACATTTACTCTTTTCTATGGTATGTGTATTCAAAATCACCTTAACTTATTTCGCGCGCCCACATAAACAACCCATCGACCAGGTGTATTTATACTTCTATATTCCCAGGCGGTTTCGAGCTACCTGTACGTGACCTTGTAATGGGTCGGGTATGACAGAACTGATTATTGTAAATAGGAGCAGAAAACAAACAAGCTGGGCTCAGTTTTGGATGTTCTTGACAAGCAGCATATCATTTTTACTGGCCACAGCCCAGGAGGCCACGCAGCTTGCATCCTCTGGGATACTCATGCATTCAGCCCTCATTGGATTCAGAATATTCCTGTATTGGACAGGGATGTATTGATCAACCAACTTTTATTTAAACCCAATGTTGTAGCCATATGGTTACTCTATACCCAGGTGGGTCTCCATTGGGAAGATTCCTTGCATTTATATAATTATGAAACCCTCTAGATTATCATCAGTGATGGTGTTATTATCTGGAGAGTAGTCACTTTGATGCAACATCGAAAATTGGCAATAGCTTCACTCTCGCTCTTGATGCTCGGTTCCACAGGTGTGCCAGTACCACTTGCCATTCACATAATAACTAATCTACGTTTGACAATGAGCATCTCTTATTGCAGATGTAACGAGCACTACAAAAAGTAGCAATATGGCATTAAAAGTCGCTAAAAACGGCGCTTTGGAATATTCTGGTCTCGGTTTATCCCTCGCAACAAACACTGTGGCTACTGCGACATTTGGCTATGTATATTGGTAGGTCTCACGCTTTTATTCATGATCTGATTGTCTCATTTTTCGTAGGGTTCACAAACGAGATATGATTATAGGACTGGGGAGACATCAACCTACGCAAGCAGAGCGGGCTTTGGTTCTCCTTGTTGAATCTGGAGTTGGATACTGTCTAGTTCAAGTAACGTTTTTATGTCCCCATTTTATTCTGGAATCTGGACTAACAACTCTGTAGGCTGTTTTTTTCATAGCTGGATTCTTTGGCTCATTAGTTGGGCCTAAAAATTCTAATGCAATCACTTATGCACATTTAGTTCTACTTCCTCTATTTGACGGGCTATCGGTAAGTACCAAATGCCTACCAACTCCAGTAATATATATATATGTTCTCTGTAGGCAATATACCCAACAGCCGTGATTGCTCTTGTGAACAGTCATCGTACCTTGGGACATATGCACTCAGTAGATTCTCCCCTTCCACTGGCCAGCAGTACGCTTGACTCTAATGTCACAGCCTCGCTGGAGTTTGCCGTGCCTAACCCTGTCATCAGGGTAGCCTCCAGGCAGGTTGAAAATGGAAGCGAAGGCCAGGTCTTCAATGATGGAAATGAGCACTGAGGCAAGCTACAGGTATTATATATTTCTCATTCCCAATATTTCTGATGTGCCGCCAGGCAATCTCATTTGTGTATATGTATCTTTATGCGTGGGTTTTGGGATATCCTAACTTATTCTAATTTGTAAAAGAAAGCATATACCACTGAAAAAAATAGAAATTTCTATCTCTATCACGTCTAGGATAAAATTTTTTAAAATTACTTATCTCTGCCATGGATACACGATAATGTAAACTTTTAGTGACAGTCCGCGTGTTACAGCTTAAGCTCTTACCAACCTGATGTGCTACGAACATATCCGAAGATGTAGCATTAAAGAAGAATTCCTTTCCACCCAAAACCCAGCGTTTATATTCCCGCCGCCCTTAGCAAACACCTAGGTCCAGACAAAACTTATTGAAGATCAAAATAGAAAACGAGTATCCTTGGTGCAAGGGGTGTGTAGGTGTGGTGATGTTCGGTAACAGAAGAGCCTGGGAGTAGAAGTAGAATAAATAGAATAGTAGTAATGAATGAGGTCTCCTGATGTTCAGATCAAACGATCTGAAACAACGAAGTCCCTGAGCATAACAGTATCTGTTGACGGAAATATAGAAGATGGGAGATTATAGTTAAATTTATAACGGACCTAAAATGCACAGTTATTCCGAGTATCTGTGATGGTGCATTGGGGATAGTGGCATTCAAAAACCAAGTTCGGGATTTTTAAGGCCTTTATAGTCAGTCACAATTGTTCGTAATCGTGGGACTCCAAGATCCATCATTGATCCAGGTACAGACCAAAATGGTGAAACTCAACATACCTCCAGAAACAAACCCATCTAATAGCTAAGTCTGGTGACTGGTGTATGTTTTGAAGGAAGAGATTTGAAGCTGTGTTGAATCTCGGAGCGCCACATGGTATTGTCGACTAATTTCCGCGTCACATGACTATTTCGGAAAAAAGCGGGACATGTTTTGTGGTCATTATCGGGGTACAGTGCCCTGGACCAATGCTAGGCTTTTACAAGAGATACGAAGATGATTAAACTCATGGTGATATTTAATTCTCTATGATGGAAATGGTTTATTTGTTGACGACAGCACACCCTTACAAGTCATTCACGATATAATATTATTGGCCAAATATATAGTCAAGAAATTGCTGTAAGGATTGATAGACGCGCGCAGGCGGTACCTCCTTACATGATTTTGGCTCTTACCTCTCCCATTTCCCTGACCCACAAGGCACCTAGATCACTATGGGGCGCGCGTGGGGGGGTTGGCTCCCCAAACAGAACGTGTATGCCCCGAGGAGGCACCTTGTTTAAACCATTTGAATCCAAAGTATCCATTCTGAGCAAAACCTTCCCAGAGTACACAATGTCATGGGTATGAGAGAGCGTGATATAAAGGAATCATATTTGATGGATAAGCTTCTATGTATAGAAGATAATATGGCGACTAACCTTGATCACAGAGGCGACAAGTTGTGTCCAAGTTACGAATATCCCGATCCGATCGTTTCTATCTCGTGCTGTGGGCTTCTATACCCCGCTTCCTCCCATGATGGACCAAACGATAACCATCAAACGCCGTAGGGCAGAATTTGAGAGAAAGAACGCGAAATGACTGTACACTCTAAAAATTCAAAAGGAGAAGTGGCGTAAATTATTAGAATTGGAAAATTTGAAGGTGAAGGCTCTGGAGCATGTGCAGGAGATCCGAAAAAATACGATGAAACTCTATTTGGGGGGGAGGAGGTTGTGCAGCTCAAAAAGACAGATTTGAGAAGGGGTGAGGTACTTGGGAAGGAAAAGGAGGAGATTGCTAAAATTGACGCCGCGAATACCTAAGTTTCTGGTCATCACCCCTCAGTAATATCCCTGTTTTCCGTGTGGGACCAGTCATCCGAGAAGGTTCTTGGAATGCGTCGCGGGAGGGCTGGGATATGCATGACATAACGTGAGTTGAGCGCGATGAGATAGACAATACCTCTGGGTATTCTCGTCCTAGAGTTTTATCCTGGGGTACAGAGAGAAGAGAATAGATTCAGCTCATCGTTTCAATCCTAGACTCCCGATGGCGCAGTAGTGTAGGAAGGAAAGTAAGGAGACACTATCTCCGTCCCTGTTTTTAGGATCGTGTGATCCGACTGATCTGCTGAGATATAGGAAGGGTGATTTGTCCTTCTACAGTAATGTTCTTGCCTTTGGAATAATAGAGGCACATATTGGGTTTTAATTCAGGTTACGGGATTGTGGGTTTACCTTCGAACCTGGCATATTTGAGGAAGAAAGGAAAATTCATTCCTAAACCGGTGGCCGGCCCGGTGTATTTGTTCTGATTTGGCATGACCCTTGAAATTTTGAAACGTGGACCTTTTTTTTTTTCAACTTGCTTCGTTTACGACCTCCTCGCGTATTCTTCGATATTTCCCTCCCCCCATCCTCCAGTTCTCTCCCCCCCTCAGTGCACGGTCAAAATTTGTCTCGTAGCCCAATCCTTAACTGGTAGACTACTTGATTTTTATAACAAATCCCTAGTGAGTGTTGAGATTGTTATATATAGGTCTAACGGCTACGATGACTTACATTTGCAAGAGGTCATTATCTTTGATTTGATATCTCGTGGAGCCCTACATCTCTGGGTAAATTTTCAAATTAATTCGGAATAATGATTTTTCGATTCACATAATCATCATCAATTATTTCCCTGTTGCGCACAAGTTCTAACGACAAAGTTCCGTCAGGCTCACGTACCCTGAGTGTGAAATCAAGTTCCCACAACATTGAGGCCTTACGACGAGGTAAATTCCCTCTTCATCTATCCCTTGTCATATCCCGTGCCTTACCTTTTGTCCTTCCAGATAAAAGTCTCCATCCCGAGTGTTGATTTCCTGCCCATGGTAGGAGGCACATATGTCTAATGACATGTACGTTGTTACTGGAGAACCTTATGCTTCGTCAGCCCTTTAATACTCGAGTATCCTACGAGCCCAATCTGCGTTTCAAGTTACAGGTAAATCTTAGATCTACCCGCCCTATAGTTGCCCAAACTGACCGTCATCTATAGGGGGAGTCATAGAATCAAGGCGACTCTTTTTGACCACGGAGCATACTGAGAGAGCTACTTACACGTCGACTATATAGTCATGAAGCTCTCCAAGGACGCATTGGTTAGCTGTATGCGTTCCATTTCGTCTAACTTGGCGTGGTATACTTACTAGGTTGATCGTTTGATTTTTCTCCAGATCCTTGGGATGAAGATGCATATAATGCAGGTCTCCGTTCATACCCGCGCGTCGTTTTTTTAACTGTACCTCCCAGCAGTCCGCTGCCTATCGCTGGCATAGCTGGGGTATGCCTAGGCCTGCCATCTTCAAAGACAGCGGTTTCTTATGGTTTGGGCCACGCTCCTCCCACGTAAATCCTTCTGATTCCCATCTCTCTTCCGGTACTGATTAACCACGTAATTACCCACCAGGTCGGGATATATTATACGCCGTTGGGGTAGAGTTCTCACTCCCATCCCTAGGTCGACGTGGGTTGATCCCAACAACTCCGAGGTTTCAGGGGCGGAGTGGGCTTGGTTGGTCGGGGAGTGTTGTCTTTAGCTGACGGGGTTACTCCCTGTATACGTATATAGTAAACATTATTTCCGGTATGAAAGCTCTTTTTACTTAAATTGCACCAATAAATATCCGATCAGAAGTCTCTGCACGCACGAAAAGAATATGTTCTAAGTATCGGGTGAACTCTTTAAAAATATTTACAAAATTCAACATAAGCTATCACTCAATTAATCTCGGACTTAATCAAAGTAAAGGACACATGTAAAGGGAGCAAGAAAATATATTATTTTATTTCGCATGTACTCGAGATACGACGCGAAGCTTATATAATTATATATGTGGGTAGAAGATGGAGATAGGCTGGATAATGATATATGTAGG
>MU150238.1:111804-123523 GCA_015584075.1 Collybia nuda
AGACACCGCACACTCTGTGTTCTAGGAATACCGCCTAGTCAGATTTATGAAAAACATCAAGATTAAAGGCGCCTCACCATGCAAATAGATCGAAACTGCTCTTTCAGTGTACTGCGGGCTTGAGCGAAGACACCGCACACTCTGTGTTCTAGGAATACCGCCTAGTCAGATTTATGAAAAACAACAAGATTAAAGGCGCCTCACCATGCAAATAGATCGAAACTGCTCTTTCAGTGTACTGCGGGCTTGAGCGAAGACACCGCACACTCTGTGTTCTACGGGGACAGCCCAGTCAGGTTTGCGAAATAAAAACAAAAACAAAAGATCCTCACCATGCAAATAGACCGAAACTGCTCTTTTACTATATATACTGCGGGCTTGAGCTAAGACACCGCACTCTTTGTATTCTATAATAATCGCTCAGTCAGAAATGTAATGTCAACAGAATTAGGATGAAATAGCTCACCGTAACATGCAAGGAAACTGCTCTTCAGTGTACCGCGGGCTCGAGCTCAGTCACCGCACACTCTGTGTTCTAGCGGAATCCCACTCGTGGTTCAATGAAGGACCCCGATATAGGAGTGGTGAGGATCGTGGCATATATTCGACGGTTTGGCGAGGACCATCGCATGTAGCCACGTGGGAAAGAGAGAGGGAAAGAGTAGGGGATGGAGGAGGAAAGGGGATGTCGGAAAGGGATGCTCTTCAGTGTCTCGCGGGCTTGAGCTGAGCCACCGCACACTATAGCTAACGATCACAAGCATTCAGAAAATCGTTTCAACAGTGGGAGGAGAGCAGCACTGAAGCTGCCCCCCTCCCGTAAGACGATGTAGAGTAGTGGATGAAGCTGGTAGAAAGGAATGAATGTGGATTGTAAACTGAAGAGATATGGTCCAGTTACCGCTCCTTTTATAACTTTCTGGAGGCATTTCGATCGTTTATGTTTTGGAGGGTTTGACCAAGTTCTGAACAAACATCACCACACGCGACCGCGTCACATTATGAAGTGACATCGTGTGACACGCGTGACGGTACGCGTCAACTCCTGGCGCTGATGGCCGCCCCCACAGAATTCCACGACATATGATGCGCCTAGTACAACGAAGAGAAGATACCAAAACGCCAAGGGTACATGATGAACGGGCTTCTATAGCCTTTGAAGGCGACTTCCAATGAGCATTGGGGTTGGCGGGAGGGTCCAGGGCTCATGGGCAGATCCGCCCGTGCTCCTTTTGACCAAGTAAGTTTATTACTCTTCAATGAAATCTAATGCCCCTTGCACAAAGTCACCAAGGTTTCAGAACGCTAAGGTCATTTCTCAGGTAATGGCCCGGGCGGTGGTTATATATTTGTCAGTGCGATCAACAATGGCCGTCAGCGCGTTAGTACGGGAACCTTGCTGGTGTAAACCCGCCGGTGCGTGTCGTGCGTGTCGTGCGTATCTTCTAAACCCATAATTTACTACAATAACCTTACGTAGCATGAATTTCTCAGTACTCGTTTTCCCCCAGCACACATCGCCTGTACCACGAAGGAAGGTCAGATACTTCAAAGTTTCTGGGTAAAACTAGGGTGTGTTAGTTGTACGTACAATTTTAAGACGCCGTAGTCTCTGAATAACGTCAAATTACGCCATCGAATCATAGCAAAGGAAACTCTTATCCCCCGCTCATTTATTTGTTCAAATATGTAATGGATTACCATCACATGAGGATAGTAATATCTTCGTGTATCAATATTATATATACCACGGGAAAGAACAATATAACATCAAACGATCAAGAAAGCAGTCTTTAGTTGAAGTATGTAGAATGCAGTACCGTTCCGTAGGGAAGGATTCGAAGGAATAGTGCTATCCACTTACTTACTTCCAAACCAACCTTAAGATATGTAAACGTTTAAACTAGAAAAACTCACAAAAGAAAAGACCTCCACTAAGATAGCCCTCATTATAATAACATTCTCTTATTAAAGATATGAAAAGTGAAATAGGCCCTCGAAGACCGAGCGCTCAGTCCCGAAAGAATAGTGGAATGAGTACGGAGATGAGTATCATTCGACAGAAAGGGGTTTGTTTGTAACAATTTGGCTACCCAGCCACAATTTTCGTGTTGGCTTTTTTTTACGTCTTTCCAGGAACTACATTCTTTTTCCTCCTCAACGACTGCCAAACCCGACGAATTACTCTCAACTATAGAAACTTGAAATAGAAAGGAACTTCCTCCTGGGGCGGAGACAAGGGAAAGGAGTCTGGACGCCTAACAGTCGGGCGTTACCGACTGGGACGCAGCCTCAGGATTCAGGCAAGGCAACGTTTCTTGTCCTTGGTGAGTTATAACCATTATTTTGATAATTGATTGAAGTGAATGAACTTTTTTCCGCATGGCCTAGTCTATCTTGAACGGCCACACGAAGGCATCGTTAAGACCTGGAGTCAAGAACGTGCAATCCGTCTTTGCCTTTATTCGGGTTATTATCTATGGTATGGTTTATCTTCCATCCCAACAGTCTGAGCCCTACTCGACGTTGATCTGGCAGATTTACAAACTATACCTCCTTGGGCGTTGGATATCTGCGACTGCAAATGACTAATATGCTGTCCCGGCCTTGTGTGGTGGACTCCCCCGAAGGCAGTGTATGCGCTTACAGTGCATGGTCACTGGGTGTATACGCTTTTTTTCATCCTAGGTGCTAATCGTGGGCGCCTGTTAGATGTTACTTAATTTTATCGTGCGTAAGATATCTAATCGTTTCCGCTATTTGAAATTTACTCATTGTACAAAAAAGACCATATCATTGATGGGACAGAATCCCTTTGCCGCCCTGATTATTCCTAGCATACGGCCGTCCGGTACTTCCTTCGTGTTAATATGTATCCAGATGCAATTATAGGCTGTTAGACATGATATTCGTGGATTCGGAGAAGGGTAATTGGTGTATTTTATCTCGCATGAGGTTTCTCAAAGTTACCACCGTTTTTTACACCTATAGAATATACGTAGTATTGAAACCTGCCTGTTTCACCTACCACAGTTAACTCTATGGTATGCATATCATGTCTTTATTCATAGTGAGTCGCCCAACACACCCGCTAGAAGTTCACCCTTTGCGTCAATACCCGCGCTGAGCACAGGTTTTTTTTTCCTGAACATCAGGTCCCTACTACCCTAAAAATCGTATGTAGACAGGATCCTCCCCGAACTTTCTCCCATTGTGGTATTTTCAAAAACGCGTGAAGCCCCTTTGACGAACAATCCCACTTGTATACCTTCCCCCCTGCAGCTTTTAATCGCGCAGGCTGAGTTCTGTGAAATAGCAGTGGTGCGTGTGGGTTATTGCGCTTTCACTTGTTTTTCATACAGCACTCTCCGGGTGACTTAAAGTCGATACGCGTGTATTACATCCTCTGCTATCTGAACAACTCACATCCCTCCCTTTATCCGCACCACATTGACCCGGACACCAACGTCCAGCTGCCATTTAGTTCAAATTGATGCTCCCTGGGTGCGGGTGAGTGTCACCCAAGTGGCGTGAAGTGAATATGAGGTAAGATGTTTGATGCTGCGGATCCAGGCCAGAAGCTTTGCGTCGAGTCGTGTCAAAGAAGCAAAAATCAAGAATCGATTTACCATGTGGCTTCAGGAGGCAAGCCTAGAATTAACCTGACCCCCGAACACCCGAGGCCTCCGCTCAGACCGTTGTTGTAATCAGATCCCCCTCCCATTTTCCTGCAACTGGTCTGGGATTACCTTCTTACCGTTGGGTTCCTAGTACTTGGCGTTTAGTGTTGTCAAGAAGCGCTAGTTTCTATTTCATGCTCGTAGGCCCTTGCTTGTTGGTTCCCAATATGATCCAATTTGGTCATAATCCTTCTCTATCACGAATTCATTCCTTCTAACCACGCGCTCATCACCCATATCGCCAATTAATCTAGCAGCGTCGGCTGGGCGATTTGTGGAAAGGATCACAGCCTCGACGTTATCACATATGATCTCATACCTGGATCATACCCTGTCAACGTAATTAAGCCACATTACACGCGACAATGGATTTTTGATATCGATTCCGGTATGTCATTCTCTAATCTATATATATATATATATATGTTACAATGTACGATTCTTCGGCGCGATGAGGCGGTCGGACCTCCCCAAAGACGCATCGGCCAATGTACCTTTCCGATTCCTCCCTCGCAAAAAGGCAGGACCAGGTTATCTCAGAAGGAAACTTCGCCACGGTGGGGTCATTTCCCCCTGTTCCTCGGTGAGCGTGGACCACTGTTCTCCTTCACGGGCTTTGCGGATTCTAGTTCCAGAGAAAGGATAATTTATATAAGGCGTGGACTATGTGTCCGTTTACTCCCAATCCCCTCTCTGTACTCATACGCTTTACACAAACACCAACACAACACGATGTACTTCAACTTCGCTACTCTTGCCCTTCTTGTTCTCGGTGTATGCACTAGTGCCCTTGCTGGCCCTACCGACACCGTTGGCGCCACCTCCCCACAATGCCTTGCGCCAGGTGAGGGATGCGTGACCAACTCCCAATGCTGCACCACCTACTGCTACAACGTGCGTATCATATTCATATCTGTGGCCCTGTCACGGTTCCCTTACTTAACCCCGCAGCACCAATGCACTTAGGTGGATAGGCTCTGCGCCAGACGGCCTTCTCGAGGACTGGATGCTGGTACGTTGGTTCGCGCTTGTATGGTATTTATTTTCAGCTTCAAGGACTGATCGCAAGGTAACGATTACAGATCCAAAGGGGTTTTTTCCATCGTTCATGATTTTGTTTGTGAGCTACCCCGTTCTTTACCGGTTTTGTTTAAGCTCACAAGGTGACAGGGGTTCTGGTCGTCGAAGAAAGAAAATTCAAAAACATATATACATATACACTAGCTTTTGGACTTTGTTGTAACGTTTCTACCCTGAATGTAGTTATTGCTCAGTATCCCGTACTCTATTTGAGAAATTCTGGCGATCGTAAGATGATAGGACAATTTCAATATAGTTGTGATATGTGCCTATCGAATAATGATAGGCTCATAGGAGCATAACGGACTTTCAATCGTATAAATTTCAGGATCGTTTCGCCAATTCATTCTGGTTTTTTTTGGGTGAATTAGGTGGCAAGCGCACAATGAATACTAAGCGCAAGATGGGTAACGCAACTGTGCATGGACAGTACAGAGAATTCAGAATTGTGGTCTCCGCTGATTCGTGCATATCGGGGAAAATTAAGATGATGGGACAGGAAATGGGCCACCAAAATGTATTGTGATCAAATCTGGCTGTTTTTATCCGCCACGTACAGGTTTTTAGACTTCATTTTAGCATTGATAATGATGATCTCTCATGACCATATTCCGCAAATCAATTATGACAAAAGGATGGCCAGACATAAAAGCATAAACAGCGAACTGGATTTTACATATTGATTGATAAACACAAAATCTAGTGTCCAGGAACATGGAAGAAGCCCACTAATAATGAATTGTACTACAATGTAAGCATTTATATTTTAACAAGTTAGGACCTCATTAATCCGTACTTCGGGGGATGGAAAATAATTCATGCACCTCTTCGTTTACTTCTACCCTCAGAACGCGTAGCATACATGTATTGAAGTTTTGGACGGGAGGTAGTTTTCTAATCTTTATTCTACGATGTGCAAATGCCCAGGAACAATTATGCCTTATTTTAGACCATAGTGGATACGTAAGACTAAGAAAAACGTCGCAAGGTACTATGGAAGCCGCTTTTGATCTGCATTTTCTGGCTCGATGTTAAAGTAGCTAATGAATTTATTTCATTGAAACCCGCCATATAGTATATCAACAAATAATGCATCCAAATGTCAAACCACTTATAGAACCATATTAAATTTCCAATACTGCATAGAAATTCCGCTAGGACGTTACCTAAATAGATATACTTGTAAACTACGTAGTTGGGCAAGAGTTTTTAATAGATAAAATATCTCCGATAATGTAAAGAATGTGTAGTTATTTAGATATAATATGTGCTTGATAAATGCAACATTGACGCAAGGGACCTATATGGTATAGAACAGAGAAATATAACCTCTTAAGAAAGGCGCGAAGAAGACGCCATGTTATCACCTCCATCAACACCCCGAACATCTATAAGGCATCAGAACAGATAGAATCAGTATTGAGAAATCATACTCACTAGTTCGTTTCTGCGGGCGAGAAGGAGCAACGAAGTATTCTGATTCTTCCCTCCTTCGTTTTCTTACCTCCCTCCTGGTACTAGTAGTGGGAACCATGTCCAAGGGTAGGGGAAAATCGAAATCCAGGTTCTCCTGTTTTAAAGGCGTCTGGCCTTCGCCATTTACCTCCGTTCTGACCTCCTTGTTGGTGACGGGGATGGGTGGAGATATAGCCTTCATAACAGGAATTCCAGTCGGTGGAACCCTAAAAGCGTCTTCAAGGAGTAGTATCTGGGCTGATATAAATGACATCAGAATTCTTGGCCAGGAAGCGCTCCAAAGTAATCGTACCTATTCTACTGGGTGGGATGTGGTTTCTACTCTTGGCGATTTGCTGAAACTTCTTAAGAGTGCCTTTTGCCCGCTTGCGCGACTGCTCAGAGGTATCTTTAAGCCCCCGCGTTTCTTCGCGTTGGGTGATAAGATCACGCTGTCGCTTAGAATAACCTGTTCCCATATACTTCATGATATCTAAGGGAGGGACCTTCAGTGTTATTGTTAGTTAAATCATACATATGGCACGTACTATGATACTCTTCATATTTTTTATAGTCCATGCTGGGAATAGGCGGGGATTGTTTATGGGCGGGTTAGAAAGCAACGGCGGGGTGGTTGGAGGTTTATATACATGTCAATACAAATTCAACCAAACAAAAAGCTATTACCCAGACTCTGGATGGCGCCTCAAGCGATGATGGGGATTCAACATTTAGTTAGACTGTACATGAATGTAAAAGAGTAAAGACAGTAAGATAATATAGATTGGCACAGTATTAACCCATCATAATTTGTAACGCATCGAGACACCTTATAAACGCTTTGTCAGTCCTTTCTTCACCTCGATTGAACTTAGCACTCTTCGATTCGAAGGCCCTCCAGGCTGGCCTGTTTCATGGCCACCCTGTTTACCTCAGTCACAAAATGGCCATGTACTATAGTAAGACTTACCGATGTTTGAAGTCTCGTGCTGAAGGCTGGCGAATTTTGCGCTCGTTGGCTGAAGGTTGGGTATGGTACTGGATGGTATGGTATGGTGTAAGGTGAAAACTGGAGGGAGGTTCATAGGCACATACAATGCTGGGGCCTCCCACGATGAGCTGGCCTTGTATTCGACCATTTATTATAGCTCTCCAACGTTCTCCGAGTGCGATTGTCCTCCGCCGCGAGTTTTATAGACCGTATTGCTGCTTTCTCAAGCATGAAACAAACGCCAGCTTCTTCAGAAGAGAGTTTTTGAAGGAAATAGTTGTGCAATTCAGTGACGAATTGAAATGCTTTGTCAGGGGTGTTATTGGTCGTGGTCGAGGGGAAGAGTTGTGTGATTTTGTTAAAATACTCTTCCAAGTGTTCATCAATTTGATTTTCCATTTTCGGTCTAGGCGAGATAATACTGAATGCAGAAAAAGGTCTAAGCGATTATGGTGGATGTTTGAAGGGAGATATTAGAATTTGAAACGGGAAAGGATATTATGTATTCAAGGCTCGCCAGATCATGTGATTATGGTTCACTTTTGCTTTTAGCGTATTCCCAATCTTACCACCTACGAATACTTCCCTTCTATATCATGGATAACTTATGCTCTGATTTTCTTCGACTCCCCTTAAATGATTGCAGGCCAACTTTCCGCTTGAACATAGAAGCACCTAGAACTCCCACAAGAACCTTAGCACTCGATTTGATCCTGGAGGTACGAGATATATACTATTCTCCGCTGTTTATATCAGCATATTAATGGTACATGCACATAAGATCCTTGATTACTGCAGCCCATTTGATCTTTTGCAAGTAAGATCTGTCTGCAAGCAGCTTTGCGCTATCCTCGATCGTCGGCCATCATTTTGGCGAGGCGCTTACTACCGACTTCATAACGCACCCTATATTCCCCCTATTCGGCCCAGCAAGTTCACCATCTATGCTTATACATATTTACTGTTCTCTCTGCGGCCTTGCAGCGTTAGTCTTGATCGCCCAAAAAATTAACATCTGACCTGATTTTTTAGTTTTGCTATGACCTGACGAATTTTCCGCCTGTATCCATCCCTTTGAACTTGAATAGCTGCTCGGTAGGTTCTATAGACCGTCACTTCTACTAAACTTATATTCGATTCTTAGAGAAATTGTGACTTCCAAGTATTGTATGCGAACTTTATGGTATATATTGTATATTACTAACAAGCCTAGTCAGGGGAAATCAATTGCGAAGGTTGGGGACCCGACATGCCCAATATCTGGTATAAACCTGCATCTACCAACACATTCGCATGGAGGGAATATGTACCAGAGAATCCCCGATATATTAGCAGCAATTCATGAACGAAATGCGGTCCAAAAAACCTGGCGACCAGAAGATGAGCTGGTAGCGCTGAAGATCGTGCGTTTTCTTAGACTAAAAGTTAATACAATAATTTACGTATGCCTTAAAGCGATGGGAGAGGAAGCATAAAACACATATAATCGTGACGGAGGTATCATGCCCTCTCCTTCTGTCACACTAGAGCATTACTTGAATTATTCTGTAGATTGGAAAGGATGTTCAGAGATGGCGTTCATCATACCTCGCAGCGAGACACGCCCAGAAAAAGAAAAATATATCTTTGTACGTGTGTCACCACTTACGAAACCGGGAATGCTCCTAAATGATTAATAGAATTAAGCGTATATCAGCACAAGAAAGGATCGCGTTCTCCACCTTACTGGAAGCGCCTACCCTTCGTAACATCATTCTAGCTTTTAATAGAGACCTTGCAAACTTAACCGAGCAAGGTACGTTTTCTATATAGGAAAATGGAATATTGATCAACCTGGCCCAGTATGGATTACTATTCGAGGACAAGTACACCAGGAGCTGCGACAACGGAGAGCGTCAGAAATGGCGCTGAATGAGAAAAAACCTTGTTTCATTTGTAAATTATCTGTGAAGGGAATGACCGACCATATTGCAACCATGTAAATTGGGTTCCTCCGCTCTAAAGGCTATTTAACTCATATTACGCGCAGACACAAAGGCACCATGATTCATTGGAATGGGCAATCGATGTGTTCATTGTGCCCAATAGAAAGTCGGAGGATTTATACCCGTCATGGTCTCAAGCAGCACGAACAAGATAAGTAGGTTATTATTCTATTCGGAGAGTAATGAACTCTACATAGTACTTAACAGGCATACGCATCTCTACGACGATGCCAACAGCCTTGTATCTGACCTATTGCTTCTATAAATTGTAGAAGCTGCGTATGATTATAAGAATAAAAGCATTCCTGCCAGTAATTTTTGAGATCTGATTAAATACTGCGTTTGGGACGTAACCTACAAGAGCCACGGAATCCACAACCCCCCCGCATACGCGGAGAAAGGAGAGTCAATGTATCCAACACTGTTTAGACCGTGCTCCCCTGTTAACCCCTGAAAATTACATAACTATAAATATAAATAAGACTCCCCCATATAATTAGGCTGGCAATGATGGGTCAGTCAGACAGATAAGGAGTGTAATAGAGCATTATCGTTGTATATTTTGTAAATCGAGGTCGAAGGATTGATAGGAAGGGAGTTCTGCATTAACTTCAAACTTGGGAGCAATCTAAATGGTATCGGTAATTGAATAAACTCCTATACCCGATCACTGGATAAGAGTGCCATTAGGAAATACTAAATCGATACAATCAGAATTCCGATTGCTGCTGACCTTTAACCCTATATTATTAGTCGTACCGTTTCGTTGGGTCGATCGCATAGTCCTTCTATGTCAGCCATAACAGTCGGTAGAGATAAAGAAAGGGTGGGGCCAGCAACCATCCAAGAGAGGTCTCCCAGCTCTGGCTCAGCTGTCCTGCAAGCAGGGACAGGGAATTCCCCACCAGGAGTTCCAATGGCGTCGGTGGCCCCGCGAGAACCACACCGTGCAAGCCGTTACACGTGAGAGCGTGGTGTGGCCGACGCTACCTGTCAGACGCCTATCCCGGCGAAAGCCTCCGGAAGCTTGAATAATGTCTGGATATAAGTGATCAAACTACTAATACCAATTGTGGAAACTACTGCAACTGACCTTTTCCCCCATAGTCACATGTTAAGATACTGCAGAAATATTTGTCTGCGCTGGGTTTGGCAGGTGTTTCAACAATTAATAAACAGAATTGCATAGCATTTGGAAGTGACTTAATTGTTCGAGGAAATAATCAACGTCATTGTAGGCATGACCGTCTCTACTTTGCATCCGCCAATCTCCAAAATTCCCTAAAGGCGAATAAGGTGTTGATTGATGTAAAAAACTGACTGCCAACGAGGGGACGATACGCACAGGTAGGGGATATGAGGATCAAAGTCCGTGCAGGGTATGGGGTATCATAGATAAATTACAGAAGGGAGGGGACAAAGTAAAGAGAGGAGAGAAAGCGAGGATAGATGATAGGAGAATGGGAGAGATAGATAAGGAACGAAGGAAATAAAAGCGGTCTTTTTAAGCCTCAATTTGGAGGCTGACCTCCAGTGGCGGCGAAGGCCTAGTGCCCAGGCCCATTCTTCGTATGCTAGTCCGCCACTAGAAATTAGCCCTATTGAACACCGTCAGCCACCTCACCCATTCCAGCAAGTTAGGAGGTGCTCTGAGTCGGTGAATGCCTAATAAACATCATTTAGCTTGTGAGGCAGACGACCTACTTCAGAGAAAAACCCAAATCAAATAACATTTCCATTATTTGGACGCGAGATAGTGATAAGCATAAGTTTGTAAGATTCACCGTAACTTGAGCGTCGAATGCGACATGCCGTATGAACGACTCGCGACTCACGAGACGAGATACATCACACTAGTACGATTGGTTAAAGATCGTACAGCCAATTACCATGCATACACTGCCTTTGGGGGGTACACCACATAAGACCGGGACAGTATATTGGTCAGTTTCAATCACAGATATCCAATGTCTAAAAAGTAAAGAGGTGTGTTGCCTGAAAACCGTGGAAAAAATCTCAAGGTTATTATGAAGCCCGGGCGGCATTCGGTTACGTATACTATTCCTTGCCGATGCTTGCATTTGTTTGACGTATGGCTCGATTTCAAAAAATTTCGAACTCGGGTAAGTGTGCTGTGCTTGTACCTTCCATAGGGGAGTGATACTACAATCATTTTTGTTTTTTTGAATTTACTCATTGTCTATCATACAGCGCTCTCCGTCGGCTGGCTTAAAATTGACACGTGTACATTACATCTGGCTCGTACAAAGCTCTCCATCCTCTGAACAACTCATGTCCCTCTCTCAATTATCACCACACCGACCCGAGCACCGACGTCTAGCTGCCATCTAGTCCAAACCGATGCTTTCTCAACGCAAATCAATTACCTCCAAGTGGCGCGAAGTGAATATAATTTGATACTCCGGATCCAGGCCCGAAGCGCTGCATCGAGGCGTGTTTCTAAGAAGCTGAGAAGCAACAAGCAAGAAGAAAATTTCCACATGGGCTCAGGAGGCACGCCTATGATT
>MU150238.1:147173-174567 GCA_015584075.1 Collybia nuda
GGAATAAATGCTCCATCTCCTTGACGTCTAAATGTAAACCCCCGGACTTTTACTTGTTTCCGGGCCAGAGTATTCCTGTTTGGGTTGGCACTTACGATAACGTCAATGCTGCGATCCCTTCCCCGTATCGCCCAATCAAAGCCACAGGGGTCAACGAGAAGGGTGCACGATTAAAAGGTGTGTGCTGGTGGTAGAGGGGAATCGGTTCCAGATTTGATCACACTAGATCTAAACACAGGTACGGCAATCGGCCGGGTCTATGAGCACCAGGGGGAACCCAGCACTGTTTGTCACCAACGCTCGAGGCACCATGAGGTAACAAGATAATTTCAGCTTAATAACTGAAACGTAGGTCAGAGGGAAGGGGGACTTAGTTTCAAAAGTTCCCAATAGACGCTCTACAGATGGTGGGCGTGCTGCCTGGTGCTTTACCCTCCGATAAGATGTTCCAGAAGTGGGAAAAATACGTGGCCATCTTTACTGTGAGAGCTACCAAACGGCCTCGTGCTTTGCTTCTTGCTTCGTTAATATTCCCATCAATGCAGTTCGCCTGACCTGGATCTATAGAAGAATTTTAAACGTCATTGTGTTCACTTCACGTCACAGGCCTCCTGGGGATCTGTGTAACCAATTTATTGAGCTTCCGAGGTCGTCATTTTAATCAAAATAGAGTTAGTTAGATTGTGACGCCAAGGACAGCGTGGTGCAGACGGATGGCTTCGCACGAGAGAGGTTACATATACATTTGTTGACATTCGAGCTAGCGGGTGGGGGTCAAATAAAAACGAAAAGTAAAAGTGCGATGTTACACAAAACAAAAGTTATCACTGCTATTTCGCAAATTCAGCCTCGGGGAAGGTATACGAGATGGGTCATCTGCGAAGGGTGTTTCTCCCCTTTCCTAAGCACAGTAAAAGGGAGAATTATGGCGGTTCCTGTGTTCAAACGATTTCCAGAGTAGCAGGGAACTTACTTCACTGAAAGATCATTGACGCAGTGTAAAGGCGTGACATTTTCGAATATGTTGTTGAGCGACTCATTCTGAATAAAGACCTGGCACACATTCTGTGGGACCAATGGTGGTAGAATATACAAGAGGCTGTTGATACGGTGGATATTCTAGAGGTTCGAAAAGCAGTGATAAAATAATACGAGATAAAATACATCAATCACCGCTTCTCGAGACCAAAAAAATCGAATTCGAGCACCCTATACCCTCGATTAGATATATATGGTCAATGTAGAGATAGTCGAGCCACGGGTGTTAGAAATCGGAATGATCCTGACCTTTCCAGTATAATCGAATGCAAGGAACGGCGATGATGGGACACTTTACAAGAGATACAGATAAGCAATGACCGTCATTTGGGCTTTCTGTCCATGTAAACGCGACACCAAGGGAAGGAATATCTAGTACGTGTCATGATCAACACCATATGAATAACTATAACGACAGTAGAGTACGCACGTCTAGCCACTTTACATACCAAGCGAACCCATTCCCGTCCGAAATATGTTGCACATAGATGTACTACATATAATTTGTGGGCGCTCGCAGCCAAGTGTACAGAGTATACGAAGACATGCATCGCCAACCTACCACAATGATAATGAGTAAAGCTCACATTGTCAAATGGAGACGAAACCCTACCATATATCATAGTAGGTAGACATAGAGGATCCATCCCACCCAGAAGAGGACTAGGAATGTATGATTGAAGCGTTATTTAAGCAAGAATTAGGCGAAGGTGGTTGCGCATCCATGCTTCAGGATTTTCTAAACGAATATGTGATGTCTTCGTGCGGGCCTTCAGGATAGTCCGTCCACTGTAATACATAGTTTAGGCATCTCATTGAACATTCAATCGTTAGGGTGATATTTATCACTCACCAAGGACGAGAAATGTCGTTTTTCCTGTGGCCCTGAGTTCTGATGCTGACCTTCCCGAACCCTCCATCTTCAGCGCAGCAAGTACCGGGATCTGAGAGTAATTCGTCAGGTTCGGCAGCCACTAGAGTTCACGAAGAGGTAAGACGACGTAGTTGTGGGGAAAGATGTAAAAGAAGCCAACCGAAACCGAACACGAAAATTTGTGGCTGTTCCAAACTGCAACAAATAAACCCCTTTCTGTCAGAAACTCGGATGATACCCTAGGTTAGCCGACTTTCATTCCATCATTCTCTCTAATCTCAGTACTTAGACCTCAGCCTTCGGGGGCTTTTTCCTTTCGCCCCCTCCGTGAGATATTATTTATTGAGTTCAGAAATAAGCGTATTGCGGTAATGAATTACTATTCTCTCCCTGTGAGGTCAAACACCAGATTCTATGTGCGTTAAGTAACATTTTCCGTGTGAAGACATTTGTGTGCGCCACCCTTGCGGTCTTGGGGTCTGCGCGGTATTTGGGGAGTTAAATAAAGGCTTTCATAAAAGTCAGCGCAGATTTGGTTAGTAAATATGCAGGTTTGAATCTAGAGAACCGATGATGGGGTTAGACTTGATGCTAGGACCATTCCATCCCACCCTTTGAGGCCCCATGAAAAATATCTAGAATAGTAATGGGTGATATGGCAGGGGAGAAAGCACATTATTGAAATCATTCGGCGTGGCCATTGTACTGTATTCCAGACTTTAGAGATTAACATGGTACGTACAAACTCGAAGCACGGCTGGGCGCCAACGTCATAGTGGCGGGCTTACGGTCGTTGTCCATCGCCTCTACCACTGCTAAATTTCTCAATATCATCCCCGCCATATTTGGGGTACATTTTTGGCGTACTGAAAGCTTCATGTCTTTGTGCAAGGGCCATCAGATTTCCTCACAGAGTGGATGATACTTACTTGGTCAAAAGGAGAGCGGGCGGACGCAGCCATGAGCCCTAGACCCTCCCTCCAACCCCAATGCTCATTGGAAGTCGCCTTCAAAGGCTATAGAAGCCCGTTCATCATGTACCCATGGCGTTTTGATATCTTCTCTTCGATGTACTAGGCGCATCATATGTCGTGGAATTCTGTGGGGGCGGCCATCAGCGCCAGGAGTTGACGCGTACCGTCACGCGTGTCACACGATGTCACTTCATAATGTGACGCGGTCGCGTGTGGTGATGTTTGTTCAGAACTTGGTCAAACCCTCCAAAACATAAACGATCGAAATGCCTCCAGAAAGTTATAAAAGGAGCGGTAACTGGACCATATCTCTTCAGTTTACAATCCACATTCATTCCTTTCTACCAGCTTCATCCACTACTCTACATCGTCTTACGGGAGGGGGGCAGCTTCAGTGCTGCTCTCCTCCCACTGTTGAAACGATTTTCTGAATGCTTGTGATCGTTAGCTATAGTGTGCGGTGGCTCAGCTCAAGCCCGCGAGACACTGAAGAGCATCCCTTTCCGACATCCCCTTTCCTCCTCCATCCCCTACTCTTTCCCTCTCTCTTTCCCACGTGGCTACATGCGATGGTCCTCGCCAAACCGTCGAATATATGCCACGATCCTCACCACTCCTATATCGGGGTCCTTCATTGAACCACGAGTGGGATTCCGCTAGAACACAGAGTGTGCGGTGACTGAGCTCGAGCCCGCGGTACACTGAAGAGCAGTTTCCTTGCATGTTACGGTGAGCTATTTCATCTTAATTCCGTTGACATAACATTTCTGACTGAGCGATTATTATAGAATAAAAAGAGTGCGGTGTCTTAGCTCAAGCCCGCAGTATATATAGTAAAAGAGCAGTTTCGGTCTATTTGCATGGTGAGGATCTTTTGTTTTTGTTTTTATTTCGCAAACCTGACTGGGCTGTCCCCGTAGAACACAGAGTGTGCGGTGTCTTCGCTCAAGCCCGCAGTACACTGAAAGAGCAGTTTCGATCTATTTGCATGGTGAGGCGCCTTTAATCTTGATGTTTTTCATAAATCTGACTAGGCGGTATTCCTAGAACACAGAGTGTGCGGTGTCTCAGCTCAAGCCCGCGGTACGCTGAAGAGCACCCCTACCCCTCCCCTCACTCCGCCAAATTCCGCCGTGGGTGCGCCCCATCGAGAGAACTTTACTGATCTACCTCGGCACGGCTTCTTTTTCACCCGCTCCATATGGCCAGTATTTGAGAGTCTTAGCCAGACTGTCGAATGTGGACCACGTCCCTCTCATATCCCCATTATCCTTCCCCAACCCCCAATGGCAAGCGTTGGACGGATCTAGCTAACCCGTTCTACTTGAGCCATCCCCTCCACCCACCACCGTCCCTCATCCATACCCATCGCCTGTATCTCCTGCCCTCCCACCCCCTTCCCCCCTCATTGTTACCTGTCTCGACCACCATATACCCAATACCCCGATACCCCCTACTTTATCGTCTATTTAATCATTTCCTTCGACAATCACCCATTGCTTCCATTTCCTTCACTCCACTTTCCCATTCTCCTTCTTCTGCCCGCGAAGGGACCTTCTCTGATCTTCCTTCATATACCCTTCATCCATCTCGTACAACACAAATTCGATAGTCCTATCCATTTCGTCGATCTCAAGTCGTAACTTCCCACATGTCATCAACTCAAGAGTTTCTCATTACTCCTTGAAGACGCCACCATATCCCCTTTCCGTACTTCCTTTCCTCCCACTCGCTCTCCCTCATCCTCGTTTCTTCCCGACGCCACCATGACCCTCCGGATCAGCCCACGAGTTTCCACACTTTCGCCCTCCTACACATTCCTCCGTCCGCCGCTCTCCGGATTGGACCCTTATACCCTCTACCTTATCTCTTTTTAATCCTACACTCTATTTCTTTCGATGACGGTTTGACATTTTCTTCAGCCTCGTATAACTTAGCGCTGGGTTATGCGAGACTGTGGAAAATGGCATTCTATCCTCATCATTATCACGCCTATCATCTATTATATCATCATCTCGACTATCTCCATCATTTACCAACATATATGCCTACATATATCATTATCCAGCCTATCTCCATCCTCTACCCACATGTATAATTATATAAGCTTCGCGTCGTATCTCGAGTACATGCGATATAAAAAATATATTTTCTTGCTTCCTTTACATCTGTCCTTTACTTTGATTAAGTCCGAGATTAATTGAGTGATAACTTATGTTTAATTGGGACGGAAGAGAGGAGAGTTTGCAAGCGAGAGGCCTGGCCCAAATCACAAGTAACCACCGCCTTCAAAAATAACAGACTTCCGTTTCCCCCAGCCATGTCAGCGATAGGGGGCGGATCGTTAGGAGGTATGGTTGAGTGGTGCGCGGGTACGAACGGAGACCTGAACGACACACACCGCTGTCCTAAGGATCTGTAGAGAAATCAAACAATCAACCCAGTAAGTATGCCGTGCCAAGGTAGATGGATATGGAACGCATACAGCGAAAGACGTAGCCTTGGAGGGTTTCAGGCTATATAGCCGTCATGTAAGCAACTCCCCTGATGTAGACATTCATCGGGGAGGTCACTCGGTGGGTTAACAGGGGCCGCCTTGATTACATGACTCCCCCTACAAATGTTGATCGAGTTGGGTAACTGTAGGGAAGATGGATCTACGATTCACCTATAACTTGAATGCGATTTGGAATCGTAGAATATGAAAGGGCTGACGAAACATAAGGTTCGTCACTAGAAACGTGCGTGGAATCAGAAATAAGTGCCCCCTACGGGAAATCAACATTCGGGATGGAGACTTTTAACTGAAGGACAATGGGTAAGGCGCCGAATGTGATAATGGATAGATGAAGAGAGAATTTACCTCGCAGGGACTCGAGTTTATAGGAGTTGAACTTCACACTCGCGGCACGAGAGCCTGAATCTTGACGTTAGTGCTTGCGCGCGATGGGGAGATAATTGACGATGGTTATGTGTGTATGGGTTACGGGACTGCGTTAGTACAACATTTGACTCGGCCATTCTTCGTGTTCAGGCCTATCCATCCGAGATATAAATGCGTATTCGGTGGTGGTTAAACGGGGTCGGGTTGGGGAGAATGGTTGAGAGTTGACGTTGATCAATTGCGTTGGATTTCCGTTCTTCGTGAGGGAATGAAGTTTTGCACAAGGATGCCACGTGTGTGTATTTGTCGCTGTTTGGTTGATGTAACGAAAACGTGACCTCTTACCCTATACCCTGATACGCTCGTTTACCTCCTCTCGTTTCAAGTCCCTTTTCGTCCCTCAAACACTTCTACTCATATTTCGTCGCACTCTCATGTTGCCCCTCCCCTCGTTTTCTCCGAGTTATCCCGACCCGCTTTACTTGGCTGTTTCAACACTCTTTTAGTACATTCTCATTTACCTATAAAAAAGTATGTTATTCGAAGTCTTACCGTAGAATCTCATCTTCTTAAAACCGTCTTTCGTGAACTTGAACGTGTACCGATACCTTGTGACTCAGGATCACGCTATCGTCACAGCTGACAGGAACTTTTTTTGTGCCTAGCTTCTGCCATGACAGCCCTACGTCTCATTTCTACACCACAGCGAGTGCCAACCTGCGAAAGGATACTCTAAAGGGAAAGAGTTGGGACAAAGTGGGGAGAACTGCATTCAGACGTTGAGAAGATGATGCCTTTGGCTTGTCAATGTTACAAGGCTTCCCTCAACTATGAAAAGTCGGCATACAAGCTGCACCTAAATCCAACTAAATCCCCCCTACAGCCGTAAAATCGTACTGAGACGAATGACAGGAAAAAATAGAATGGTGGCGGAAACCAAACAGGGTAGACTCGTGACCATTTCCTCCTTGAACCAAGTCTATCAAGGCTTGGTTCATGGAGGGATCAGTTACCGGTGAAAGAATTTTTACCCAAGGCTCCGGATCCATCCGTGGGGAGCCGGACTGGAATGTTTGTAAATGCTTGACGTTTTTCGCGACCTATCCCAGTGTCGCGTTTTGATTTAGGAAGGCTTAAACTGGATACAGACACTTAACTTCGTCCCTTACAGTATCTCGTATATATATCCAACACCTAAGACTATCTTCGTGGGCTATACTATTATTAGAGGTGCCATTTAGGTGCCATGCACTAACACGTTTATTTTCCAGGAAATCCAGATGGGTTTAGCCCTTGGCCCATAGCTCGCACCACAAGTATCTAATTCTGGAATTCAATTCACAGCCTTCAGTCACAAGTCAAATCCTCTGACCTATAATCCGGGTTCGGGCTTCAGCCCTTGACACCATCCTCGCGGCCGCGAAACACAACACAACTATCGAGTGCCTGTCCAGGATCAAACAACCTAAAGTCCAATCAATATATAACTTTACTAAGCCGAATACTATGGTATGTCATATTTTAAGAGGATATTTTATCAATGACCAAGTTTTTATTTGAATAGGCCGCCATTAGCATGCTATGTGCCACGCAGGGCGAATTTAATATCATACAAGCTATGTAGCAATATCTGGACGTCACAGTTTCATCACGTATACTCAATTCATAGTTCATGTCATCAGGCTGTCAGAAGTATTTAAAATAACAGGACATAAATGATAAATCTTTGGATCTGTCATATTTTTGATGCCCCCCCATCCCCTAACAGGTTCACGGCACATATATGAACGGCGGACAAAAGCATATAAATTTTTCAGGAAGATACCATCACTCCTCTCAGTGCTAGTTTGATTAAGGTCTAGGGTGCCTCACTTCTTATAGACAGTAAGCGCCCTACTGTCCTACACTAGCAATCTACCTTGTAACAGAATCTCTTTGGTAGTTTATTTCCTAACGAACCTACATCCATTACGATTGTACACAAATTTTGAAAATTTCAAAGTTAGTTTTGTAGTGGGCTGTGCATGTGAGAGGCTGTGCATTGGAGTACACATATGTATTCCCAACTCTTCACACACAGGGCCCGGTCCGACTGTGTATTATATGGAAAACTACATGGCGGAAAATTTAAGGTTTGATATGCATCATGATCACTTATCAGACAGGGACGGAACACGTTGGAAGAAACTGAATGGAAGTGTAGGCCTGAGATCTAGTGTCCTCGATGTTGTAATGGTAAGCATATTTTTCAGTGCGGTGAGTTCCTGATACCAGAAGATGACGGATACTGGTGCCTGTAATGAGAGAACAAGCAGCTGAGGACTGTAAATAGAGTTGTGTATCAAGGTGAGGAGCCTGACAGGTGGCTATGTCATTAACGGGGTCATGTGGACTTTTAATTGTATAGAGCCTGAGACCCACCCATGACATTAAGACGCGGTGACATGAGCGAGATTCTGACCTTAACTGCATGCTGTCTGTCGTCGCTAAAAAATAGATCCGTTTCAGAAAATTTGTGCTCTATAATGGCTTTTTCATGCTAACCATGGGATGGTCTACAGTATAACATTTTCTCCATAAACATAGCCTCGAAGAGACGTTCCATTTAAAATCCTTGTCCATATTCTTTCTCAGGTGTATACTGTCATGCCCACAAGTACTGTGTCAGAGATCAATCAAGCATATTTCAATGCCTGTAATTTCGAGCAGTTGATGCGCGGTATGTGTGGATTTATCTCTCCGTCGAATGTTACATGACTCCAAGCTATAAGGCATTCATTTCGCTGTCCTATGTACAGCTATTTCAAATATTTGTGCGTCTACATACACATCTCATGCTATTGAATTGACTGTCAATACAGATACTGGCCCTCGATACAAATCATCCTCCAAGCACGCAATAACAGCGTTAATACTTACATTATTTGCCATGTCTACTATGCATAGTGCTAATTACTGGGCATATGTACATCGTGCCTTTATCACCCACGGACAGTCGAGCCAATCAACTGCACAAGCACTAAATGAGTACACCGACTGGTATCTTGCTATTGCATCAGTATCTGATGCAAATGCTATCCTTGCGGACTGCATCATTGTGAATGAATTATTTCTTTTTTATTTAAAAACCATTGAGCCTGGTTTGCAGATTTGGCGATGCTGGGTTGTTTGGGGTTTCTCCTGGAAGAGTATCGTTGTCCCAGGAATATGTACACTATTAACAACAAGTATGTCGTTCATTCTAGTGCCTGATGTCTAGCATTTAACATCCTTATAGCCTTTTCTATCATTGCCATATATTCCAACTTCGTATCAACGTCGTTTGGAGTACTTGGTGTGGACTATGCTACAGCATTATATTCTACCTCCCTGGTTACAACGGCGTTCTGCACCAGTGCAATTATCTACCGAATAATCAAGATTGGAACGGGATCCCGACGTCGTTTTGCTGTTATTCGCTCATACCGTGGTGTCATTGAGATTCTTGTTGAATCGTCTGCTCTTTATTGTATCGCGACTCTCTTTGCATTGATTGCTTATATACATAGTGGCCCAGCTTCAGAGTTCGCCTCAGCTTTCTGGACCTCTATAACTGTAGGTTTCGATGCCCCGTTACATGAGATGTCTTCTGAATATAGACCTTGACAGGGAATCGCTCCTACGCTGATTGTGTCACGCGTTGCGTCAGGAGAGGCTCGTAGAGATGATGCCTGGAGCGATTTGGGGAGATCCTGGGAACCTTCATTATCCAGTGTGGACGAACCATTCTCAGTGGAAATTTCAAGCGAGAAGATGAACACTTTACCCAGATAACAGAATTATTCCATAACAAATTATATCCAAGTAAATGTTGATGTTGTAACTCAGGGAGGGTTTACAGTGGTTGTTCTTTCCACTTTTTACAGCCCAAATTTTCCAACACCCCGCCAACGTCAAATTTCAAATATATAGAGAGCATATGTTTGTTGCCCTCAAAATAAATCTATTTCCCCATTCAAATGAGAGGAAAACAGGTAAGTTTTGGTGGTAAATATCAGGAGCTAGATCGTATGCCACCCCGGCAGCTGGACCGGCTTGTTCATCGTAGTCCGGCTGAAACACACACTTTTTATGTGTGTGCTTGCATTGAAGTCCCCTATTATTTTCGTAACCCCCTTCCTGCTCCATAAACAGAAGTTCGAAATAATGGAACGACTCTTGAGCAAAGGTTAAAAAAGTGATTCGTGACATGTTAAGCATTACTTCCATTTCAAAGTAGATGGTCAACGAGTGCTCGGGATCTTTAATACTCACTTTATTAAATTAATCTTTTTGAAGGTAGACAAGCCGCGGTGAATACCACAAGACAAGCACCTGAACCTTCGCCGATATGAATGATCCGGAGATCCGGAACACGTTACGTGTCACATGGCCGAATTGGTGTACACGAGCCATGCGCCTTAATCTAGTACTTCTTTTACGTCCCAATATTCTCCCGAGACTCAACACTACTTCATCATGGGTTAAGCACTATTATTGGACCGTTTTTACTTGGACTATAACCCCTAGTGAAAACCAGTTATAATTTGGTTGATTTTGATGAGGTATTTTGATTTCTGTCTGGTTTTTGGGTCAAATCATATGATTCTGTTGATAGCTTCAGTGATTGCCGAGCCCTGATTCTCAATAGAAATAGATGATTGGGCCCAAATAAATAGAATTAAAATTTTCAAGATGAAATCACCTGAATTAGAACTGATTTTCACTGGGCATGACCTGTTAACTCCTTATGAGCTCCAAATAGAGAATGTACAGACTGTTTTTTGTTTGGCCCCAAATCTCATGTCCTCCCATTTCCCCTTGTGTCTGTTCAAACCTGCCTTCAGTATAAGCTGAAAGTTACATTTTCTGTTCTTATTAGTGCTTGAAGGAGTGGATGAACCAATATCCACCACCGTTGTGAATACACCCTGATGGAGAGAGGTAAACAGGTTGGGTAGCTCATCATCATGGCCTTTGGTATGCTCTATGGTTTTGGAAAATCTATTGTGACAATCCATGATCATTCTCACAGACCCAATAACTAAATGCAATCTTCCTGAATCCACCTAATTGGAGGTGTCTTTGATATGAAAATTGAATTTTGCCTGGTTCCCTTAGGCACAACTATACCTGGGCCTCCACTGAGCTCAGAAATTAGATGCCAAGTGCAATAACCAGATGGGCATGAGCATACCACTTTGGATTTCACCTCTGCCACTGAGGGCATGGCCATGCATGAGTACCAACCTTTCTAAACTTTCTGACCTGTCAGATTAAGCCTGTTGAGGGCTCAAGGCAGGATTATAGGAGGTGTCTGATGTTATAGGTATCTGGCAGAATTACCTAACTCACTACCCCCAAATACATCAGAAATTTCCTGTAGAATTAATCATCTTATACTTGTAGACACAAAAGAAATCATCCAGACCCCCCCTGTAGACAACATATTTAAGTCTCACTTCCTAGGTGCTAGTAAACTTTGGAGGTAATTCAAATACTCTACAGGCAGTTACATAACATTTCAGGCAATCTAACTGTCAGGACAACCCTAAGTTGGAGCATGTGCAATCACAAGTCAGCCAACTTCCAGCTGGTAGGGGAGATCCTGAGTGTATTGCCTATGATACATGTTTAAACTACTCACCTGGTAGGGGAGATCCTGAGAGATCAAACTGAGGATTCCCTACCAAGGTGGGGCCACTATATACCTAGTTCTACACAATGCCAGTATGTACTCCTAACCCTTTCTATGCCCCATATGACAGATGTAATTGCTGGGGTGTAGGCCAAATGTGGAGTGCAAGGGTGAGGGCAGAGGGAAGTGTGAAAGGCAAAGCAGATGCAAAGGCAGGGGCAAGTAGGGCCCAGTCAGCCTCAGACTAGTAGGGGAAATCCTAAGAGAATAATCTAAGGATTCCCTACTGAGGTGTGGTATCTATATACCTATTCTACACAATAGCCAATCATGCCACATTGTTCAGGGACATACAATGGAATTGGTACAATAATGTGAGATGTGCGCACACCATGTGAGGTGCATGCATGTTTGTACAGTTGGGCAGAGTGCAAGGTGGGTGTGCAAGGTGAGACACAACAGCTGATTCACAAAATAGCTGATGTGCAAGAAAGCCAAAGACACAGGGAAAGGGGTGGTCCCCTTACAGGACCCTTACCCAACATTGGAGACAAACTACATGATATCCCCAACTTGGTCCCAGACCCAGACAGTGACAATTCAGAGGACTCTGATGGCCAGATTGAGGAAGTTAATCATATATTTTCCATCACATTCTGCACTGATGGTGGGGGATCCATGCAACACCCAATGTATTCCAGCAACTTTCTGAAGCATTTCATTGCAACTTGCAACCCAAAATATTCTTCTAGGTCTCAGCTGGTGTTACATTACAAACTCAGAATAAGTATGGGCCCAATCCGCTGGGTATTACTGTGCCACCTCACCATTAATTCAGACAACATTAGAGCAAAACCCAACTGTATGCCCTGGCATAGTAGGGTCACTCATACAGAACACCTACACAATGCTTACCAAATGCTATGCATACACCTAGATCTGTAATAAAAATACCTTCACCCATAGCTTACATGCCTGCAATTTGTTACGATGATACATCCTGATATGAATAAAGTTGGTGAGATGCTCCTCTCTGGAGCATCTATTATTATGCATCTATTCCCCCCACCACATACCCACTCTGTGAAAGCTAATTGGTGGATGATTGCTTATGAGCTTTTATTCCATTTTGCTGTTATTAAAAGTCTTCAATCCCCATGTTACTATGGTTCTAACTCAACTCATGCTTTCTTCGTTCTTCTCTGGGTAGCAGAATCGCAACAACTATCTCTGGGCTGTATTTTCAAGGAGCAATGATACCATAATTCAAGGATTTTCAGTTCTAAAATGTAGCGTACGGCAAGTATTTAATGTACAAGTATAAATGAGGTAGCACGACCCGCGCAATCAAGATGTAATTATTTTCTATGTACAGAGCTCTCGATACTCTCTTTCTTAATAATGCCTTGATAGAAATCATCAATGCATTTAAATTGTCAGTACATTTAGTATTTACTTACTCCTCGTTTTTCCCATCTCGTGTAATATCCCACTTTCAAGTTGATAGTCAATCTTTTAGTATAATGTAAGTTGATATTAGTAGATAAAATAGCCTCCAGAAGCTGACCTTCGTCCTTGAATGGAATGCACTGTCCTCCCATGTTGTCCTCCCATTACTCAGAGGAGGTTCACTGAACTCAACCTCAGAAAGATCATCTGCTGGTTGTTCCCCTTTCCAAGGCTTTGCAACAAGTTTACGTGTATTCAATCTATTAAGAATATCAACCAAAAATGTGCGCATGAGTAGGTCAATATTACATAATGAGCATGGCATTTGAATAGGCTGTGAATTTATTGAGCATCACAGTCACCCACGCATGGCAAAGCTACCCAACTTACTATGAGGAATTGCTGCGAAAATGGCGTTTCCAACAGAAGGTGTTGCTCCGAAATGCTAAAGAAAAAAATTTGAACTCAAGGTAGCTGAAAAGGCCGAAGGGACGGTACAATGATGACGCCAATTAAAGCGAGTAGTCTGGAAACTATTGATGAATAGCCGTATCATCGGAGTCTAGATGATACCTACCCGGTCAAAGCGCCAGTACCAATTGCATACTTGATGAGCCTTGCGATGACAACGTTTGTAGGTGTTCTGCCAAACCACCAAGCCATCAATGTAACGAACAAAGAATCTAAAAATAACTCACTTTCGAGTCAGCTTCGGCTCTCTTCTCCTCAGATAGAAGATTAATAACCCTGCCAATAGGAAATCTGTGGCAGCCATCACAGCTTCACAGGAGACCGTGATATTCTGATGGGTTGAACATTCAGGAGATATGAATAGACGTTGTAAAATAGCAGACTCACGGCCAGCTTTGCATCCGCAGCCGCACGACTGGGGTTGCTTATACTAAAAAAGGTATGAGAAGTTTGTACGGAGTATTACAAGAAGCGGTGTTTGCCTACACTTGAATATCAGATACTGGTAATGATTGCAATCAGAATAGAAATAGATATCAGAATAAACAGGCTTCTTTACCTAGACCCATCGCTGAAAGCGCAGTATATACATCATTCTCGGATATATCACAACAAAAAAAATGAGACGTACCAAAAGTAGCCAAAACAAAAGGTGCCTGTTTTACGTTATAAATAGACTTGAAAATAATGAGGATGGACGCACCGCAACAACTAGGGGCCAAAAACTTTGACTGACTGATCGTGTTTCAGAAAATCAGCTAATATTTCCGATGAGTAGTTAGTGAGCTTACATCGGTAAACTCGGTACAAGAAAAAGCTATTTGTTGAAACAAACTTATTTTGATAGGTTAATATAAGAACACAATATTACTAACCCTTGGATATGGAAGATAGTGAGAGCCTGGGTACCTGTGAACATAGGCAACATGGGTATTTATGGTCCACGTACAGATAGTAGTCCTGCAGCCTTGGGCAGGAAATGTCAATCGAAAGCTTCAATTATAAGCTACAAACGCACTCTGATTCCCCTTTCAGGAAAAAGGTCAGTAGATCAGTAATTACGAAAGAAAGCCAGAATATTCAGTACCAGGGATAACTCCTAAGTTGGAGGGCGTTTCCGAAATGCAAAATCAGGGGAAGGTAAACAGCGGACGCTGGAGAGTTCCATATTAGCAAGCCAATTTGCAGTGTCGAGACCTGCTTACATATTGCAACGACCAGAGTCGAAGTTAAACCAAAATTAATCAGAGCCTAAGGAACAGTTAATCAGAAATCGAACGTGCACTGCTCAATGTGGAACTGACAACAGCCTTGAGATCCCAGCGGTCCTTGGAACCATAGTTGATGAAATAAAGGATGGTTTGGACGGTTGTCATACCCCACAAAGCTGCTTCCAATAATGCGCCAATCAATATTGGTCCATAACTGGGACCAAGATTGAGCTCAGTCATAGGGATAGAAGCGTTAGACATCGTTCGGATGGTTCAAAGTGGTGGGAATGGTGCCCTCGCTTCAGATGCTGTACAGTATATGCTAGATATGGTTAGCTAGTGGCTGAACTTTAAAGAAGCGGACTCAAATTAATGATTCCCCAATAGGTAGTCTCCCCGTAAGGCGCCCATCAGTAACGAATTTATGCTTATCAGTCCACAAGGTTGATTGGAAAATCTGCATTTCTTACACTTCCCGCGGCTCTGTTAATCACGACAGTATCATGATAGAAAATTCGTTCGAATTAGAACCCCTAGAGAGACGGACCGCGGTTCTGTGTAATGGAGGGACAAGATCTGCTGACGAGTCATGATCATAAAGGGCGCCAATCGTGACGAGTTTGGCAGAGTGATCGGGTATTTTGAGCGCTTTTTTGTGATGTAAAGTCCGCTATGCGCGCGATAAAGCGTTGGTGGGCGGTTGGCTCAAGCCCAGAGGGTTCTCGTACAGATTTCAATTTTGAATCCAAAATAAAAATATATGGGCAGATTAATAGTGACAGGTCACAGAAGCTGGTACGAATCATTTACACGTGACTATTTTGTAAATAACGACGTGGGTCGAATAGTATTAGTAATGGAATAATTCTCTCACGACTCATTTCCTTGTTGATCGGCCGATTATAATTTGCTCCGTATGAATTTTTGACGTGACATCGTGTACATATTTCCGAACCACTCGGAATTTGTTACCACCATGGTCCGCGTTGCGACCGCTGACTCCAAAGTTTGTGCCAGAAACGATGACGATGCCGTAGAGTAGGCGCTCATCGAGCATTCCTGTATAACTTTGCTCATAAACTTCACAGGTCTCTGCATATTAACAAAGACATATGGCCTCTACCAAATTACCCGTTCTCATTGTGAAGAATCATTCACGAACCACTATCGTATAACTCATACTCATGAAAATACATTTTAGGTTGGTGCTGGCCCATCCGGCCTTACGATGGCCTTGTGCCTCGCTAAACATGGCGTTCCTGTGAGAATCATTGACTCAAGCCACGAGTATCATCGCGGGAGTCGTGGATCTGGGTTGATGGTACGCAAGACACTTATTCCTCACAATAGAGAGGTCACTGAGTTTTTATTTAAGCCACGGTCTCTGGAGATGTTCAAGATGCTCGGGATTCTTAAACAAGTCGAGGAGAAACGTGGAGTTATCGATCCCCCCGCCCGGTTTTATAAATATCCCGAGACTAGTGATGTTGCCCTAACTGATGCAAATCCTTTGATGCCTCCCATCGACCCAACACCAGATAGACCGCTTGTACGTACTATTCCAATTAACTTGGAACGACAATAACATTTTCATTCCAGTCTTCTATGTGGTTTGTTCCTCAGTTTCGATTAGAGGCGGTGTTTCGGAAAGAGCTAGAGAAATACGGTGTGACTGTAGAGCTGGACCACGAGCTCTTGAATTTTGAGAAAACTTCCTCAATCGTTCGGGCAAGGATAAGAGTCAAATCGAACGGGGAGGAGTCATTGGAAGAGATTAATGCTAGCTTCCTTGTTGGTGCAGATGGCGCGAAAGGTATGTTTCACATAAACGGCGCTGTTTATACTCAAGGTCTCTACAGGCCTCGTTAGAAAACTTCTCGAAATCGACTTCTTGGGGAAGACTATCGATGCTGATGGCATGCTTGTGGCAAATGCCACAGTTAATGGCCTAAGTACCGAGGTGAGATTTAATTATCAACGAAACCTTGTTCAGAAGCGAGCTGATATCTCAGTTTGCTCATGTATGGAAACTCCCCAACGGATTATTGTGCGTTGTTCATTATACGCATCAGAGTATTTATTGATTAAGATAGCTTTTCTCTCCGGCCTATTGACCATACGACCAAAGTTTTCGCTATGGCTGTCCTTGGCCCTGGCGCTCTCCTACAAGATCAGGATAATCCTGGGGCAATCCGAAATCTCTTTGAAAAACACGTCGGGAGGCCAGACGTTACCTTGGGTGAGTTCCACTGGTATTCTTTCTTTAAGTACGTCATATTTCTCCGAACTTTACCCATCATCAAACATGAGTTTATTTGTCAGGCCTAATATGCGTATGGTGAGCAAGTTCTCCGAAGGACGTGTGTTTGTTGTTGGTGGTATGTGATCATCAGGTCCGTTTCTACCTTACTGATCTATACTAAGATGCGGCCCAGTAAGTATCCATTTCAAGGCTTACTTCTCAGAAATCATAATTTATCCCAGCATACATTCTCCTCATGGAGGTCAAGGTCTTAACACTAGTGTCCAAGACTCGGTACGCCTGATATTATTAGCGTGACCCGGACTAAACGTTAAGCAGTTTAATCTCGCTTGGAAAATGGCTTTGGTGTTTCACGAACACTCCCCTATTGAGCTTCTGGATGCTTACAATGAAGAGAGGCTACCTGTAGTAACTGAGATGTTACGGAAGGTCGTTGGGCTTTACAATGCTTTTTCTGAAGACGCACATAAAGCACTAACGTCCGCCGCGCACCCTAAAGAGCTTTTCCAGCTGGATATTAATTACCGTTGGAGCCCCATCCTTATTGAAGAGCGTAACCCTCAATCTGCCTCGATGGAAGAGCTGAAAGCCCATGCATATGTGGGATGGGGTTCGAGTCTCTGTGCAGGAGATCGAGCTCCAGATGCACCCGAACTTGTCATTAAGGGAGTCCGCGAATCAACCACTCTATTCGAGATCTTCAATCTTATCATGCATACCATACTTGTCTTCGGTGACTTCCTTCCATTCCAGAACCTCGGCGCCATCATTAATTCACAATCTCATCCTGGTGCTATGCAAATATTTTCTGTATCTCGGGACAGCAATGCCACTGCCCCACCAGATGTCGCCACTATCTACGACAAAGGCGGACATATTCACTCGGCTTACAAAGTTGACTCAGATAGTGCTGTTTTGATAATCGTTCGTCCTGACGGCTTTATTGGCTGTATCGCTACATCCGAAGTTGGAGTTGAGAAATATCTGTCCTTGATATTTTCTAAACGAGGCTAGATTGTTGGCAATGATGGTAACACCTTAGGTACGTGGTATCATTAGTACAATTGCCAAAGATTAACAAGATATCTCCAAGGCGTTCGTATTCCTCCTGAAGAATGTTAAAATTGTGGGCGGGGTCAAATATAGCTCAAACTCTCGCCCCAGAATGGAACGATTAAATATACAAAAGTTATTCATGTATGTATATCAGTATAGCGTTTCCTTTTAACCCGTGGGCGCCCTATTTTTGGTGCTATGGGGCCTAACCCCGGATGGTCTGGAAGAGCGACATTTCAAACAGGCACACCAAGACTGACATGTCCTAATAATTGTCCGTCGTCCGGTAAAAGGTGCGCCTAACTTAGGCAGGTATAACGAAGTTTGTATTTGCACCAAAGCCGACTCTATTCAGATGCAGCTCTCTTGATCATCCACAGCATCCGGAGCATGATCTCGAATAGAAGCGTAGATTTCCATGCCAATATTCATCATGCGGACTAGTCGCTCCGCCCCCTCGTGGCACGAAGATCTTCTCGGACTAAAGCACAACGCCCGTGTCAGCTAATGGGAGACTTTAAACACCGGTCCTCAATATCTCCTTGTGGAAGGAGATATCAAATCGTGCAACGTAGGTGCTTTCCCATCTCCTGATAATTTACAGCCTTGGGGCTTTCAAATGTGATGGGCATACTGAGAAAGTACCTCCGGGTAGATGGGGAATACTAATATTCAGACAGATTTAAAGCCAATTTCCAAACCTGGCAGTCTCCACAAAATAACAAAGTAAACATTATATAGGAGGGGAATATTATTATGTTAACCTATCGCTTATAAGAGTACAGCTGGTAATACGATTAGAGCTCTAGTTCGTCCAAACGGTATCGCTTCAACGTTACGTGAAACTCAATGAAGCCACTACTAAATCTACCATACGCGTTGCAAGAATCGCGATGAGGTTCCAAGATCTTAAGGATCTTGTCATTAGCCGTAACCGCTTCATTTACGAGGCACCGAAGGGCCTCGACCTTGGTAGAGCCACGACATGCAGCAAGTAGGGATATACGATTCACAGACTCTCCATCCGCTTCCTCTTTGAAGAATGAGAGAATATCGCTGTTTTTGTGTCCGTCAGGTATCGTAAGGGGAGGCTAAGCGAACATACTTACTTGCCGTTGTTGATAAATATCATTAGTTCAGGAAGGGCTTGAATATAGTCTTCGACGGGAATGGTGTGAGGAAACACAAATAACGCATAACTCTCTGAAGCTCCAGACATTATTCTGGAGAAAGTTGGATAACCGTCTGCATTATTCGATACCTGAAGACCAGATCAGATATCCCTAGGGGAATTAAAGTATTCTACGTACCTTCATATTACGAGTTTCGTATTCAAGCAGTAGTGCGTTGACCGCATTTAGGGTTGAAGATACGATCATGTTCCCACTAACTCGCGGAAACCGATGGAGGATATCGAGAATGATATCAGCAAAAGCGTCGAGAACCCTATCTTCTTGCGGGGTACCACGAATAAACCGTTCGTTGAACTTGGCAACAGCGTCGACATCTGTTTTGAATTTGTCGTCCAAATATATCCCGCATGCCGTGTAAAGAGCTATAGAAACACGAATAGACATATCTGGGAGGTGTGCGTATCCAGTGAGAGCCATTGCAGCTCCACCGGGAAGGAACTGAAGAAACAATTGCTCGTCTTCTGTGACATAACCACGGGACTTCGCCTCTCGATAGCAGCATTCTAGGAAAGATGGATCTATGGGAGCGTGCTTATAACCTATCTTGCATCGGCTTAGGAAATCCGCCACACAATCACGGATATCGGAACACTGTAGTGGAAATGCAACGTTAGGGGGAAAGGGTCAGCTGCCAAGAATATGGTTGATACCTCAGGGACATCTGGCAATGTCTTAATTCTTGCAGGGGACATTTTTACTGACTCTGTAATGTCGTTGCTCATTTATAACTCTTATAACACTTTGGGGTGGCCTTACCGTTTAGATCAGGTATGTTACGTGTCACTAGGAATTGCGGTGCTTTGTGTTGGTTGGCCTGAACACCGGACTTTTCCCGGAACCAAGATTTAGTGTCTGACGTTGTTATTTGATAAAACCACATCTACAACTATATAATTAAAAGAAAAGAGAATAATGGACTGTATTAGTACGTTCGAACCACGGGGATACAAGAACTGTTTATACATCTTTCATTCCCCGAAGTTCAGGGGTACCCCATGTAGCTATCTATGTATCATCGCCGCGCAGTTCGAAATTTCCATGTGTAAGAGCGCTCACTACAGCGCACAGGAGATCCAACGGGCCTGGAAATGAGATATACTTGTGCAAAGCAGTGAATATCTTGTCAAGGACGGTGCCGAGCTTGTCTATCACCAGGGTCAATTACAAATGTCACAAGATGGGGCTCCCACGGTAGTCATTTTTAGCCAAGACGTAAATTTGATCAATGATCGATGTTCTTTCACAGCTCTCAACAACTCGCCTGTACAATTTTGTAACCACATATTTACTCCGGGGCCCGCGTTTATGGTGCTCCTGCGGCATCTGGAGTTAGACGGCTGTGCAGGTCATTTTGATCTTTCTTGCAATACAAGCATATCAAGCCCACATCGAGGGTATCAAGAATACCACACAACTACCCTTTCAACATGGAGAACCTCGTACCTGCCGCACTGTTTATTTTACCTATTGCCTTTCTATTTAAAATATTTCTGGACCTTGGTTCTCGTGATGCGCATCTACCTCGAGGACCACCAACTAGGTGGCTAATTGGAAATGCCCATGTCTTTCCGAGCTCCCATCCTCACCTTACTTTCTCTGAATGGGGTGAGTTCCAGTCATATGCCGTTTCCCCATTTAAATAACATATCTTTAGCAAGGGAATACGGTGATGTCATGTCCCTGAAGATCTTCCACAAAACAATTATTATTCTCAATTCACCCACGGCTATAAGGGAGATAATCGATAAACGCAATATCTCTAGCTCGAATCGGCCGAGCATGGTTATAGGGAAAAGGCTCATACCAAATGACACAAATTTTGGCATGGCACAATTTGGTCTTTCTCCGCGTCATTCATACCAACCTATATCTAATCCCTGACGTCTTTTTAGCGGACGAAAATTGGAAGATTCACAGGAAAGCCGTAGCCGGGCTTCTTCACCATGACAACTTCAAACGCTATGCTGAACTACAAACCGCAGAGTCCCATCAGTTGATGTGGGATCTTTATCACTCTCCTGATGTGAGTTCTATAATTCTTATAGCTACCATATTAGTGAGAAGAATGCCCACAGCGTTGGTTTGAACACATCCATCGATTTGTCGTCTCGTTTGCGTCGATTATCGTATATGGAAAACGTAGCCCACGCCTAGAGTCACTTGATGTCACACAATTCTTGACAGTTCATCCTCAGTTCATGGAGGCAATGAATATTGCCACAGTTGTCCCCGTGGATTTATTTCCGATCTTGGAGTATGTACCTGAGGTATTTGCAAAGTGGAAAAGGCAGGTCAAAAACGTCCGCGGGATGCACGAGGCGTTGTATGGCCGCCTACTTGATGAAGTCCAGGGTCGCCTCAAGTTAGGTGCTGGTAATGGGTGCTTCTTGGAAGACATCATAAACCGTGCAGATGATCTCGGGATCAACACCAGGGAGCAATTGCTGTGAGGTCTATTTATAGAATATTTCTGCCCAACTTACAATGTGATTATTTAGCAACTTGGGTGGTGTCTTATTGCAAGGGTCTGACACATCCTCGGCAGCATTACAGAATCTTGTTTTTTGTCTTGTTTGTTACCCTGAAGCTCAAGAAAAGGCATTCCAAGAAGTTGAAAGAGTCGTTGGTAGTGATAGAGCGCCTCGTTGTGATGACCTTCCAAATCTACCCTATATTCGAGCTTTAGTCGAAGAGGTAAATAATGTCCAACTTGGCCTACATTTTTCTAATTTTGTCTCTAGTGTAATCGTCTCCGACCTGTCGATCCCCTTGCTCTTCCCCACTCCATGAATCAAGACGAAGTTATTGATGGTGTTCTATATCCGAAAGGGGCCACTATTTTCATGAACATATGTGAGTATACGTATTGAGACTTGGAACTATTTTTAATATTCAACTATCAGGGGGAATAATGCATGACAAGCGTTTCTTCAAGGATCCTGATGATTTCGAACCTGAAAGGTTTATTAAACATCCATTAGGAGTACGTCTGGATGTTGAAGACGATCCGGCTCGTCGAGCCAATCTCATGTTTGGAGGTGGGATATGCCATTACTCTCAAAAGCAAATCTAATATTATTTCATAGGTGGTCGCCGAGTGTGTCCTGGAATTGCGTTCGCACAATCGTCTTTAGTAAGTCTCCCTGGTACCCTCTTGTTTGGGAGCAAAAGGATTTATATTACTCCCAGGGAATCAATGCTGCCAATTTTATTTGGACGTTTCGTTTTCTTCCCCATCAAGACTCATCAGGAAAAGAAGTTTTCCCTGACATGTCAAATTATACGACTGGTGTTACGTCGAACCCAAAACCAACCAAAATCCGCATTGTACCTCGCTCTCAGAAACGAATGGATATTATTGAAAGGTGCTTTGGAGAGACAGCTAGGATTTTCGCACCGTTCGAGCAAGAGCTTTCCTCTGATGATCTGATATTTAACAAGACGAATAGAGATTGCTTTTAAATTAGAAGTCCATAGTTCATAAACATATTTTCATTTTCCCATGCCTACAATGTGTGACAAATAATTGAAAAAGAAAACTACGAATATACAAGTCGGAATCGCCAGGAGTATGCTAATACATGTGTGCTATTAACTAGTATTATACTGCTGGACAATTCTCCCAGAAAACAGGGTTACCAAAAAATATTAAACAGGAGGATCCAGCCGTTCGACATCTTGTAAAAGAAATTTAAATTATATCCCCATAGCTTCATCCTTGGGAGATATTGATATGACCAGGTTAGAACAACGGAACATGAGAGAGGGTTGTAACTTACATCCTGCCTCTGATACCTCCTGTGTTGTCCCACTTCCGGTGCCAGAGGTAATCTTCAGGTTCGAAAGTACATTAGTACAGGGAAATGAGACAAAGAATAAACAACCTTGGTTTGTACGTGGAACACACTCTCGTCCCACGTTGTTTTTCTGTCGCCTGTGCGATGGTTGAACCGAACTGTAGAGAGTTCTTTGGATGGTATAGGATCATCTTTCCAGGGTTTTGCGACGAGCTTGCGTGAGTTCATTCTATCCATATTAGCGATTCGTGCCAGTATATACCCAAATATAAAGTCCTACATGATGAGCATAGCATTGGAATATGCTAAGTCGCCGGTAAAATTACATAGAAATGATTGTTGAAGAAGTGAAGTCTACTCACTGTGTGGTATAGCAGCAAAGATGGCCAGGTTAATGATGGGCGTTGCTCCATAATGCTAATAAATAAAAGGTTCAATGAGGGCACCTGTACGAAGGATTTATTTATACCACAGTGATCCCGATCAAAGCGAGTAATCTAATATACAACGGTCAATAGTACGGATATGCGAATGTGACGAACACTTACCCTGTAAGCGCACCAGTACCAATTGTATACTTGATGAGCCTGGCAATTACAACATTTGTAGGTGTTCTATTCGAGAGTGTGAGTGAAAGGTATCGGAGTTTTTGAGAGTAGCTTACTCCCGTGTCATTTTTGGCTCTCGGCGTCTCAGGTAGAAGATAAGTAATCCTGCCAACAAAAAATCTGTTGCGGACATCACGGCCTCACAAGCAACATTGATGTTCTGTTGGAAGGGTTTCACAAGAGGAATTCAATTCAAAAGGTAGAGTATTGTATTTTTGAAGAGTCACTCACGCCAAGTTTTGCATCAGCAGCAGCTCGACTAGGGTCACGAATACTACAGAAGATGTAAGCTTAAGAGTGTATCCGGCGATATACTAATTACTCACACTTGAATATCGGCAACTGATATTATTTGTGGTTAGTACGAGACTCTAACGAGGTATTTCCATCACTCACCTAGGCCTAATGCTACCAAGATGTTCTCAGTACTCTTATTAAAGTTGTGCTATGCGGAGGAGGACGTACCTAATGTAGCTAACACAAAGGGCGTCTATATAGCGTTCATTAAAGTTAAGGGGCGGGGGGGGGTGGTTGGCCATACCGCAAAAATAAGTGGCCCGATACTTTGACTAACTGATAATTATCCCAAGTAAATTCACATACGTAAGATATTTGTTAGAAATAAACTCACATCGATGAACCCGGAACAGGAAGAAGCTATCGGATCACTTTAAATACCCTGTGTCAGGTAGAATCAGAACGAAACCAACCCTTGGATGTGGAAAATAGTGAGAGCCTATATGTATTTAAGATTGGCCCTTCTAGATGTTAAGTGAATACAGACCGAAAGAAGCCCAGCAGCCTCAACGAAATAAGAAAGATCAAGTTCATTTATCATTGGATCAATAGACCATTACCTACCCGAACTCCCCTTCAAAACGATTTTGTTTAGCAAGAACTCATTAGCAAGGGTGCTTAAATTCTCGTACCAAGGGTAATCTCTCAACACTAGAACGTTCCCAAAGTGCGAAATGAGGGGGAGATATACCGACGAAGCTGTTCAAACAATTATTGCGGAGTCAATATCTATGTTACGAACTCACTGATCGCAACTACAAGAGCAGATGTTAAGCCGAAGTTGACGAGAACCTTGGGAAATTGGAGTCAAATCCTGACAGGGCATGGTTGGAAAAAGGGTTGGTTTACCACTGTCTTGATATGCCAACGGTCCTTTGATCCATAGTTGATGAAGTATAAGATAGTCTGAACAGTGGTCATGCCCCAAAGAGCCGTTTCTAAGAATGCTCCAATAAGGACTGGTCCATAACTAGGTCCCAGATTGAACTCAGTTGTGGGGCGATTCATTTAGGTTTTTGTTTTACTGGAGGATAGAGAAGAAATTCTTTCTGTTGTACTATTAAGTATGAAGGTTCGGCGGCTAAGTGATAGGAAATCGACAACCGGAACCGGGTTCGACTATGGATGTCTAAAGAAATGGAGTTTGGACCAGAAAGACATGTAATACTCTCAGAATGATCATTGATGAGCCACATACCCGAAAACTGGTCCATATTCTTGTTCCTGATAGCGACATGTTACGACTGTCAGAGATTCTGAACCCATAATGTCATAACCGCGGAGAAAGCCGCTCCGCCCGGAAATTGATTGAGCGGAATAACGTATAAGGGTAATTTTACCGTTCTCAAGTCAATATAAGATCAATATCTCAGTACGTGTGGGGTAGGTTGTGCCTTGTCCTCGTCAGACGTCACAAGCTTCTAGTCCTCCTGGCGAAGCGATCTGTCATAATATTTATTCTCATCAGTTATTAACATCACCTCGCACTATTGAACAATTGAGAGTGGAATGTAGGATAACTAGATTGGATTAGAACTAGTTACTCTGGCTTCAGTTGGAACTTGGAAGCTTTGGGTGCAAATTTAATATACTACGGGAAATATCTACTAATGATGAGTAAGTGTATGTTCTCTGAGGTTTTCTGTGTTCCACGTATCCGATCAGCGTATGACTCAGATTTCACAGCCTCTAAATTCCAACATGCATGATTAAGGAACTGACTCAGGTGTCAATTTAATGAAACCGTCGTCAACGGACGCACTTTTTGGCGGAAACGTTCCCAGGAAGTAAGTTCAAAGGTTGGCGGAGACCGAATTTTGATAAGAATCGCTGTGGGAGTGGAAAATTTGACGTAGACATAGAAGTTAGAATGGACTTTGCCGAATTTAACTCACGAGACCTGATGGCACTGCACGAAAGATGCCAGAATGCTATATTCTTGGACTCACAAACAGAGGGGTAGAGTTATATCGAGGGGTACATGACACAACACACTTCTGTAAATATGTCATGCGCGTTTAAATTTTCTAGAGCTCTGTCATCACTCTTCTCTAAGTGAGGTATTGGTGTATTAACAAAATAATAATTATTGAACGACAAAAATTCTGAGTATTTATGGAATAACCTCAATGGGATGTTTTTACGCTTCTGAAGTGCTTTATGCCATACTTTATTTATGAGTACCATGATCACAATATGTTTATTACTCAGTCACTTTTGTGCCCGATTAAACATTTTTATCCTCGTCCCATAGCTCCTCTGCTTTTAGATAATGCAAGAAAAGACTAACCCTGCCCTAATTAATATGTAGACCGACGCGTTAAAGCCCGCGAGAGACACAGTAGCTTGTGGGAAAACATGGATCGGAGGAAATGGGAAGAAAATAGACCGCCATTGATAGGTGAGCGGCCAAGTTCCAGAGTCTCCAAGCAACGGAAGGGTGTCGGGCCTGATCATACTTCCTTAGTGACATTTACGACAAGCTCAAGGTAGTGTAACTCCGAGAAATCTTTATATAATGGGCCGGGAACCTCAAGGGTGCCGGTGGGGGGCGGCGCTGTCAGCCATTCAAGGTCTGGGTTGAGCTTAAGTGTGTGAAGGGAAGGTCATGTTAGGGATATTTCCGCAAGGCCTACAACATTAATACCCAGAGGATGATAGATGAACTCAGGAGAATATCTGCAAGTAGAGGCCTACGGCACTTCGTAGTCATTACTCAGTATATTTTGACGGTGACGATGTGAAAATATATCCACTCATCGATGGCCTATATTGACGACTAACCAGTGTCATAGACCATGACCCGACTCTTTCGCGTCACGGTGCGGATAGACATATATTGAGCAGTATTGTAGACGCAAGAATTTCCGTCGGCCCTCTTTACCTGATGCAGGATGCATGACCAATCGCCACCAATTGAAGCACCCCTTTTAAAGGTCTAACGGAATCTAGAGTATTCGTATGAGGTCCCGAAAAGAAAAATATTCCAAGAGTGTGGTGGAATAAATGGGTCTATGATGAATACTGGTTGAAGTATTTTGTCGCAAGTGGCGATGGAGTACTCGCCGTATACTGTGATATCACAACAAGATCCGCAACGCCGTCTTGGCCTTTTGGTTCCGTGGGATGCTGCATAGGTGCGTGCATGGAAAAGCCAGAAAAACCTGGTGTTCCTGTCGTGGTCGAGGTTATTTGTGAGAGCATAGCTCAGCCCGCGTTCATCACGAGATTCAGAACAACGGGGCCGGTTTGCTGCCGGACCATACCAAACCTTCGCTACGGAAATTGGTCCCACGGGTCCCCCAAATTTCTGCATGAAAAGACGGATTCGGCTGTTCAATGTGCATCAGAAGGGAGTGGAATGATGGGGGAGGGGGGGATAACAAAGGTTCGAGACGCCAAAAAAATGCTGATGAAAAAAAACGTGGTCTGTGCGCGGCGCGCCACAATGCCAACAAGTACAAACAAACCCTTTTGGGAATTCGATCTCGTATTACGTGGTGCCACGGTAGTGGAATCACTCAGAATCACCTTTGAATCCGACCACTTCTACAATAGTCGAAAGAATGTTCCTATAGCCTTATAATTATTGACAGTCTTCTGGAACGATAGGAAGGTACATA
>MU150238.1:175203-189627 GCA_015584075.1 Collybia nuda
GGAACACTCATCCTTATCTTACCGCATCGGTCGTCAGTTGGATGTCGAAGACGTTGATAAGAATGTTGATCTAGGAGCCTTCGATTTAATTGCGACAAAGCCATTTATGCCACAATCAGTAAGTAGAAACTTTGTCCGCGTTCACTTCGATGTAAGTCACTTATCTGCCTTTCTATAGTAAAACTTTCTATTGTGGATCATAATCGGTAAATCAGTAAGTGCTTCTATTTGCGATTGAAGTGAGCTTCGAATTGCTCATTACCAATGCCTAGGGAGAAAGGGCCTACCAAATTTCCCCCACCCTCCTTACCAGCCTGTACTACCAATGATGCACACCAAACTTGCAACTATCGCCGTCCTCACCCTCAGCGCATGTTTTGGCGTTCTTGCGATACCTGCAGACACATTCCGTCCTTCCCACATGTATCTTGTGCCCTCATGCCTTGCTCCTGGCTCTAAATGCGATAAGAAAGTGGAATGTTGCTCGCTCATGTGTAAAAGAGGGAACGTGAGTTCGATGATTTCTTTACTAAAGGGACCTCGCTGACTTTCCCCAGCATGAATGCGCATGATAAGAGCCCCCAAGGGTTCACAAGTAGGTCTGGAAATGTTGGAATTTATCATTCGAAAACGGTGATGAACGGGAGGCCTTTGATTTCTTCAGATCGCCATTGAGAATTGTTGTCATCAAGTTTTTGTAAGTGCCCATCGACACCTCAATTAATATGTCGTACTGAGATTTCTGCTATAGCTTCCATCGTTACTCCTGAAAACGTAATATGATAATTTTACACAAAGTCCCCTCGGCATCTTTGTTACTATAAAGCCTGTATGAGTACATCGAATGAAGTTTTGTCGCTAAAACACGAGCACTGTTTTCCTGATAAGTTTCAGCTTATATTCTGTCGAAACCCCAACTCGCATCCAATTATGTCAGGCGGAAAGTTTGTTCTCTCAGAGTCTAGACCATCAACGTCGCCCTAGCTTCAATCCAATACAGGTTACACTACCTTAGGCTGAGGTCCGTACGGTTTCATACCCTATACTTTTATTTTTATACCTTCACGATGGATCTTGGCAGCTTGGCCCCGATGGGTTTGTTATTCGGGAGACATCGTGTTTCTTCAAATTTTCTATCTCTATCCAACCGAACCGCGATCTAACACATTATTTTCTAGTCCTTAGTAACATACAAACCTAGGGTATAGGGATAACCATTGGAGTCTCTGACCCTTTCATCTATCTTGACAGGTAAACTTGCCGTTCCCAGGACCCGATCATCAACTATATGCTGGGTATAATACATCAATTATTCTCCTACATCCCGTTATTAATTTCGCCCCCCTTCTTTTACTTTCTATTTCTATTTGTTCCATCCACATGTCGTGCTAGCGTGTATGGGTGGGTGGCCTCGTTGGGCTTGTCGTTCCATTCAATTTTCTCTCAGAGACTCAGACCCCTCCGACTCACTCTCTGATTCGGACGCAATCCGTGCATTTGGCCCAAAATGTTTTGACTCAGGTTTGATATATCCTTCAATGTTCAAATATGAGCGGCGGACAGCACCGCGACAAACGAGCCATACGCGCCAAGGGTCTCCGGAATCCGGCCCGAAATCCACGTCACAACTGTTTTTTTCCTTGGCATTATATGTTCAACTGATCGTCGAACTGTACGTATATAGGACATTTTGTGTCCTTATTCTATATTCAACTACCAGTTATCATGTTTACTGCGATGTGTCTAGGATCGTGGCTGACATCTATTTTCGGAGTCTTTCGGGAATCGGTTCAGGAAACGTATAAAGCTACACCTGGAAGGCCCTCAATCCCCAGAATTCCTCGTTCTTTTCTTCTATCTGCCAAACGCTTTTCGATTGCTAGCGTGATTATACCTCCATGAGGGAAATCATTTCTAGGTCGAACAGTGCCAGGCCTCTCATTCTCGCCTCCTCTCCTCCCTCTCATCTTTTCATTATGTGTTCGACGTTCTGTAAAATCTTTTGGGACTTCTGGAGCGACTCTATCGTCGTAAACCGTATATCTGGGGAACGTGTCCTTGGAGTTTTCTCAGCCAGAGAGCTGTGCCCTACGTCGCGTCCTTCGCGCTCACTGTAACCCTCGAAGTAGCTTTGGTGTTGTTGATCCTATGACCTCTGGTGGGTTCTCCATGTTCGACACGTCCTGATATCTGGTGCTGACTATTATGATGGGGAAAACCCTCTGAGAATCGTCATATCTTGGTGCCATCCGGCCTGCATAAATTCCTGTTCTCAATCACCCCTCGCGTGTCTTTTTTTATCGTAGTTAGTTAGTTTATTCACATTTGCAAACCAAGGTAAGTTCGAGTCCGCTTTGGTGTATTCCCTCCCTTCTGGCCCTTCTGGGAGGCTGACGGCAGCCGATTTTCTCCGACCGGCGCCACGGCCGCGCACAGACGACGATGAATGACGATGACGATGACAAGCAAGTGAACAACTACGAACAGCTTTTTCGATGATCATTCCAAGTCTCACGCCTTGGTCTAAAGTTAATACCCGATGTTAAACTGCACGCCACGACTCGACGAATCCGCATGCTGGCAGCTGAGGCCAGCAGCGGGGCCTTTGGGCCCCCCGGTGAGTTCTGTCCCTTGTCTTTGAAAATAGACTCTGACGCATATGTTGTGTTGGCTGGAGCGTAAATTTTCTCCAATAGATCCTCGTAGGCTAATAAATGTATATAAAGGCTTCTCAATGACTACAGAATCATTATATAATACATCAACCCATACTGCCTGTTTTATATCTATCTGATTCTAGTGTATAGGTAATGTAACGTGATTCGTGAATAGAATAGTTAGATCGAAACAGGTAACAAAAAATGAAAAGTCTGCATTTCCTATCAGTATGGACTAAAACAAAGTCTTTAAAAAGTTCTACAATACTAGAAACTCTTTAAGTTATCGAATATCAAATTCGTTAAATGTATCCGCCCATTCCTTTGGACATCGAGACCAAGGATCAGGTCACGGGATCCGGCGCGTCAGATCACAGATCATGTGAGTTTCGTTGTTTTCTAGAACCACTTGGTACACAAAATCCTACCGTTGTTTTCTCTTCCCGCCACATAATCCAAAGTTCAGAATACATAACCCCGCCGTGCATCAAACTACCTAAACATTGCGCTATGCCCAGCCGCCCTAGCATCTTCGACATATCGCGATCCATGAACATACTCGATACGCTACTCACAGAAGATAACTCTATCGATGATTTGAGATTCGCAGTGAAAGCAGTGATCGACATGGCTCGCTATATGCAATATACCATTGAGGAAGCTGCGGAAGAAACAGAACGCTTGGCGAGGGCGGCACTCGAGAGAAAGCGTAAAGTCGAGGCGTCCAATGCCCGCCGGCGGAAACGAATTGAGTTTCTTAAGAGAAAGATTGAAGAGGCCCAAAATGTAGCAGAGACTCAGATCTCGGGTAAGATAATTTGGCTGGATGTTGCATACTCTCGCTTACTTACTGGATGCAAAGGAGAACTTACTCCACAAAAAGAAAGGCTCAACGCCCGGATTGAGAAGAGAAAGACGAAAGTAAACGTGTATGTTCTCAAAAAAACATCGGAACTGAGTATACACTCCTCCTAAAGGTCTCTCAAGAGAATTTGGTCATGGGAAAATAATACTAAAGAATGCGATTAGGTATTACGGTGGAGGCGCCTTTCCTCATGCGACAGAAATGATAAATCCTCCCCTTTGGTGCACTCAGTGGTTCTCGTAAAAATGGAATCTGTCTATTTCTTCCCACTTCATACACGTAACTCACTATATCTCCTAATACTATCCACAATCGCGATACACCACTTTACATTATATATCATGGAGATCAGAGTCGTACGTGTGGCAAGTTTATCCTACTCGCGATTCATCTTAAGTATGGATCATTAGCGACCCTTTTGAAAATTCTGAAAGGGTTATAACATATAAGAGGACAACTAGACTGAAAACGAAGCGACTCACTCCTCATACTTTTTTAGGACGTAAAAAGTTCTTAATTCTTGTTGAAATTGGAATCTTGACCAAGATCTCTATCTCTTCAAAAGTAGTTTGAAGCCCTTCCCTCTGTTTATTATATTTTCTTGTGAGATCGTCAAAGCGCGGCGATTTATTTCCGGCTTGAGCCTCCTCACGTAAATTCCGGATCGTTTCTTCTTGTTCGGATACTTGCGTCTTCAATTTATCGTACAGAAGTTTTCCAGTTTCGGTTTTGCTGAGTAGCTTCTCCAGGTTGGCTATTTCGTCTTTGAGAAGAAGTGATACTCCTTTTTTCTCCAACCCATCAATTATCCTCCAAGCTGAATCCGGTGTGTTATCAAAACGTTCAGTAGTTGATCCAAGCTTCAGCATCTCGTTCCAGTATTTGGTTTTTAGCTCAATCTCCCGGTTCTCCCCTACACCTTCTGTTACAATATCCCACATTGTCGTAGTCAGGATAACGTGTCCGGCGGCGCCATCACCACACAGCTCTTGAAACCTGGATAGATTACCCAAGGGTGACCCGGTCATACGATTTTCGTTGATTTTCTGTAGATATATTATTCCAGAAAGTGGGATCTTATGTTTGGACCTGGAGTTAATGTTATATGATGCGTTCAATTTGTGTCCGAGCATAATAATATAAGGACGCACGCCTTTTCTAGCCATGATCCAATCATAGAAAGAACATTTAAATCCGTCGTTCTGGGCTCGTTGAATCCTGGTGTGTCTATAAGAACCACAGGGAGGTTCGTTCTTGGGTTAAGTACTCGAGTGGCTTGAACCTTGGTCGTTTTTGGGTCTATACCATGGCCTACACCTTTTGGTTCTCGGCCTGATGCGATATCGATAAACTACATAGATAATATTAGGTGCTAGCATTCATTTTTAGGAAGACCTACTGTGCTTCTCCCGGTTCCAGTTGGTCCCACCAGCCTATGGAGAATAAATGCATACTTCTGTTAGAATTTGGCGACTATACGTACGCGATGATGGTATCATTAATATCAATACTGTCGATAGTATTTCCTTTCATTCCTTCCTTTCCTCGGAGCACTGGTAAGAGTGATGGAATTACTGGCGGCTGTACGCAGTGGGTGTAAAGACGAACCTTCAGATTTTTGACAATTAGCATGTCAGTTGGGGCATATCACCTAGCGGTAACCACGAGGCATAGATCAGATCAGTGATCACCCGAATTGATCTGGATTCTCGCGGATACTGATCAAAGATAACATATTGCCTCCTTATGTACACTGTCTGCCCAAGACGGGAAGAAGGGCTTAAGCCCCACCAGTGAAGGTCTGGCCCAATCTCTCATGTTTTCGAATTATTTCTAGCATCAACCTTTGGTGGGTGGGAAAACGGGAAATCAGTAGAACGGAGATTCTTTTTGTTTCCATTTTTAGGTTGTTGTGTCGGCGATGGGTTATCGGGACTTGGGAGGTTTGTTTATCACGTGATATAAACGCGCTGTCACTTACGGTGGCGTGCCTCAGTCGCGACGTCACGGGACCAGAGATTGACCGCTGATCAATATTTTGCTACCCGGCCGTTACACAAAATCTCTAAAAGCAAGAGTGCGATCAACCAAAAAGGATAGGTTCCCCAATCCTCCAACCACTTAATTGATTAATACTGGACATCCGAAACCATATAGGCCTTAGTCGAAGGAGGTTCCCCGGACTGCGGGAGCCAAGTGATGATTTGTTCCCGGATCAAGAATAACCACATGAAGTTCAAAGGAAAAAACACGTCAATGTTCAGGAGGCAGTAACAGATTAGTCCAATTCATTTTCCCTTGCTTGTGGGGTCCCTTGTTTAGTTACACTAGGTAATAAGACCACAATTTACATAGAGTCAAAGGTTACCAGATTTAGGAAGATCCGTGGTCAATGAGGATTTAATAAACTATCTGATTAACTAAATTTTAGGTAAAGTAACAGGATATACAAGGTAAAGCACGGATAGTTCTTTTATCCACCTCTGAATGCGTGATAGAGTGGACCTTTAGGATTTAAGCGCCTTCAGAGCAAGCTGTGGGAAATTCCATGAGAATGTGACCTGATAAAGAAAATATTGAACGCACTCCTGCCATTTTCCTAAAAGTAGACAGTTTCCCTAGCCCGCTAGGAAATGGGATACTTGACTGTTTCCCCCGTCCCAGTACAAGTTGAAGGGTCCCTTTCGGTTCATTGCACTTAAGGGCCAGTCCATCGAGGATCCCCCATGCAGAGTCAAATGTCTTGTCGAAGCGCTCAGTGGCCGAACCTCGTTGCAGCATTTCGTACCAGTATTTATTCCTCAGATCGCTCTCCCTCTGCCCTCCCAAAGCACCTTCTACTCTTTCCCACATTGTAGTAACGAGAATAACGTGTTCGAAAGCGTTTCCGCGACATAGACGTTGGTAAGCTCCTATATTCCCCACTGGAGAGGGTCCAGTGTTTCGATTCGCACAGACGTTGTGTAGGTAAATGATACCGGAGAGTTGTACCTTTTTTTTGGAGCTAAAAAAAGGTATAAACGTTTACTCTTAGCTATCAACCACAATATAATATGCGTACGTCATTCCTAGCCAATTTTCGAGCATAGACAAAACTTGCGTATCTGTCATTTTTGCGTCATCAAATCCTGGTGTGTCTACGAGCACGATAGGGAGATTCGTCTTTGGGTGAGAAATCCGGATGGCACGAATTTGTGAAGTTTCTGTTTTTAATGAGTGTCCGACGTTCTGTATCTCTCGAGTTGAGGCGACATTGACAAACTATATGGTGTTAAGTGTTCCTGTTTATCGGAATTAAAATCTAAAAAGACTTACAGTGCTTTTCCCAGTGCCACTCGACCCTACCAACCTATGGCAAGTCAGCTAAATCGTTCATGAGAAGACTACCATTATTGCTATGCTTACGCAATGACGATATCGTTGCTTTCTAGCTTTTTGACTTTGCTGTCAACCAATTCGACTTTATTGTGAGTCATGGTTTTTGTATAAGGAGCTCGTCAGGCAAGTGGGGGTCAGAGCGAAAGGTGGACACGACCTCCCGCAGCTGTATGCAGCAACCATGAAGACAAACCTCCAGGTTTGCGGGTGATCATTTTTCGCTGCATGTCGCAGTTACGGATATCACATGATGGTATTCGTAAGGCTTGAATTCGGTTGGGGGGCCTCGAATTCGTACCAATTGCAACTCGCCACTGGGTAGGCCCGCTGCATAATATGAAGCTTCACATGCACTAAGAATCATGCCACGTCACTTAGGGACCGTGGTTTCTCCGAAATGCTGACGAACGGGGATTGCCGGCCTTTTGACATATATTGACCCTCAACTAAGTACCTTATCCTCTCTCTTAGAGTAAGTACACATTTTGAAGCTGACTCTCCTAGATTCATGTTTTCAATTTTGAGAACAGAAACGGATAAGCGCTCATGCGTCGCGACCACAAGCCGTATCAGATTAGATCAACACCACTCCGGTAATAAAATTCAACCTCCGAGTTCCGATTCCCGATCCCTCAAGTTGCTCGCATTCCATTCCGTTCGTACGATTCACTGAAGCATATACCCACCTCTTGCCTTATTAGCCTCTTAAATGGACTCGATCATATCCCTACATAATATCTGCAACGCTGCAATTACAACCATAGACGACGCGCGCATGATCGTTAGACAAGCCGACGATGCAAAGGCTAGCCACGTCATCCAAGAGACCGCCTTGGTAGAGGAGGTGCAGAGGTTGTTACAGGAGCGTAGGAAAACTGAATCAGGTAATATAAACCCCATCATTCATATAAGGTAGACTAAAAATGTGGTTTATGGACGATCAGACGCAGAGCATACAAGGACACCAACCCCGCTCAGCGAGATCGATGCAAATCCGGGCCCTGAGCCTCCCCAAAGGCGCCAGCGTGAACCCCCAGTCTTTTTGCCAAGGGAATAATCTGAACTGGGCGAGTATAGATACAACAAACCAAGCGACGAGAAACCAAAAGAAGGAATGGCGGATGGGCGGAGGTAATCAAATTTCCTTTCAACACTTTTTCAATTAACGCTGTGTGTTAGTATTTGATTCCAGAGGCAGGAAGCTAGTATATCAACAGAGCGATTTCCCGTCTTCCCCAATTGCGGGGCCCAGAAAACTTAAACGTGGGCGTGATGGTCTTGATTCTGATGATGAAGCCCGCCAGGCTCCGAAACGTGTCAAACGCCGAGGTAGGCTCATTTCAAGGGTGTTCATTCCAGCATCGTATTAATGCTTGTTTCAGAAGCATTTCCCCGGGAAAAATTCGAAAACGCGAGGGTTATGGGCGAAGGCGAGTTCCTGGAAATCCTCTATGATGTTCCGTGCGCTGATAGATTCGGTTTGGGTTATTTTTGAATCACTGTATTAGATATTCTAGGTCCAAGGACACGAAGCAGAACATTTAGATCTTTGAAACGCTTCATACGCTAGCTTCACAGTCCCATAAAGTCAGCCACACTCCATTTCTTAACTATCTTATTATCTATTATACTATTTACATCGCATATATCAACCGATAGGCACTTTACTGTTTAGCTTCAGTAACGGGTCAGTAAAAATATCTATCTATACATATACTATTTAGGATTCAGGATCTCCCGTTATTTCACCAGAACGCTTTATTAATTGTATTGTATTTAAAACCTATATACTCAAGGTTTGATGTATCCCTCAGGTATCTAGACTTAAATATGTACCTTAGAGGTGCCCACGTATTTCCTTCGGTTGATATCTAAACCAACCGGGGCAGTCAGAACAAAAGATGGAAAGGCAATTATAAAACACGTACGGCTCTTCCAAGTATTTATTCTCCTCTTCCGTAAGAACAAACCCAGTCGTAATACTCTCTTCCAATCTCTTCAATGAACTAACGCCAACAATTGGGCTAGTAATCTTTCCAGTGCTCCATGCCAAAGCCACCTCTGCTCTCGTCCTTCCTCGTTTCTCTGCGACCTCGCCAACACGCGTGACTATAGCTTTGTCTGCATCGGAGAGTATACGTTCGAAGGGTGTGCCTTTGGCTCCGAGTATGCGATCTGTTTCTGGACCATCGAGAGGACGAGCAAGGATACCGCCACCAAGGGGGGACCAAGGGATAACCCCAATCCCGTTGAACTTGCAATATGCGTTCATCTCACGTTCCTAGGAGCGAATCATAAGGCTCTGGGTATACTATAGGCCCTAGTATTTTCAAACGTACCTCTTCCCTGTATAGTAAAGAATACTCATTCTGCATACTCACAAACTTCGTCCAGCCCCTTCGGTCCGCAACTTCATTCATCATCGCAAACTGCCACGTCCTCATCGAGCTTCCGCCGATATATCGGACTTTCCCTTGTTCCACGAGATCATGTAGGGCCTTCATCGTCTCTTCAACAGGGGTAGACGGGTCGAAGCGATGTATTTGGAGAAGATCGATGTAGGGCGTATCGAGGCGTTTCAGGGATGCTTCGACTGCGTTGAAGATCGCAGCTCTGGAGAGTCCAGACTGGTTGACGTAGTCCCGCAGTTCCCTTAATTCTGGATGAAAATGGGTGGGAATTGAAACTTCGTGTGCGACGATACCCAAGCATTTGGTGGCGATGATGATTCGTTCGCGGGGGATGTCGTACTAATTAAGCATAAATTTGTTAAAAACAGAGTGGAGGGACGCAGAAACCTAAACACCTTTTTGAGGAACTTTCCAACAATGGTTTCGGAAACCCCATTGGAATAGACATTGGCGGTATCGATGGTGTTGATACCTTTATCCCAGGCAGCCTTGAGAACCTCGAGGCTTTGTTCTTCACCCACTACCCATTTCTGGCCGAAGGTTTAGCTTTCGTGATGATACTAAAAATAACGGTACTCACGCCCCATTCCGGCGATCCAAAACCCATAGTCCCAAGCTATGTGAATATGTTTAAAGGCCATTATCAGTGATACGATCAATCTGATAATACTTACGATGGGTACAGAGACTCTGAGCCCTGATTTACCAAGCTGGCGGTACTCTACTCGCGTCTTCGAAGCCTGATCATTTGACATGTTGCTCTCTTGATCAAAATTAGACAGGAAGTTAATTTGAGAATGCGGTGGATCGTCAGGGATGTAAAGAAGACACTTTTGATTCACCTTGAGTTCTATTTATATCAAAGTGATCACAAATCATCTTTATAATTATTTGTTCACCTCTCACATGGTGTATTGATCGATATGACATCGTTTCTAAACCGCTGATCGAGTCAGGCGGGTATTGCGGAGAATTGAGTGGGAGCTATTACTATGATAGACCTGACGTCAAATATTTCCGGCATATTTGATATCATGATCATCGAAAACTCGGATGGGACGGAGTTCAGAAATTAACTCTCCCAACTTTAAAGAAGAGGAAGGCAGACTTAAATCTCCATATGACAATCGTATCCGCATGGCTGACAGCGATAGGTGGGCCAGTGAGAAATGCAAGTAACTGGATGAGCTCTGGAATTACGAAAACTTCGAGACAAAATATCAGCTCCATGTCCACTGACCAACACTACGACTAAGTTTGTGTCTACAACCTAATATAACACATGATCCAGGTTCGAAGCACGAATACATAGAGTGTTCAATATATGAGACCTGCTCTTTTGAACTCCTATAAAAAAAACAGAACAATTAGGATCTTCATCAATCAAAGTATTTGAAAGGGCGATTTAGAATGCTAAACAAGTTTACCTCCCTCTATCTATCCCACTACTCCCTCTTCGCCAAACTACCAACGTCTTCCACAATGCAGACACCTCCATCAGAAATTCTCATCTTAAACATTCCGGCCTCTCGTAAGCTCTGAGTAGTTGGTTCCTCGACACGTGCAATGCGTTCTTGAGCCACGGACCCAATACCTGATAGCCAAAACATATGGAGCATACCAACCCTTTCAACGGGAGGCTTTAAATCATGCTCCTTAATTCCTACCAGGCGTATAGCTAGTAGGAGGAGAATGATAGATGTGCACAAGCCAGTGATAATCTTTTGTTGGGGGTGCAGGGAGAGCAAAAGGCGTCAGGTGAATCAAAGATAAGTGATCAGCCATACTTACTGGGAGGCCATTTAGCTGAAGATGAGCAGGTGGAACAGTTATATGATGTAACAATGTAGCAGAGGCCGTACTATACCTTCAGATGTGATGCAAATATGGGCTGTTGTATTATGGCCGCACCTGTTCTATTCTGTGGTTTTTCAAGTTCAGATTCTCCAAGGTGTGAAGCTGTGCAATAAGTTACGAGATAGGATAAGAATAATTCACCAAGAAAAAGCCTGGGCTCACCAGACCAGAATAAGGCAGCTGTGACGTTTTCCAAGGCATTTTCAAGGTCGTGCAAACGGACTAATATTGGGTTGTGATCAATATCTTCCATTGAAGATTGATTTTTGGGGAGGTAGCCAACGTCAACCATGATAGCGCTGTGAAATTAATATTAGGTGGTTTATCAGTGCTCAGTAGCTTTTTCGTGAATAGGAGGAAACAAATACTGACGCCTCTGTCACAGAAAGGAACGGTGGTACAAATCCGGAAAGGTCGTAGTATTGGAGGTAAACTTCTCCAGTTGTCGCACGACTTGAGGGCAAACCTGTCGTCAATATTTCTGGCCACTGGTTTTACAGAGTCAGTAATCAGCTTAAGTAATTCCGAGTGCAAACCGAGAATAGGAAAGCGTGTATGACTCCTTACCGCATTTATTAGCCAAGAGCCTGTGTCTTTCAGTGGCTTCCATGGTAACCAAGTGGATTCTGTCTTCCGCACCGGAGGTATAAGGAGCTTTTTTGACTGGGAGTCGACAAATCCAGTCTGGTTGGTAATGGATAGTGTGCAACCTATGGCCTGTAGCTTATGCAAAGGGCTGGCTATTGACCTATTAGAATCACAAAGTGAAATTATGAACAAAGATGACTCAACTAGAATTGCGGGGATACATTGGCACTTCCAAGGGAAACACGGATTTTCCACTTCCGGTTGAATCTCTGATTGGGGTAGACGAAATGATGATAATGTTGGGGCCTCCTAATGCATAATTCTCATTGCGGGCTAGGTAGGGGAAAGAAATTATTTGGAGCGTATTTGGGGCTTTGTAGAGATGTATTTTTAAAAATCAGTATGTGTATGCAAAATGAAAGCCAAAACCTACCCATAGTACTTAGGTATCCTACGTAATCATCAAACAGGCCCCCTTCCGTGTTTGGTACGGGCACAGACAATACCCACCTCACATCATCATTGTCCTTTGCTATTTGATCTAATTTAACAGTGTCGTTTGGATATACCTGTGCACGTTCCCCAACCCAGGGTAGTTCCCCACAAATTACATTAAATGTGGTGGTATTGACTGTTACCGCCCCTGTACCATTGTTGTCACTCAGGACATCAAAGAGAGTATTTCCGAGAAGGCTAGTGGTAGGGAGCTGTGATATGTATGGCAGAGCGGAACTCTTCGCAGCAAATGACCTATCCATGTGTACTATTAGTACAGGTAAGCTGAAGGTGACTGACTGTCACAATGTAGGATGAAAACTCACCAATCATCTGGGAATGTAAAAAATGGACTACCAATATCTGTCTGTATACATGTTGTTATGTTTGTTTGAAATGAGACAACAGTAAACCAAGATGGCGTGGAGACCTTGAGTGTGGCAGTGCATATAAGGTAAAGTGTAATGGCTGTCACTGCACCAACGGAGGCTGGGATAGTAGTCTGTGACCATAAACTAGCAAGGGCAGAGCCCAGGCCTGTCCATGCAGTAGAGTTGTCATGGGTTGCCGTAAGGGTCTGTTTCGCAGAAAGGTTGCGGCGAAGGGAGAGCTGTTGAGTGAGGTAGACAAGGAGCGTCAGGTAAATCTGTGTGTAAGTTGTAAGTGAAGATATTTGATAAAGGAAAAAGAAGGGGAGATAGAGAGGGGACAGATAACAGATATAAAGAACCTCACAATAGTAAAAGCTTGGGAAAGTGTGGTAGTAACAACAGACAGTGTTCTCTGATGTTCAACAGGGACCTGCCAAAAACTCGCGTCGTTCTGACTTGCGATCAGGAGTACGCAGTGAACGATAATCAGCAAGACGTGGAGGCTGTAACATGAAATTCGCAGGACGGAATGGTATTCAGAGACGAAAAAACGACGTAGGTTCCGTGGCACAGGTCCTTTTTCGTATGATGGACCTAGTATGCACAAGATCAATTTAAATCCGTGTAGGGTGGACAAACACCCAAGCTATTACTCAAAGTGAGTAGGTTGTAAAATATTTACCTATTTTCTCAACATCGTCATCCCACTCTTCCACTTCTTCTCGAATGCGTGGCTCAGAACTCACGAATGTTTCGAACGATGTGTTTGTTGAAGTAAGATGGCTAGACGAGTAAGGATCTTGGTAATCTTTGTTTAATAAAGGGAGATCAACTGGGTGGTCTGGAGATGTCATATACGTATGTGAATGTGGGTTGGGGGGAGGGTGAATTGCCCGTAGAAATTAGGACTGGTTTGAGAGTTATAATATTCCTAGGCTCAGAATATACCTTAGTGGCACGGTGATCTGCACTAGGTGAAACATTCGGCAGACTTCCGGAAAATGGATATGATATGAAAATTTTGGATCAGTCAATGGCATAGCCAGAGATGTGTGATCTAGGCTATTTCAGCATTGGTGCGGCTTCCATCTTCTTCGAAAGCAGCGAGTGCTGAATCCAACAGAGTATGGACACACAGACAGATTTACAGGCGCTCTTGACTCCACCGTGGAGCATCACAGTAATAGGATCAGGAACTCATAGTTTTGATAATGATATGATCAAACAGGGCGGCACTCAAAAACATGTGTAGGAAGAACATACGGCGCCACCTCTTCGTTTGGAGATTTCTTCCCGGGAGAAAATGTGTATGTCGCCTTCGAAAGCAATGGGGTAGGATCTGATCAATTCATTGACGCTGCAGAAGGCTTCTCAAGATGGCTTGGCTGTAGTCGGCGTTTGTAATATTACGGCGCCTCAATACTTGTGCTGTATCACCTACGGATAACATCAGGTCTATTGGCTACATCTACGAGGCTTAAAGGAAAGCCCTCATCTCCACTTCTTCCACATTATACCTTGGATTTCTACGCACCGAACCAAATTTCGAGATATGAGATGCTATTAATAGACAAACCTGGGTAGCTAAGCGATGCACGGGGTGTGATAGTAATAGATTCAGGATCAGTGCTTCTAATGATTTAATAGTCAACTTCTAGCAAGGGATATAATATGTAGCTACGCGCACAAGGCCATTGCACTCATGGTGATGGAATACCAGTCTCAGGGCTCCGGTGATCACGCACAGAAGGGAAACAGTTCCCTTCTGAGTCCGGCCAGTGTACGGAGTTGACAGCGCTTCC
>MU150238.1:200858-239122 GCA_015584075.1 Collybia nuda
CAATATACATCAAGGAGTTTATCGGGACCTTCCTACTAATATCTCGTTTCTATGATTTGTATGTATTGTTGCTAAAGTTGTGATAATAGATCTGGATTCTAAGTAACCCTGAGGACCCACTCATCTGTATAAACTATGCCGGTAGGTCATTGACAAAATAAATTATGGATATTTGATCCTGAATTTAATGCCCTCCTGTTAACCCATGTCTCGCAAAAATCACCTTAGCATTTTACAAGGAGAAACCCTCTATTTTGTGACCTTCCAATTCGTTCCAATTATGCCTTCATCATTCTCTGCGATCGCAAGTACGGATCTACTCTTAACAACACACTAGTTCAACATTAGGTATAATTTATGGCTTATATCGGTCTAAGGAAGATTCTTCTGCCTCAATGAATATGCTATGTCTATCTAACTCGACACGGGCGTCCTTGGACAGGTCATATGTGTGGGCGCCGTTGAAGATGTTTTCTCTGAAACTGATCGAACTCAAACAATTTTAATCACCATCAGAGACTTTCTCTAAAAGCCTTGAGCGCTATCATAGTGGGAGATAACAAGATAATATTTATACTGCTCCTGCAATATCTCCCATGATCAGCTCCGTCAGGCACCGTAAATCAACGTATGTAATATAAAATACTTTCTCTGTGTAGGTAATCTCAATTGAAGACATCGCCTGGTTGAACGAATGTAATGAATGAACATGATTGTTAATTTTATCCTAGGCCTTGTGAACCTAGACTTATAAATAAAGGCGTTTAAACTGCATCTGGTGATTAGTCCCCTGACAGATGGTCTATAATTAACCGCCAGCAATGCCGAGAACCTTATATTATGATTCCTATTGCTTTGATGAACTTTACTGGTGAATGCACATTCCCACCTTACTCAGACCATACACACATCAACAATTGTTCGAATGGGCAATGCAGATATTGGTAATATCATCCTTGAGTGTAATGAATTCTATTTTTATAACTTCTGGTTGATTCGATATATTGATGCCAATAAGGAAAACCGGGTGCTCTCCTCATTTAAGTGGGTAACTTGAAGTGTAACCAAAGAAGTAATTGCGGATATTGAGGCCGAAACTCTCCTCCATGTGCCTTGAAAACCTGTGCGAGAATTGAAATTGTCAGATATACAATATTCACAACACAATAATACCTTCTTTTTTTTATGAAAGCGAAGAAAATGATGTTTCTTATTAGTATCATAGTATGGGGATAGGCTATAAAGCATTCTTGAGTACGCAAAGTGTGCAGTTCCTATTGTTCAGGCCCTCGTTCTTCCCCTCGCATTCGTAGAACCCCGGAGCTTAGTGATGCGAACATATCGGATGATCGAGAAATTCCCACTATGGTCAATCCAGACAGACCTCTTCTCAATACTTCGAACTCGGAATGTCAACTGGTACTACAGGTGACCTGACTTAAAAACATAGGATCAGAAAAAGATGTGTTATAATAACTAGTAAGCTTCTATCCAAACCCTCGGTGATTGCCCATTGATTCCTGCCATGATCCCAAGAAATATTTATTTGACAGTATTCTCGGATTCTGTCTAGGATGTTTTGAATGGATCACAATCCATACAAATATTTATCGTATACCAGGAGGGAATTAATAGAAGCTCCCCTCTACCTAAACCTCCCCGCAATCTCCATCAAACTTCTAGTATCTAGCTCATTATCAGTACTGCCATCGGCAATCCTCATTTTAAACATCCCGGCCTCCCGTAAGGCTTGTGTTGTCGGTTCCCCAACACGTGCAATCCGCTTCTGACCCACGGATCCAACCGCAGACATCCAAAATACATGAAGGATACCAACATTCTCGACACCAGGCTTGATGTCATCCGAGAAGCCTACCATGAGCATGGACAGAATGAATAGAACGATTGAGGTCCCCAGACCAACAGAAATCTGTTGTGCACAGTCAAGGGGTAAGTAAGCGGAAATTTGAGATCAAATAAGACTTCTTCACACTTACAGGAAGGACATTCAACTGAGGATAGAGAAGAGAAACAGTTAACTGGTATACCAAGGCGTGTAACAATGACGTGTTATACCTTGAGATGGGAAGCTAGTAGGGGCTGCTGTATCTGGGCTAGACCAGTGTGATTCTGTGGTTTTTCAACTTCTAATTGTCCTATATGACCTGCTGTAGAGTAGATAAGTATGAGTCAGTATAAGTACATAGGCTTGAAGCTGAATGATAAATATTAACCTGACCAGAAGAGAGCCGCAGTGGTTTTTGCTAGAGCATTTTCAAGTTCGTGTAACTTTGCTGGTATAGGAACTAACCCAGCGGAATTAGTGCCTTCGACAGGCCCATTTTTTCCATTGGACGATAACCACCCAAGTTCAGTTAAAACGGAACTGTCAGCAGCATCAAGTAGGCTTTTAGCGACTGGGAGTAATGGAAGAGATATCTATACTCACACCTCTATTACTGACAGAAGAGGATATAGTCCAGGAAGATCACCGGCATTAAAGAAAGTATCCCCACTCGGTGCATGATTTGAAGGTAGGCCATTTACCATGAGAGTCTGCCACTGGTTGTATGATTCAGTAGCTGCTCGAAGTGTAAAAATAGAAGGGATATAAAAAATTAAGACTTCGCTACACACCATATCTGTTAGCCAAATTCCTTCCTCCGGTATTGGTTGCCACGATGTCCAATTAGAGTACGTCTTTGGCATTGGGGAAGTGAGGAGTTGTTTTGATTGGGGATCTACTAAGTCAGTGTTATTGCTGACTTCCAACGAGCAACCTATTGCCTGTAGTGAATATAGAGGATTTTCTGTAAAAATTAAATATTAGATCTAGTAGTATAAATTGCCGAAAGGAGGTGGGGATGGACCGAATTAACTCAACTACCAAGCCTTAAAGGACTCATAGGTACATCCCCGAGGGGGAATACAGACTGCGTGATTCCTGCTGAGTCCGTGATGTTAGAAGATGCGAGAATGATTATGTTAGGCCCCGGTAGTGTTGCGCCAAAATCAGTTAATAGAATCTGCAGTTTGTTAGTGGCTAGTTTGGGGGAATACGACGTTGGGGGTTTCAAATGTTCCAATTAGCGTCTCGTTTAGTGGGAACGAAAAAAAAGAAAGAAATACTTACCCATGGTATATACAAATGCAGAGACGTTTCCAGCCCCTTGTTCTAACCCCTGCACAGGAATGGATACCTCCCATGTAGCTGTATCATTGTCTATTAGCCTTCCAGAACCCCCAGTTTGAAATATCATCGCCTGCTCCACAACTCCAGGCAATGCTCCACACTTTACATTGATGGTGGTTGTATTGACTGTGGCATTCCCAATACCATGGTTCTCATTCAGAACATCAAAGAGTACATTTCCGGACAGTCCGATGGTAGGGAGTTGGGCTATAACAGGAAGGGCAGCACTAGTTGCAGCAACAGTGATCCTGTTAATATTTTAATAAGTGAGAAAATACTCCTTGTATCCAATACTGGGAAGCATATGTGAGATACACTAACCTATCCTGAGGGACCATAGTAAATGGGCTACCAATCTCTGTCTGTACATGGTCCATTACAGTCATATTAAATGGCACAACAGCAAACAATGATGGTGTGGATACTTTGAGTGTAGCAACACCCAAAAGATAGAGTGTGATGATCGCCACACCACCCAAAGAGGCTGGAAGATTTATTTGAGAAAACAAACTAACAAGGGCTGATCCGAGACCTGTCCACGCAGTAGATTTGTCATGTGTGGCTGTGAGTGTCTGTTTAATGGAAAGGTTTCGGCGGAGGGAGAGCTGCTGTGTGAAGTAAATGAGGAGAGTTAAGTAGAGCTATTTATGCGAATTATAAGAATGGAGTTTCAAAAGTAAGTAAAGATAAGATGTGGGAGGGAGAAGGGACCTCACAATCGTAAAGGCCTGTGAAATCATGCTAATCCCAATTGATAGTAAACTTGTCTGATGGCCAATCGAGACAACAACGCGCTCTTCCCATCCATTTCCCCATACTTCTAGGAGAACAACATGTACAACAATCAATAAGATGTGGAGACAATAACATGAGCTGCGTAGCGTGAATAGAGGGCCAAAAAAGCCGAGACGACGTGAGTTCTTCTTCTCGGAGTCTGATTGTTCTTTATATTTTGTTGAGACGCATGGAGGTTGTACCAAAAGATTTATATGGAGCAGGGTAATGGTCAGAGCTGATGAGGACTACGCCCATACAACGCGCACCTGTTCTCTCAAAATTATTAGCCCATTCTTCCTCACTTTCACCAGTGCGTGACTTGGCCTCTTCGAGTTTGGCAATCGAGGTGCTTGTGAAGTCGATGTAACTTGCACTAGGTGCGTGAGGGCCCTCATAATCCCTCATAAGCAAAGGGAGATGGGCCGGACGGCGTAGTGGAGAAAACATCGTGCGTAGGGATACCTTTGGATGGGGCAGTTAGGCAGTAATATAATTTCACCACTATTTGACCTCGGAACATTGGAAGCAGCCTTGTATCAGATCTGCATCGTGTTTTGACCCATCATTTAATACTTATCAAACTTCTCTGGGTAGCTGAGCGCCAGGTGGTGGAGCTGGTGCCCGTATCATCATTATGTCAATCCATGTCATAGTTACGTGCGGCCCATTAGACATTTCAGTGCCAACTCGGAATTTTCAATGCAGGCATCACTGGTAAATCTCACAGTGAGCCACATGTGTGGCACCACGGAGTAATTATTTTTATAAATATTGCGTTGATGGGTGGGATGAAATTCTTTGTAATGAGGGTTCATTATATGCGGCTCTGTTATTCATGAATGGCGGTAATTTTTAATCACCGAAGCAAATTTACATTTTCAATTATTGTTCCGTGACGGAATGAGATCCGATATGGAGGATCTGGACCTTTTCGAAGGGGATTTATTTTTTGCCATTCGTGTAGAAGCTCCCCGCCCACCCCTTCATTATAGCGCCATCACCTTTGTGCAGCGAGAAAGGCCATGAAATTAGTTGGTCCCTAGGCACCCTATGCATAGGGTATTGTTTAATAGGTGTTTTTCCCTGAAAATATGTCCCATTGAACGTACTGCATAGAAGTGGTGTGGGAATTTGTAGAAGTTCACTGGATGGGCGCCACTCCCACGGCGATGGGTATGAAGTGGGTGGCCATGGGTATTTCTCAGGCACTACTCAAGGAATGTCCGTGAATGGGACAAGCTGGAGTTGTTTCAGCCTAAGTGCAGAAAATGTAATGATGAATCGTCATAGAAACAGTGACGTAATTTCTCTGTGAATTTGATATGCGATCTATAAATACTACACCCCCATACCCGAAATCCGGAAAATATCCTACAATGTGAGAATAATATCATCGAACGTCCCCTTCCTAACCTCTCGTATCCATCAAAAGCATTGGGTACGGTCAGCTGGGTCAGATCAAATAGGAGATGATGGATTTGGTCCAGATTAAGTAGGGGAGATACCAGTCATATATGTGTGGTGGCGGTAAGTTTCTCTTCACTATTGATTCAGGGTAGAATATATAATACAACGTTCCGGAAAACAAATCACACATCAAGGTAGAAGTGTCAGAAGAGCAAAATTCAAAGCCCAGGGCGGTTTGATTGATTTCAGTGATGTTATACCAGGCCATAATGGACGTTCAGAGATCTTATTGCAGAGTGGCTTTCTCAGATTAAAATATTTGGGTAATATCATAATAATCAGTGTCAGCATACAAGGACTTATCAAAGGGTCCCATCAAGAGGGTTATGAGTACTGATGCATTTTAAACCTAGCCAAGGGAGGCTTCAGCCTCTAAAACATCAGTACAGACACCTGTCTTTATATTTGATCACTCCATGTACATGTTGCGGGCAGGGACACAGCTCACATCTATGTAGGCCACACAGGGTATGTCTGGCTTGTCCATTAGACTATACTGTCAAAGAACAACATAAAAGTGAGAAGCTCAAAACTCATTTGTGACTCACTTGAAGTTAGGAGCAAGTATGGGGGTAACAAGGTACATTTTTCCCATGCGTACCACTCTTCAACACAGAGGCTCTGTATGGAACTTCTACAAGTAATATTAATCCCATGTAATATTTATTAATGAGTTACAAGATAAATGGGAAAATGCTCTCTATCTATTCCAACGCTTTCTACTAGTCAAACCTCCCGCATCCTCCCCAATGTAGGCACTTCCATCTGCAATCCTGATCTCAAACATCCCAGCCTCTCGTAAGTTCTGAGTTGTTGGTTTTTCAACAAGCGCAATTTGTTCTTGAGCCATGGACCCAATACCCGACAGCCAAAACATATGAAGTATACCAACTCTCTCAACAGGAGGTTTTATACTATCCTTGATTCCCACCATGCACATAGCTAGAAAGAGGAGACTGATAGAGGTGCACAAGCCAATAATAACCTTTAATTTATGATGGAAGGGTTTCAGGTGAATCAAGGAAACATAATTGGCCATACTTACTGGGACAACATTCAACTGAGGATGGATCAAAGGAATAATTAAATGGTAATCAATGAGCATAGCAATAGAATTTAACTTACCTTTAGATGAGATGTAAGGACAAGTTTGTTTATATTGGCTATACCTGTATGACTTGGTGGCTTTTCAAACCCGGACTTTCTAATGTGTGCAGCTGAAAATTGTGTACAGGACAAAACAAGTCATCAAGAGGTATATAGACTCTATCAATGCTCACCAGACCAGAATAAAGCTGCCGTGACATTTTCCAGGGCATTTTCAAGGTCATGCAAATTGACTAAGACTGGCTCCTGTTCGGTAAAATTTGATTCAGCACTGGGAAGGAGGCCAGTGCCAGTCATGATGGCACTGTTGGTGTAACATTTGTCAATGTCTATAGTGAACATCTGTTTTATGATAGAAGGGAGAGATTACTGACACCTCTGTCACCGTAAGAAATGATGGTGTGAATGAGGAAATATCGCTTTGTTGAACATAAATTGATCCAGTTGTTGTGCGATCCGAGGGCAAACTTGTTGTCATGATTTGTGGCCACTTGTTTTAAAGAGTTAGTGATTGGCATAAGCAATTCCAAAATATAAACAGGAAATAGGAAAAAAAAATAGAAATTGTATACCAAACAGTAAAATGAATGGTCTCTCACCATATCTAACAACTAAATATCTGGTGATAGCACTGGCTGCCATGATGACCAAGTAGATTGTGTTTTCTGCACCGGAGGCTTGATGAGCTGTTTTGAACGGGCATCTACCCAACCACTTTGGTTGGTAATGAATAGCGAGCAGCCTATGGCCTGTAATTCATACAAAGGCCTGGCTATTAAGCTATAAGAATACATGGGGTAAAAATATGAATAAAGACAACGCAACTGGAGTTTGTAGGAAACATAGGCAAATTCCCAATAGGGAAGATAGACTGTGCAACACCTGCGGAGTCTTTGATACTAGTAGAGGAAATGACTATAATGTTTGGGCCTAATATATCATAGAGGAGTTCATTATCATTATCATATGTCTTTGGGGAGGAAAGGATTTGCAGTGTATTCGGGGCTGTTCCAAGAATATATTAAAAATTAGTAGATGCACAGTACTGTACACATGATGAGAGGAAAATAACTCACCCATAGTACCTATATATGTTGTGTAATACTCTAACATACCCCCCTTTAAGTCCTGTACAGGCACAGACACTTCCCATGTTACTGAATCATTATCCTTTGCAATACCAGTATCAGAGATATTGTACTGTGATACATGTGCATATTTCGCAACCCCAGGGAGCGCCCCACACTTGACATCAATCACAGTAGAATTGACTTCTACCATACCCGTACCATTGTTAGTACTGAGGACATCAAAGAGTGTATTCGCAAGGAGGCCTGAAGTAGGGAGTTGTGAGATGAATGGAAGAGCAGAGCTCCTTGTGGCAAATGTCCTAAGGTGGTTGCCATTCTAAGAATAGATCCAAAGATAAGAAAGTACATATAAAACGAGCCACTCACCAGTCATGTGGGAAAGTGATGAAAGGACTTCCGAGATCCGTTTGTATATGTTTTGTTGTACTGTTTTCAAATGAGACAACAGTAAACCAAGATGGTGTGGACACCTTGAGTGCAGCAACACCTGCAAGGTAAAGTGTGATGGCTGCCACACCACCAACAGAGGCAGAAACAGATGTCTGCAACCATAGACTGGAAAGGGCAGATCCAAGGCCTGTCCATGCAGTAGAATTATCGTGAGTTGCTGTGAGAGTCTGTTTGATAGAAAGGTTGCGGCGGAGAGAGAGTTGTTGTGTGAGGTAAACAAGGAGCGTTAGGTAGATCTGTGTGTATAAGCTGTAAACAACAACATCTGAAAAGAGGAACAACAAAGAGAAGGAGGGAGAGGGGGCAGAATTACACAATAAAGGAACTCACAATAGTAAATGCTTGTGAGAGCATGGTAGTCAAAACAGATAGCATTCTCTGATTGTCTATTGTAACTTCATATAGTTTCCAATCATGAACCCATATAACCAGCAGGACACAATGAACAACAATCAGCAAGAAATGGAGACAGTAGCATGAAATGCGTAGGAGGGAAAAATATCCATGGTGATGCAAACTCTGAGGTTCGGATCCTTTTTGGGGGCTGTAGGAGGTACCTTATATGCAGACTATGAAGCTATGCTCTTAGAAAAATAATACAAATCTTCACCTATTTTCTCAACATTGTCATCCCACACTTCCTCTACTTCTTGAACATGTGCCTCAGCAGCCACAAAGTCGTCAAATGATGCTCTTTTTGAGGTAAAAAGACTGGTTCCGGTTGAATAAGGATTGTGGTAGTTCTTTTTTAGTAAGGGTAAATGACTAGGTTGGTCTGGAGAGGCCATAGGTAGATGCGTATACCACTTGGGAGTGGTGAAGTATTATTTGAGATTAAAATTGGATTGTTAGTTATACTTTTTCTAGGCTCGGGGTATACCTTGGCTCTACGGCAATTATCACCAAGGTGATTAATTGATGGATTGCGAAAAAAATGTGGCCTACAGCTTCCATCTCAAGTGTCAAACGTGGCGTCAAATTATAATTATTTCCTATGCTGCTTTCTTGACAGCTGTCACAATGCAGAGCCGTGCACGGCCACAGGCGCCTATCTCGGGCTATTGTTAAGAGATCGGAAACTATATTGAATTGATGGTGATGCAATCGGCATGCAATAGGCGCTCAAAATGTTGTGTAGAAAGGTATATAGTACTACTTCCTTTGAATAATTTCTTTCAAGGCTGGGGTACTATATTACTTATGATAAAGACCACACTACGTGTTAGGCTGCAGGAGGCTTGTTGTTATAGTAGGCAATTGAATTAGCTGGCCCATCAAAATTTATGAGTGGCCTGCGTCTATGAATATCACAATATCTCAGAATCGTCGGATCGTTTTACCAGAATATAACGTTAGGCCCAGTGAAATCTCTTAACTTACCTTGAAACAGGTACCTTTTGTAAAATTGATCTTAAACCAACATGCATTCAATGACCCTCATTAAAAGATTAATCAACTAACCCACAAAGCAACACGATGCACCCCGCCTCTGTACAGCCTACATACCAACGAATTTATGGCATCTAATGATTTTTAGAGGTCATACGGTTCTTACAATACCACTCCTGCGACACCTACAATCATATAAAAAAGAAATAGCTCACTAAAGAAGATTTCAAGGATTAACAATTTACATAAGCCACATAGGAAGGAGGGTATTCGTGTTTTAAATCAGAGTGGCTTGTGTCATCACTTTATTAACACTCGAAAAGCGCTTCTCACCATCCATCATGATAGGGGTAAATGAGGACACAAAACAGTATTGTTTCTCCAGAGAATGAGGATATCTCCTGTATCTATGAAAGTATATGATTTCTAATGCAATGGTACAACCGAAATAAAATAAATAGAGTATATAAAACGACTCGATCAATATCATCTGTCAACAAGGGCGCTAGATTCCATACTAAACTGAAATTTTCAAAGCCACAATTTAGATATATGGAATCTCTTTATGTTTCTGATCTAGATTGTTGATTGATTCCCAGATCATATTCGAGTTTTAGCACATTACTTGATACAACAGTAAGCGCCCAGTACCGGATCCTGTTTGAGGCGCTACCAACGGAATACAACAAATTATTGATGAGAAAGGCAACACCCCATTTGTCACACTACCACTGAAATGGGTTGTGTCCTCGTTCCCATTCACCCTGCCTTCATCAGCTTGAATAGTGAAGCACGTAAGACGTGCTCAAGTCATCACCCAACATGGAACTTGGATTCTCCGACTGGGATTGCCTCTCAATTTTAATAACATAACCGATATCGTCTCTGCCTCACGGGTCCCCTAGCCATCGGGAAAGATGCTTATGTATGATTGCGAGATCACCGCCTTCTGATAAGGCTAACTTTACTTATTAATTTGATAATTTTTCCTATAGACCACGTGTACGACGTTTCATAAACTATATTTAATTTAATGTTCAACTGGTCCTGATAAAGCACATGATACCGGGACATACCAACGCCGGTAAGATTTCAATTTGCAAGTTTTCGCAGAAGGGGTGCCTATTCTAGACTGGATCCAGAAGTCATTGATTGCATCAATTTATGATACCGATACATGAGGGTAACTCGGTACCAGCTCAGGCCTGGGTCATTCATAAGCACAGGTGAAAAGTACCAACAATTGGTTGTAGGATTTTGATCAAGACATGAAATGCTATATCCTCTGCGCCACTCAGGAAACCAGAGACGTAGAAAAAAGGGTCAAGTTTCTTACTGTTTGGTTTGACAAATTCTTTTTGCCCAACTACCTTACGTCTACCTTCATTCCGAGTACTGGTGGACCTAGCCCCGACCCTCATTTGGGGCCGGGTCCAAAAAATAGGTGGACTGGCCTTCGGGGCCCGGAAAAATACCCCGGACCTAGCCCGGTCCGGACTGTGGACAGTCCACTACCCTGTGTAAGTCCGTTGCTATCCTCCTCTAAAAAATCCAGTGAATCTTGCATCTCGAAACACAACTCTCGATACTCGAGCTCAACAGGAATATAGGTACAAAATGAAGTGCATACCTTACCTGGTTTATAATAATCTTCTTTATATGTAATTTAACCATTATGGCCCACAGTAAACCTTGAATAAAGCATACGCAACCGGTTTCCAGCGGGTGGACTTGGTGATCTGGAGTATGTATTGGCTGGTAGCTCTTTATTCGGCATATCAATCACACGACTTTGAAATAGGTCCACGATGCAAAGTATGTACTGAGGAAATTAAATTACTGAGTTCATAAATCCACGGACAATGTCTAGGATCCTCAAACCCATAGTCATTTTCTCCTGCTCCCATAATTCTCGATATGCATCTTGAGACCTCCACATCAATTTCGCGATTGGTTGGCGGAAAAATTGAGGGAAAAAGTAAACTTCGTTCTTGTGCTGGGAAAATACTAACTCTGGGATGCAGATGTAACTTGGATAATCCAACTGATCCTCTTCCTCTGCAAACTTGGCCCAGTTTTCAGTTAAAAAAGAAGGAAATATCATCTTAGAATCTTTGATGGTATAAAGAGTTGTTTTTTTTACGTTTGTTATTCCTCCAAGGAGTAAAGACGGGTCTTCTGGCTCGCTGTTAAGGAGTTCATCGAACCATCCATCATCAAGGGTGTTTGAATCGATCGCTAACTGCAGGTAATCGCTTGGTCTTTTCACCCTTTTTGAATACTTGTGAATTTTCTGTGAAAAGTAGACGTTCAAGGTAAGATAAATGCAACTTGAAGACGCGGCCCTGCATCTCCATACCCCGGAATAATCCGGTTACCGGATCGGACCGGGTGAAAGCTACGCACGGACCATGTCCATTCAAATACCACGTATCAAATTTCTGATTATCACCAAGGCCTTACTACTCTCACTACTTCCTCCAATACTGCGACGTTTTTCACCCACAACCAATTCCACAATCATTGACTTGTGAGTGGCTCTTGTACTCAAGGAGTTGATACCCACTTAAAAATACTAAAAAAGATTTAGACGAAGAGGTCTAAACGTGTCAGGAACTTGAAGCACTTCTATCATTTTCACGTCACTGTATTAATCCATAAAATCCCAAGATCTGTGCGGAAACAATACCCGTGCTTATCTGTTATCTCCCACGAACCCCTCTTCTCAGTGTGCACTCTAAGAACGTTAATATCGAATTCCGTGAGGGGTAACATTAGCCTTGTGGATAGATCTGGACAAGCCTGGGGCAGACCGCGGACCGATAGAGCTGGATCATTCATAAATTTGGTACATTACATACCGTTGATGCGGAGCTCGTATAGATGCTTTCAAGGTTCGAAGCATGGGTCTCATAGGCACTAATTTCATATCTAGAAAAACGTTGTCCCAGGAATTTGAGACTATCCAAATGACTTTCATCAATTACCCTGACAGGATTATAGTAAACTCAAGTGGAATTGATACCTTCCTTTAGGAATTGTTCTGCATAGATTATGTACGGTCCACCACTAAATACGGATCGGATCTATCGAGAGTGTTATCAGAGGGCCTCAAATTACCATCTTTGTATATACAGCCAGGCTCGTTATCTTTCCTCTTCAATAGTGAGTAGAGACCGTCCTTCCAGGCCTTGCCACAGGGAATGGAGACTGTATATAAAGCCTGTTCAGTTGTCCGTCCAATTTCATCTTGAATTCCCTCTCTACACATAAACAAGGATAACAGGAATGTACTTCAAGTTCGCAACTCTCGCACTTCTTTCTCTTAGTGCTTGCATCACTGCCACCGCTAGCCCCGTTGACACACTTGAAACCAATGCCCCACAATGCCTTTCCCCAGGCGCGGGATGTGTTACGCACTCCCAATGCTGCAGTGTCTATTGTTATAATGTAGATAAATTCCTTTGACATTATTTTCCTAGTGTTCTCAATAGCTTTCCACAGCACCAATGCACCTAGGCGAATATCTACGCCACCAAACATCGAGAAGAGAATATGAGATCAGGATGGTATTTGGGTATTGTATAGGCATTCAATTTTACCATTATTTACTGATATAAGGGGGCTAGTGAAGCTTATGATTTATGTGTCTTCTATTGTTTCAAGTCCATTTAAGACCCACCTATGCGCTGGGGATTTTGGTTTCTGGGGAAAGAAAATGTGGAAAACCCTATATACTTGTTTCGGACATTGTTGTAACATTCGAATCGTCGAACATTGCAATATCGCGACTTCCAACGCCACGTCTCTGTTAGGTAAGGAAGCATATAGAATTCGACCTCAATCACTGAGAGATAAGGTTATTTCTTCAATATTAGAAGCCCTGCGGACCTCAGAAAACATGTAGAAGTGACAAGCCTAGTACTTTGAGTATGTGTAGACGCATCTAGCCTGGATCGGGTTGTCAAGACTTTGTTATGGTGGCGTGTGAATCACTTGTTTTCTCATGTCACTGTGGTATATGAAGCAGCTTATTAAAAGTTGAGACCTGGTGATTCTTGTAATCCCCAACGCAATGAAAAATAATACCCAGAGCGACTCGCGCGAAGGACAAAGTCTATCAAGTTGGGAAACCCGGAACCTTGGTATGTCAAATTTGATTCAGGGCGACGCTGGTCGGAGTCACTGACCATTTTTATCGGCCTGCTTATGCTTAAATAATACTTCAGAAAGTCCTCAGACCACGGCGGCTTGGGTATACTAATAAAAAAGGCCCTCTAGGGCGAAGGAAACAGATAATTTTCACACACGAGTGATCCAACCTCACATTCATAAGGCCTGGTGCTGGAAAGTAATATATCCTTGGTTCATAGTGGGTTGATATTTGATCATAAAGTATCGTCATTAAGGTATAAACTCTAATCTTCTTTGGTATTTCGCAAGCAGTTGATCCGGCTGGTGGTCGTGACTCTCCCTTCCTCTCTTCCATCAGCATCAGGAGAACCCGAAGTATTTTCATCGAGAGAACGCTAAGCTTTCCGGGGATATTAACCCCAGGAGTTGCAACAACTTTACCACTATGCCATTAAAGTGTTCCCCTCAGAATGGGCACTTTACGCCCACTCGCAGAACCATATGCCCTTATATGTAAGCCGTTTATTGGATCCACGGAAGTAAGGTTGCTAATATAAACTTGAGAACAGAAACGCTGACCGAAGGCGCGGCAAAACTATTTGCGAGTTGGAGCCATACGAATATCTGGGCTCTTGACACCCTTGAAAACGGTTTCTTCCCCCGGAAGCAAACTCAATCTGACCCCTGAGTGGTTTTACTTCCTTTCGGTCCCTGAAAGTCCATTCTCGAAACGCTAAGGAAAATAAATAACCTATTTCACAACTTATATCCGCGTATCAATAAAACAGCACAGAATCACTGAGGCCATACCAAAACTCCTCCATTGCATACGTTACCCATACAATGCGTTCTGTCTTTTCCACTATCATTCTACTCGGGGCCATAGGGTGCGCAAGAATCTTTGCTTTCCACCCAGCATTTCCCAGCCCCCCCACTACTGCTTGTATAACCAATGGAAAGGGTTGTGCAATTAACGAGCAATGTTGTACACAATCTTGTGACCAATTGGTAAGTCGAGTAAATGTCATCCTATACCGAAGACTCTACAGCTGACTACATGTCAAATATTTTTTTCCAGTTCAATTGTTGCATGAACACCAGGAAATATTGTTTCCACAATGGTCGCGATTGCTCTCATTGGGACGACTGCTGCTCAAAATTTTGTAATGAACATGTAAGTGCTTTTGTGAACCATTTAAGCAAAAATGTGAAATAGTTGATTTCTGGATGATAGAATAAATGCAGCTGTGAGGTGTTATAGCAACAGCATAAACCATTCGAGTAATTGGAAAATAAATTCAAGTGTTCAGAAATGTAGGGGATAGTATTAGACTGAAACAGTGTCTAAGGCGTTCCACTGAATTAATACCATTCAATCCAACCACTATGACTCTCCATTTTTACATAGATAGCAAAAGTGAAATAGTATTATAGTAAGAAGATTAACTATTTATGATCACACCATGGAATGATGAAGGCGAAGTATCTATTTTCCGGAAGGTCGAGTCGGCCAAAAGGCTCACCCTCCCATCCAACCTCATATGAAACACTTCGTATATGTATTGGCTAACACCAAGTGTGCACCTGGTGATCACAGGTTTTGGAGGTGCTTTCCATGGTCGCAGGAATACTTGTAAGCTTGATACGGACGCAATGGGCACCCTTAAATTTCGATGGGGCACTGGGGCGATGGAAAATAAGTATATCGTTTCAAATCCCAACATCACCTCCAACGTTTAGAATTATCGCCGCAAGACGGTGGAAGTCGGTTGGAAATTCGTAAATGTGAAGTACCATAAAGGGAAATCCCGATCTGTAGGCCCGATACTCATGGAACTAGTGTCGGGTACACAAGATTCATTCCTTCTGCTCGCAGGCGTTCTGCGCGAGTTCTGTTCCATAATCCCATATGGTCGCGAATTCGGTCCGTATCAGACCAGTGCACCACCACTTCCGACAACCTCCGGAGACCCTCTTGCCTATATGGATATGACCTCTCCAGCCACCATCTCGACTCCAAACACCCTATCAGGAGGTCATTCTCATCGTCAAACTCCCAATCTAACATTAGGGGTTCAAGGACCTGGATCTTTGTAAGATTTGGCAGGATATTATCGGTTGATTCGGGAATATACCGCAGCATGTAGAAGATACTTTGGAACGTATCATCTAGTGTGGAAATATGGAGGTAGAGATGTTCGAGAGTAGGTACCGTTCGAAGGAACTGATTTAGATGAACATCATTCCATTCCATAAATGCAATGTGCAGATAACGGAGTGGAAAATGAGAACGTTCTTGAAGATTTACTAACGCTTCGGGGAGCTCATCATCGTGGGCCCAATGTGAGGTTTCCAAGTGAAGATCTTCCAGCGCAGGGAGTATGAGAGCTTTGAAGAATTCGCTGACTGCTAAGTCGCCATTGCTCCGCTCATGACAGAGAAACTTGATAGTGAGGTGGCGAAGATGGGAAAGCCTCGCCTTGGGACAATCGATAGTAAAACGGCCAAGCCTGGGGGGATTAGTAAATTCGAAGCTTGCGGAAACGAGCATCGGAGCGTCACCCAGCATTAGGCGGACGATGTTTACCTGGAGCTCTGTGTCGCCTGAAATATCCACTGATACCAAATTCTCCCAGGATGGTATGAAGAATCTCCCCTTCAAGAACCCTCCTGGTGGTAACTGAGCCCTCAGAGCAAGAGGCAGTGATCGGGCCCGGGAAAAATATTCCACAATACCCCAACCAGCTTCCGGCTTACAGATCGTATGGTTTATAATTAGTAACTGCCATAATTCGGGAGTTCCAAGGGCGATGCCACGCCATTGCTGGGATACAAGCAGTAATTGCAGGGGGGGCTGGCATATCAACGGAATGCCGAATAGAGAATTTTCTCGAGCGGATAAGCTATGGGAAAATATTTTCGACAGAAGCTCAGCTGGAAGCTCCGACAGTAGTGTTTGGGACATCTAGAAAAATGGGTCATTGATAATATAAGGAGAGTCAAAGACGCGAACCTGGATTCGAAGTAAATGCGAGTAAGGATACGAGATAGGGCGAAAGCTAAAAAGGTCTACGGATTTTATAGTACCCCTATAGAAACCGACCGTCCCCAAGGAACAAGTATTTGATGATATTTTTGGATAATGAAAATGTACGGCAACGGCGAAATCAAAACACCGAAAAGCCAACAATGCAGTGGTTTACTTCCTTTGTGACCAAAGCTGTGGGGGTTGGACCTTGTCGAAATTTTTGAAAAAGGCAATGCTTTTATCCAAAGTTCACCACAAAAATTTGGACCCGGTGTCCAGACGGACCAGACCAAGCTCAAACCGTCAATGGCCAACAAAAGGCCAGTGGTGGCACATTTATGATGTGTTACTACTTCATGAAGAGGTGTATATGGACATAAAGGCGATGTAATAGGCTGTTTGAACTGAATATAAACTCGATGGGTGTTTGCGGTAAACGCATGAGGCGGGATTCGGATACTGGGGTGGGTAAACTACGTACTGGGTTTAGGGCAGGGTGTGCGAATTTAATCACCTGACTCGGAAAAATCCGGCCGAAGGCCGCGGCCCCCATAATGACGTATCTTGCCAAGTTCTTGTCTAGCAGTTTCTTGTCTAGCAGTTTCATAGAAAAGTAAAATTCTGCCTAATACAGTATCTTACATTTTGAATCTGAACCAGAAGGTTGTTGAGAAAAGATAATATACAAGGGGAAACAGATAAATTACTAACCCTTGTCTAGTAATTTTCACAAAGGCTCTAGCCTCTAGGAAATAATAGCAATAGGACTGGTTCACTCAGACGGAACTTAGCAACCTTCGTCATTTCGAATGCAACCACACCCAGCCGAAATTCCATCCCAGAAACGGTTAAGTGCTGTTCGGGCCGAAGAAGGGGAGTTGGAGTGTTCTGCTCTGACCTCGTCGTTGTCGGGGGAACGTACTAATCAAAATGATCATATAATGCGTACTGAAAATGTCGTATCAGGTTATTTTTATACATACTCTATGTAAAAGATCTTACAAATGAAAGTTGAACTTCAAGTTCTCCCATGTATCGCATTTTTCATCTCATGAAATAAACAATATAGATAACATATCCTGCAAACCAAAAACCCCATTTATTTGCAGCAGAAGATATAGCGAATGTGCATAGGGTACTTCCTTATAGATCAAACAGCGCAAAAGTGTATGTCGTACATTTTTCTTGAAGTGATAAAGATAACTACTCTAAAAGTAAATACCGTACCCGACGTAGGGATCAATGGTTCGTTGACACGGAAGGCGAGTCCGTGTATACCCAGTAAAAATACTATACACCAACTGTCCGACTACCTTCAGACCATAATCAAACTTATTCGAGGGTACGAGGATAAATAATAATATTAAGTTGGGGTGTTTTGATTGTCTACCTCGTAATATATCGTGAATGTCATCATTTGTTGAGAAGTTTTAGGGCGCGCTGGAGAGTATGAATAAGGAAGTGAACATCTGTAAATAAAGAGGCTTACCCCTACGGCTTTCTTGAACCTGAAGATCCCCATAATCTTCCTGGAAAATGGAATCTTCAAACGTTCTATTTGTTCAAAGGTAATCTGAAGCCCCTCTCTCAGTTCATTGTACTGTCTCGTGAGCTCCTCGACGAGCTGGGGATTCTTTTCAGTCTCAGCCTCCTCGCGCAATTTTCGGATCGTATCTTGTTGATCGGCTACTTGTTTTTGGAGTGTGCTGTATAGCGTTTTTCCAGCTTCGGTTTCACTGAGCAACAGTTTAAGGTTGACCATTTCCTCTTGTAAGAGAAGCGCAACGCCTTTTTTCTCCAAACTGTCAATAATATCCCAAGCAGATTCGGGTGTCTTGCGGAAACGCTGAGTTGTCGACCCAAGCTGTATCATCTGGTGCCAATACTTTTTCTTCAACTCGCTTTCCCTCGGGACTCCCACTTCTTCTTTCACCCTATCCCACATCGTAGTAACGAGGATAACGTGTTCAATGGCGCCGTCCCCACATAGACGACCAAACATGTTCAGATTCTTTAACGGCGACCCTGACATACGATTATCGCTGATTCGATGAAGGTAGATGATCCCTGAAAGTTGAACCTTGCGCTTGTAACTGAAAATTATATAAATTGTCAAATTTGGTATTGGTCAAACAACATGACTCCTACGTTGTTTCCAGCCATTTCGCGATCATGGACAAAACTTGTGTATCTGACATGTTTGTGTCGTTGAACCCTGGCGTATCAACCAGAACAATAGGAAGCTTGGTTCTTGGATGCAGCACCCGAATGGCCCGAATTTGGGATGTCTCCGAATGTAAAGAATCCCCAGCGGTCTTCTTCGCCTGGTCTGATGCAATATCAATGAACTAGGTAGAGTTAGAATTTTTAGTTTTTCGACTTTCAACCCCAACAGCACTTACTGTACTTTTCCCAGTACCAGTTGGTCCCATCAGCCTACAAAAGGTCAATAAGCCATTTGTGAAGATAGTTTTTTTTTTCATTATACATACGCAATGATTGTATCACTGATGTCGAGATTATTAGTATCCACTTGAACAACTTTTGTTTTCGACATTCTTGGGGACATTTGATCCATAGACTTTCGTAACCTAGGTTCAACAAACGAATAAAGGCCAAAACACGAGTGAAACACGACTTCCGGTAGCCGTATGCAGCAGGCGTATGTGTATAACTCAGCTATCAGATCGACAAGGGGTCATCATTGCGTGCAGCCCAGACACATCGCCTGCTGGAACCCACGAGGCTGGGAAAAATTAACAAAGCGCTATTGCACTCACTCTTTCAGCTACTGTCGCTTCGGGCAGGAACAACTGTTCGTTTACTACTATGCGGTCAAAAGAATACCCTCTAGAAGAATCAGATGTTGCGATTGTTGCGTACGTGATTTCCCCATCCGGAGGGAAAAATACTTAGTTACACTTCAGGTTTCTAGGACTTACGGGTTCTGGATTGAGTAGTGTGGGGTGTTTAATTACGCCAAAAATCACCGCTAATCTCTTGTGGACAGTTCATTGACCGCGCAGCCGGTAAAGAACCGGGAAAAAATACTGGCCACAGCCTTGAATCTCATACAAAAAGGATCAAGTCCATCAAGGTTTCGCACCCGACATCCCGGCGCCCACATATTCTGGTTGATACACCCGGGTTCGTTGATGGAGGAGAATCTGACGATGCAATACTTAAACTCACGGAATGGCTCAAGAATACGTGGGTTTAATGCGTTGAAATGGGGTATTCCAATAAAGGCTCACCACGGATCGATTAGCTATTCTGCGCAGGCGAAGCTCTCCGGAATTGTGTATATGCACCGCATCTCCGATAACCGCATGACGTACTCCCCAACTATGAGCCTAAGCAAGTTGAAAGGTTTATGTAAGCCAGGTTTCGGGAGCAGGATCATACTTGTAACAACCATGTGGAGTCGAGTCCAGAGGGAAATGGCGGCACAGCGTAAACTGGAACTAGAAAATCAAAGATGGAAGTCAATGATTGACCAAGGATCGGAAGTCATGGAATACAAAGATACGACCGTATCTGCATGGGAGATCATTGACAGGGCGGTTGGCCGGTTTGACACAGAGCCTACCATACCTCAAAGTATACCTAGTAAAGTTGCACCTACAGTTAGAAAGTCACGATCATTTGGTACACTTCTAACAAAGAACGAAGTGTATCCGGGGAGAGGCGAAGGTCAACTTGGACATGTGTCAGTCCAAAACCTGGCGAAGACCAAAAGACCCTGGGGCGAACGAATTGTCGGTTGGTTTAAAAAATAGTGCATCATGGCAACGTGCGTTGCCTTCCAATGGATTTTGAAGTCCTAGCCTTCCTTGGTAGCCATGGACCTTCTATGATGACTAGTGACCTAGCTCGTAAAGGATGAATCTTACCATGTTATATTGTGGGGTCTGAGTGAATATTGACCGTCAGCTGTCGCTTGAAACAGATTCTCCCCTTCGGAGAGATGGAAAAAGTAGGCACACATAAACCGAGAAATGTATGGTTGAATTAGAAAAATTGGATGACAAATCAAATGCAGGATTACACGTTGCTAGTCACGTGATATGCATGACATGGCACGTGCGGCGTCGCGTCCAAAATGCACCAGGGGCGCTTCGCTCAAAATCGATCACAATGCTAAAAATACGACACCAGTATGTCACTATTACCTCTCACACTTCCGCTTTTTGTCTCTTCTACTGTTAATACTTCGAATTTTCCTTGGTAGTAATCCTTGAGGTATCTAAATTAAGGATTATAGCCAATGCTATGCATGGCCAGCCCAAGTTCTATGACAGTAATTATGATAATAAGGTGCAAATACAACCAAATTCTTTCTTGAGGATTATAAAGGTGTGTGCCAAAGGTTATATTCACCTTGGGAGCATCAGGTAAGGAACCAGGACATAGAGGCAGAAGTACCAAACGAAAAACCTCATGTTGCATTTTGTGGGGGCACGAAGTTGTAGTGAGCAGTGACACTCAGTAAAAAGTAAAGTCGAACTTTAGTCATGAGATTTAATTTTGCCCAAATGTAATTGTCAAGAGCCAACCCAAAGTAGTTACAAATCATTCATTTCCTCCCAAATGGCCAAATCCACATTGAAAGTTGATATAAGGCAAACACTCTCGAATCCTTTGGAGCGTGCGCAGTAGGAATAAGTAGTAAGGGGTTTGGCGAGAGACTTGGGTGATCTGAGGAATGTATAGTATGGACAGATCGGCTCAAGTCTCTGTACACAAGGTGCAGCAGTTCTCAAGGTTGGGAACGAGAACCAACGACTACCCCAAGAGAGCATAGCTCCACCGTCGTTCAACAAGTTCCCACTAGAGCTATGCCTGATTCAAGTTTCAGACGGGAGAGCAAAAACCTTTTAGTTATGTACTAGATTTACAAAAATTCAAAATTATCCATGTTCTCTGTGATACGAATTTTTTTTGCAAATTCTTTTCTCCTGGCTTCCCAAGAGCGCGTTATTGCCGCAGGAATGATGAGTTCAAGACGACGCCAATATAGCATGAAGCATAGTGATGTCCATCCACCGATCTTCATCACGATCTCGGGGGCGACACCAGCGGCAAGTAATTCCAGGGAGCCGCCTATTCGATAGCTATGGCCGAATACAGTGTCAAGATTGTATTGCCTAAAGATTTCAGTGGTGGAACAAAGGAAATGATCCTTCGTCAGAGTATGCCACGTTCCTTTGGAGAGGAATGCGAAGAGTGGAATATCATAATTAGCAAATTTGTTAATCTTGAGGTGGTTCTCCAGTGCCCAAACTGGACAGTAGAGATTGTCGGTTGCAGTAAGGATACAATCGCCTCCGGCAATCCCAGTGGTCTTGGTCCATGGGAGGTGAAAACTAATCACCTTTTTCCCATTGACAAAACTAGTGGAGAGGCGGGCATTACGAGTGATGTCATGGTCCTTGGAGAATGGAGATGAGACGAGAAGCTCCCCTAGATGGCGACATCCCCAAAAGGCAGTCAAAGCTATGGCCCATGTAGCCGCGCCTGAAGGAGACGTGACGTCAAGATTTTCTCTTAAAGTTGACAGATGTGAGCTTGAGATGGGGTTACGGAGTGGGCGTTTGAATGGAGTCCCAGCCTTGTCAGCTGATTTTTGTAATGAACGAACCCAACAGTCTTTACCATGCCATTCTGCGCGATTGAATAAATGCCATAGTCGGAGGCCATTCAACCAGTTACGGATGCATTCACCAGTGCAGGTTCCAATGGCATCGGCAATGAAAGCAGAAAGAAGGGTGGCTGATGCCGGCATACGAAGACCCTCGGAAAGCTCTTCGCGGTCGCAGAATTGCGTAAAACGTAGTATACCAGCACCATATGACTGCCAAGTACCATGTGACGTGGCTTGAAGAAGACTGGTAAAGATTTTTTCTTGTAGACACAGGGAGATTTTATTGTCGAGGGAAGCCTGGGCACATAATGAATGTGGTGTTGTCCACAGTAAAACACGCCGATCAGCTGGTACAAGTGGCCGAAGGGGAGTGCGCTTCCAGTTATTTTTAGGTAAGGGCTGGCGCAGATTGGACATTTGACAATGTTTCATCTTTGAACACATTGGTTGGTGTACTGGTAGTAAGAGCGAGATTTGGAGTGGAAATGATGGAGACGTAAGGTGAAACACAAGTTATGGATGAGTGTTGAGAAACTGATGTGATTGGGATTTGGGTTTCTGGCAATGGTTTGCGTGGAGGAGGTGTTTTCACAATGAACACCCCAAAACCAAGGACAACGGCCTCACATGGTTTCGGCACGTGGTTTACTCATTTGGTGCAAAGAATACTTGTAGATCAACTGGTATGTCGAAATCACGAGAGAGCAGTGAACGAGAAGGTGAACCAGATTCTTCAGGGGGAAATCGGGTCTGCAGGGTTTGCGGCAGATTCAATATAAGTGAAAGAAGGGATAATGATACATTCTGTGAGAATAGAGTAGGTGCGGCGGACACTGAGATTGATCGGTATGCTACGACTGCGGTGTTTTGAATGTGCACCCATTGCACCGTTGTTGTCAGAATGGATAAGAACATGTTCGTTTCTAAGTCCCAGCTGTTGTAGGAAATAAAAAACAAGTTCTAGGGTGATGGTTTCCAACCAACATATGTCATGGCCTGGTAGCTTCCAATCATTTACAAGCCGAAATGCATACCAGGAATCACCAATTATAAGACCAATTCCCCAAGATGTGGAAGCATCAATATATATGCCAAGATCACGTAAGGGACCGATAGGATATAACTGTCGAAATGCAAGAGGGTTCTCGAGTAGTTTCCTCCACCAGGATAAGGTCTTCACGAATGAATTGGGAAGGTGATGCGTGACAAAATTTGTTTTCATGGTACCCTGACATGAAGTTGGAGAAAACGGGAAGTTGAGAGGCTCCCTCTGAAAATACAAAGGAGACGTGCACAAGAGTTCCGTGCAGGACCTGGATGTCACACAAATTAAACCTTTTGCATTCACTGTGTGCTTCAAGCATGGAAGTTATACGCAAAAGGTATTTTTGGCGTTTATTTTCGGGTAGCCATACCCGATGTAGAGGTAAGTTCCATTCAAAACCAATGAAAGTGAAGATGAAGAGGAAATGGGTTCCAGTTTTTTTGGGGTGCCAAGGAATGCCTAACTCTCCAATCAAGGCCATGGCAGAGTCACAATCATGCAGATAGGTATAAGGTCCCTCACAGAACAAGCTGGCTGGATTAGGATACCGAAACATGTTGATATCGTCTTCATACTTGAAGAGACGATTGTCATTACCAGTTTCAGCCTCCCAAATATCCACTGCTGCATTTGCAATCTGACCTGCATTGCTGTTAGCCGGTAGTGCGCCGAAAGGATGAGTGTGATTGATGAAAAATTTTCCTTGAAAACCAACAACCAAAAAAGGCTTGTGGTCAGGGAGCACGGGACAAGTACGATGGAAGGTCTGGATATCGAAAGCCATCGCTTGAGTTCCTGGTGGAGCAGAAGCGATCTTAGGAAAAAATTAATTAATTAGGCACTCTATGCGGCCGAAAAAAAAAAGGGGAAAACAAATAAATATATGATGTGAATAGCAGGACAGGGAAACACCAATGATAACGGGGAGCAAAATACCGAAGACGGTGGGAGTAGAGAGCCAATAATGGCAAGAGTTAAGTGCTGAAAAAAGGTGGGAGTTAAATGCCAATAAAGGCGGGAGTAAAAATGCCAATAATGGCGGGAGTTAAACACCAATGATGGTGGGGAGTGGAATTAGGGTCTATGAAGAGAATAATCAAAAAATCACCTCTTCTGCTACTTTGAAAGCCATGTTGAACTGTGTAGGGAAGTCGTCTTTACAGATAAAACTGTTAACGGAAGGTGTTCCAGAGACCGGATCACCTTTTGATAGGTGTCGACAAACCCGGTATTTCGCAGGTAGACCAGGACCTTGCCCTTGCTCAGAAACGATGAAAGGGGAACAGTAGAAAGGCCCCCGCAAGATGTGTTCGACCCCTTTTTGGGAAAATGGCCCTGACATCCGTCCCTGTTTTATCTCAGCCACAATATAATCTTCAACAACAGCGGGGAACTGATAAACAGAAGGATGATTTTTTATTATGATGGACTGTTCAAGAATGGGCAGTGTGCCTAGTGGGAATCCAAGGCTCAGGTTCTTGATCAGGAGAGGGTAAGCAGAAGTGAGGTGGTGTTTGTTGAGGAGCCTTTCAAAGGCACGGATATTGTAAGGGTGGACGATGCGCTCGAAGATTTTACAATCAGAAACAGACATAGATTGGAGATGAGGACGGAAATGAATTACATCAGCGAAGTCTCGATATACTAAGTGATTGTGAGTTGGAAAGGAGTGTGGGGAGTATGCCGTTTCTTCTTCAAGCGTGGATCTTTCCATCCTGGACTCGGGCACAGGCGGGGTTTCGCTCGAGCGCAGAGTGCTCGCCCCCGCACAAACTGCAAGAGTGGAGGCAGTCGGCACCATGTCGAGTGTCGCAGCTTCTGGTAATATTCCACATGGTGCAGATGCGTTTGGGGGATGGGCCTTTGAAGGGCTTTGTCGTGTATAAGTTGCTACCGTCGAGGCGACAGAAAAGAAGTTTTCCATCTTCAAACGACGAGATGGTGGTGGGATGGTCTTGATAGTGGTGGCCGCGTCTGCAGAGGAGGCATGCGGGGCCACCGTCTCGAAAGGAATTAGCCACATGGGATGCTGGAGTGTCAAGGTGGAAAGATTGTCTGGCAAATTTGTTGATTCAAGAATCATGTTCATTCGGGAGGCGCTTGAGTGAAGCCCCAGTTGAATTGCCCACAGATTCTCGAACGCGCAAGATGATAGCGACTTCAAGAGCATATGTGTTCCAATCGAAGCATATACCTTGAAGGACCTCCCTACGGGCTTTAAGTTCAAATTTGTACCAGTAGGGATAGGTAGCCTCAAAATCATCCAATTGAGCGAAAAATTCAAAATGTTTTTGGTACTCAACGACATGTGTGGTAGAGTCCGCATCAATACAAGGTGCAGCAAGAAGTTTGAGAGCTTTGTAAAGATTCCCCGAGGCCTTGAGGAAACGGAGTGGAGTAAGGCATGACGAGTTATCATCGGAGCCCCACATAGCTACCATCTTTGGGAAATCAAGGAGTTGCACCTTTTCTCCAGTGCCATTGTCAATGGCCCAAGGTCGAGATAACTTCATATGAACATCCTGAGGGGAGTGATTGACAATCTTGATACGTTCATTCGTGAAAAAATTCAAAGGCGGGCAGCACTTGTTGGCGATACCAAGGAGATAAACGGTGGGAATGTCCACTTCTTCTGCTTTGGCCATAACGTGGTCCACCAGGTTGTCCAAGCGCATTGTTCCGAGAAGCTTGGATCTGGCCTTGGGATCTTCCTCCTTCTCTTTCTCCTTTTCGGCCCGTTTTTCAAGCTCAGCCTGCTTCTTCATTTTCTAGTGTTCGGCAACAATGGTACGAATCAATCCTACGGGGAGCGGCCCAAGTGCTATGCAAAGAGCTTCACTCTTGACCAGTTCCTGTAACTCATCAGCTGAGTAAGCATAGGGCCGCTCAATGGTCAGCCCAATATCCATATCGTCAGGACAAGGCATAGTGGTGGACTTGGCAATAATGGTTTTAGTTATGCTGTCATTGTTAGACTTTTCAATCGCTGCATTTTTGGTAATACGAGATGCCAAAGGGATATCAAGATTGATGACGGCGGCGGGAACAGTGGTAAATTTATCGAAGTCAAAATCATCGGGGATAGGTCCGAATATCCCCGCGTTAGGAAGGTGAGTTCCAGGTGGAGGTGTAGGCTGCCGAGAAGCAGGCGCAGGTGACAGAGGAGATGCAGGCTGATTTTGAGGCATGATGTTGATGCAGACGATGAGCGCGGCGGTGAGAAGAGAATGTCTCAGACGCCGCGCACGCAGCCGCCACAAGCATCTTAGGCTGAGTCAGCTCATGGCGGCATCTAGGCTCGTAGGTCTGCGCATGCCTTATCTCTCACTTGGGCTAGCCGTGCGCAAGCTTATGTAGCCCCAGCTCTCAAAAATCAAGATTTTGGATTACCTTTTTTGCTGACTTTTGTGTGACTTTTCGTTGACTTTGTTAAATTCTTGGACTAAACACTGACTAAGCATGACTTTCCTTTTTACTGAGAGTGACGGGGGGGAAGCCGAGTACCGAACAAGCATGTGATTGGTACGTGACCCGGAGACAAATTCAACCATGGTTTTGACTTTTTAGTACGGAATAACATGTAGATTATAATGATTATACTGAGCGTTAATACATAAGGGTGAATCCAGTTAGTATGAAAATCAACAGGATCTTTGAAACAAAAAAGTCACGTGAACGGTTACCGATTTTTGGATTTTTGGCCCACCAGCAAAAAGGAAGGACCTCATTCTATAAATAGAACTCGGAATACCTCTGCGTCATTTGTATTTCATCTCCAGTCACTACAAATTGACTATAAATATAGTAAACATACGGGAGTTCTTGTACAGCTTCTGCGAGCTTGTGATCTTGATATTGAAGCTATACAATGTCTCCCCTTATCTAGTTTTTCTACCTGCATCTACTAACTTTCAAACATCAATCAGAGTTTGCTACATTTCTTTATCATTGATCTGACGCCCTCCAGCCTGTATAGGTTTATCCTCTACTTGCCATGTAGTTCATTCCTTAGTACGCCCACCTTTATGTCGAGCTACACCTATTGCATCGTATCTATCCCGCCTTCTCCCACAGCATATATTTGGTGGACGAGTGCGATTCGTCATTCACAAAGCTACAGATATTCACACCTCATCGAATATATATTAGTCGCCTGGAGCCCCTCACGGCGTGGGAGAAATTCCTGGCTATATATCCTGCTCTGTGTGGACTTTGGTCCATATATCTGTCGCACGCGTCTGGAGGGAGGAGGGGGGTAATTAGCACAGATTTTTCTCTCACCATCCCTCGCCAGATTTTGGGTGGGTAGTATCATCAATTTAAGAACACGGAATATTACTGGACCTTCACACTACTTCTAGTCGATTTTCTCCAGACCAAAATTCCCTGGACGTCTCCCCTTGAAGCGCTCTTGACATATGTTCCGACCCAAAAAATTCATTGTTTGGCACGGCTGACAGCTTTTGGTAATCTACTTCCTTTGTTGGCTTGAGAATAGCTAGATTGTTGCCGAGATACATGGCCAAGAGTGAATCCCTGTTCGCTAGAGTGACCTCCTCAGGTTTTACAGTAACTTCAACAGATCCATAGCGCCCGATGATTAACATGCATTTTTTGATCTGGTCTGAGAAGCTGGCGTTAACTGGTTCAGCCCAAACGCTATACACTTCCATCTACAATCGCGAGCCGACATTGGTAAGACTGGAGCAAGCTCGGGCTGTATGTCATGAACATCCCAAAGTTGTGGATAATGTTCATGAAAACGTCTTTATAGAAATTGGTTAAAGATATGACGATAGGCCCAGTAAATGACCAGTTTAACGGGCACAATATAGCGAAGTCGTTGAGGCAAAAGACACGTGGGAAGTTCCTGTAAAGTCCATCCCCCCACTCAACACCCTCACCATCCTTGTTTGTCACCTGAAGCCTTCCTTCTATATCGCATATTGTGTCAATATGCACGGTTCATACTTTCCGTTTCAGCTAGATGCACGATACATAGATCCGCCCTACGGTACCACAAAAATGACGAATTTATGGATTCTTGGTACTGCACATTACTCGTCTTGTCAATACAGCATATATCCATCCTCGATATGAATTTGAGGAAATAATTAGATTTAGCTGATATGGTGGCTGTTGGGCCGCGGCTTGTGGTTAATAATGTAGAAGTTCTGGGCGTTTGTACCTCGAGGCAAAAGGATCCGAATGACCTGTATCTATCCAGAAAGGTTAGATTTCTGGGCACAGCTCCCGATCTTGTACTCCGTCAGTTTCAAATTTGCTCAGCAGAATGCCGGATTAAGCACCCTGACGATAACTACACTGGCATTCGTCGTCTAAATTTCAAAGAATGCGACCGTAACCCCAATCTTCCGGGATCCCATTAAGGAAATCGATGTCAACTCATAAGAAAGCTACCTCAATTGTGACCCCACGATAATACAAGCTGATGTGGGGGAAAAACCCCCAAAATGTTAGTATATGTCTCGTTATTCAGGCCTCAGGAATAACGACTCCTTACATTTATTTTAGCTGGCAACGCTTTTGCGAATATCCTGAATACAAGATCAAAGAGGGATGAGGAAGATGTTATCGTTGTGTTCAGCCTTGACCCTCTTCCTGTAAAACAATTTACCAATATACACCTAAACGAACTGAACAACCATAATTATTAGAGACAAACCCAGAATCCTCGAGATATTATTATATACACGCTAAATCAGTCTGACGCCTTTGTCTCCCGAAACATGAAGTCACTCCGCAAAGCATACTTTAAGCCTTTAGTCACCTCCTGCCCACTATGATACATCTTCTTTTGCTGGAATATCAATACCCGTCCAACCTTTGGCTCGATATCAACAAATCGGCCATTATTTCCTTGAAATCGAGTAGCGCCCCCGGACATCTTCTCGTTCTTTAGGTATATCTGCAATGTTACTTTGGAGTGCCTTCCGTCAGGCAGCCGCAGTTGCCCATCACAGTGCTCATGGAAAAAATTCCCTGGTCCATATCGCAAGAAGCTGAGACGTTCATTGATTCTAGTATCAAATTCATCAGTACGAGAAGGATGTGAATGCCGAGACTACGCACCCAACAAGATTCCAGGTTGAAGTCATCCTCTTTCGATATCCAACTATTTCCTCCCATCTCCCACCAGGCTTGATCTCAACAAGTTCCTGAACGTATGGAAGCAGCCGCTCGAATATCTTATTCGCCGTATCGTGATCGAATCGCAGAATCCGTTCGCTATTTCTGTAGTCGGTCATAAGGCGATCTCCAGTTGAGGTAGACACAAGTGCCACGTCCCATTCGTGTTCTGACTCTGCCAGTGAAATCAGGTCCTCGCATTCTTGGGGGGTGAAGAGATCGTCCAGGACTTTTACATAGGTGCCTGAGTACTCGGTGGAGAGTGGCGTGGAGGCGAAATCAAAGAGGTCGCCGTTCACGGTTGGTGGCATAGTAGCGGGAAGGTTGGTATCTTTCTTTGCGGCGCGCTTCCGAGTCAGACGATCCATGAGCTGTAGAGATTCCCATGGCTATGCTGCGGCCTTATATATCAGGAATGCGGTGTTTTGGGATCTAATCAAGATTATGAAACTCACTGGTAATCCTGATGACTCCTCTCATTCCACGTACACCATGTTTAATTGTCATTTGTGGAATCCTTGATGCAACAAGAAAAGTTTCGGTGCCTTCGGTCGAGTCATGGCCTAACTGACAACCCGAATGCGAATGTTCCACAACCTGCCCTCTCAGGAAGCCAACCTATCAAGAGCATTTACAACGTGGATCAAGCTGAGTTGACAAGCTGTGCCCCACCATTTTCAACTATATCACGTGCACAGGCTTTTTCCACGTGATACAGAGCGCGTCGCGTATCGTTCAGTTTCGAAAGTAACAATCCTAAAATCAAATTCAGTGTAGGTTACCACCAGCAAATTCAACCACGGTTTAATCATTAAACACCTTGGAACAATTCATAATATCTAAAGTCCTTCACAATGGATCTAAAAATACTTTTTTTCCGAATCACTTTCTATTCGTCATACATTGCCCAAGAGTTCGCTTCATCTTGGGCAAGTAACGTCGGGTATGTTAAAGTCATACCTGCAGCCCTAAGATCTTCGGCTCTTTTTTTCACCACTATAGTGAGTGATCCCCGATGCCTCTCGGACCACCTCATTGTCGCCTCTTTCAACCGAGTAAGACCAGGCTGCTGATATGGATAATAATTCTCCGGCCAAAACCTCGACTCTAAACATTCCAAGACGAGGTTATCGTCGTGATCGATAGATCTGTCATACACCTCCACGTTCTCCAAGCTCGGAAGGATATTATCTGCCGTGTCGATTCGATACCGGATCGTGTGCAGAAGGAGTGCATATAGGTGGCCCATTGTGGAACAAGATTTTAGGCATAAGCTTTTCAGTGTTGGTATTTGGCGCAAAAATTGTTCCATTTCCTCGCCTTCAGGCCAGTAGATGCGGGCAAGATGCAAATACTTTAGAGGAAATTCTGACCGGACTTGGAGCTCTAAAAGCTTCTGGGGTAGTTCTTCATCGAATGCTGAATGTGAAGCTTCGAGTTTAAGCTCCTCTAGTGCAGGTAACACTAATCCTTGTAGGAGGCAGGAGATTGTCAGAGGTTTGGATGCTCCAAACTCAACTACTGCGGAAGAAGTAAACTTAACAACCAAGTGCTTGAGGTTTAAAAGGGCACATTTTGGTAAAACACCCTTGGATCTACGGCATCGGAATGCGAACCACAGATCATCAGTTATCTCCAACCTCGCTGATACGAGGTTTGGTGCGCAGGGCAAGATAAGAAGCACCGTGGGAGACCCGAACTCTGTATCTCCACGAATGTCTATCGAGGTAAGACGAGACCAAGGCACCAGCCCTAGCTGGCATTTTGCAAATCCACCAGATAGTAAGCTCACACTGAGGGAGAGTGGACAATTCCCTGCACGAAGAAACCATTCGACGATCCCAGGACCAACAGCTGGATTGTCGGAACCACAGTCAAGGTCAATTGCCTTCCATAGCTGGGGGCATTCCAGTGTTACCTCTCTCCAATACCGAGAGACGCACACTAACTGCAACGGGGGCTTTTGAAATAAGGGGGTCAAGGTGACTGAAGAATGATGTGAATCGACGTTGAGATGGAATATTTTTGCGAGTATCTCATAAGGGAGCCTTGAAATAGGGCAAGATTTTGCCCTTCCATTAGGTTTCATTCGAGACTTAATGAAATATTCATTCAGTTGTGTATCGTTTAGTCCCTGAGAATAACACACCTTTATTGTTGTTCTTGAACCTTGAACTAAGACGTTTGGGAAACCTAACATTGACGCTTTGAGGTATGGGGATTACACTTTTCGGGTGCTGACATGACCGAAAAGAATTAAACGTTATATAGCTCTAAGGCTGACTGCTACCATTGTTCTTGAGTTTCACTGAACACAATGGCAGAGACCAAGAGTCGATCAAGTTAAAAAAAATGGCCCTGAGTTTGGAGAGCTTTGGCCATGATTATAATTTATAATTAGCCGGCCACCTCAATCACAATGGAGATTTGGGGAATTAGGTGGACGAAGTCGCTCGAATTCTGCAAGGTGATCATTGCACCAAAAAAATTTAAACACATTGTTTCAATGCTGGAAAGAGGCTTATAGACAACATTGTCATCCCCGTGAGGTTAAAGCCAATCTGACGCTTGTATCCGCGTCGAAGCCCGAGTGTTCCAGAAGTGCGAACGTATATTCACCTCGTTCAACTTCCCACTTCCAGTTTCGATTTAGCGTCATAAGATAGCGGCTGACATCGAGCTCCATGGACACTGTCTTCTGTTCCCCGGGTTGGAGATAAACGCGACTGAATGCCATTAACTGCTTCTCGGGTTGTGTGATAGATGATACGCGACTCAAAAGGTAAACCTGAGCGTAAAAACAGATGATTTGTATCGATATTTTTGTAAAGTAGTATTTTGGTCACCTGAACTACATCGCTTCCAGCTGGTCCGGCAGTGTTTTGAACTTCGACTTGGAAGGTAATGATGTCTGACGCATCAAAAAATGTTCCTCCTGTTGTCGTAGAGGCTCGGAAATTCCTGCGAGTAAAATTGCTATACGAGAGCCCGTATCTAGGGTATTCATGTAATCTGATACTGTATTGATAACAACTACAGCTTTACGTACCCAAAGGAATACTGGATCGATGTTTTGATTATTAAGAAATACATATAGAATACGGAAAACAAACCTTGGGAAAGGGCTCGATATCAACATAACTTGCGAGATGAGCAGTGGGTTTATAACTCCCCACCAGGAGGTTAGCAAAGGCTACCTTTCAATGACGAATACGCACTTATAGTAAACGGGGAGTTGTCCAATATTCGAAGGAATACTAAGAGCGATCCGGCCACCTGGGTTAAACGTACCGAAAAGGACGTCCGCAATGGCCTGGCCACCGGATTGACCGAGGAAGTACTATTGGAGTTGGTGAAGGGAGCACGAGAACGTAATGTAACTATTAACATACGACTTGCAATACTGCAGCTGCTTTATCATAGTACTCCGGAATCGCGAAAGGTCGTCCACCATATAGAACCATTACGATCGGTTTTCCGAGGGCAAATAAAGCATCAGCAAGTATAGCTACAAGCCTGGTATGAGGGAGAATATTATGTGATAGGGAAATAACGCACTTTGGTTTGGAGACAGCCCTAATGACCCTCGATCCCCATTCTCTCCATCGCTATTCCATGCAGCGCCAACGGCCAGTATCACTAGGTCTGCGTCACGAACTGTGGCAACTGCCTATCTAGAGTTAAGAAGTGCAGGAAAATAGCATATGGAGTCACACCTTGCCAACTGGGTCACTATTATCGACTAGATTCCAAAAGAGCTCTATATGAGCGTTCACCGAATTTACATTCTCAAGCTTTTGGAAGAAGTTGAATGCACGAAATTCAACTCTCAAGGAATGTTTTTCTCCTGCCCGAAAAACAAATGGAGAACTTCCAGGAGGAGGCTGAGTACCGTTGTTCGTAGAGAAAGAAACTCCTGGAATGTTCCCCAATATGTTTCCATCTAGCGTACTCGCCGATTCTGCCACCAATTTACCATCTACAAAAAGTCGGGCAGAGCAATTTGCACTAACTGCAGCGCCAATCCAGCCATTTACGTCTCCAGACGTCGGTACGGTAAGGTCGCCCTCCCAAACTACGCTGAAGTTGTTTGAGGGAAGTCCGTTTGGTGGGTAGAGGCCCCAATCAAGGTTCGGCGTCTCCTGTGTCTCGAAAACGGGATCTTTGAACTCTGTATCCGCAAAGTATGTCCCGCGTAGGCCGCCAGAAGTTCCATTGGCGGACAGTAGGTAAGCAGGAATGGGATATTGACCGTTATAAGACCATGAATTGGCGCCCCAACTAGTCAGAAGTTGTGTCCCAGAAGAGCTTTCCCCCAGGTGCTGGACTATCCCTTGTCGCAGGGTACTGGCATTTGCAGTAGGCGAACTGCCAAACGTTCCTGAGTAGTCCCCAAAATTCAGCGTGTCACTGAAAGGACCAACCAAAGCAATCTTCTGCTTGTCTCTTCGTAGTGGTAGGGTGGATCCTCGATTCTCTAAAAGGACAATACTGCGTTGGGCCGCTTCGAGCGTAAGAGGGATATGGGATTTTGTGATGGCCTTGGAGTCGATTTGTTCTGGTATATGTGAATCTTGGAATAGTCCTAGATCATATTTAACGCCAAGAACCCTACGTACACGTGCCCTCAACGTAGCTTCCTTTACAGTGCCATTATTCACGAGGTCGACGGTGATCTGAAATGGACGTCAACTAACTGCATTCGTGACCTGGAATGCCACGAACATTACGGTATTTACTCAGCGGGTAGTCGTAGAATTGTATCTGTCCTCCGGCGTTGAACCATTGCTGAATGGTATCTCCATTGTTTGACGCTACCAAGTGGCCTGTTAGAAGTTCTCGCATACCAGTGTCATCTCCTATCACAAATCCTGCCAATATGGACAGGTATCAATACAAAACACAAAAATATTAACTTCGTTTGCATACCATCGTAACCCCACTCATCCAGTACATCGTAAAGCAGTGGATTTACGTGACAAGGGATCTCATCGAGCTCGCTATACGCCCTAGTAAAGAATCATTAGGAAATATATATATGTAGGACAGAAGGAACGAACATCATGACCCCTTTAACACCGGCAAGTTGTACTACAGCTTTGAATGGGACGAGCATTTCTGACAAGACCTGACGTATCCCGCGCCCCATGAAAGGAGCAGTATTTAATCCTCCACGCGGGCTCCCATGGGCAGCAAAATGCTAACCAGGACGCGACATTAAGATTTATTACGCCCTCATAATAAAACACATACTTTCATCACAGGAACGACCGCGTCTGGTTCGGACCAAGACCCGTTCTTCGACAGCCCGCTTGCATAGGCAACGCCTATATGAGATGTTAAAACGAAATCTTCACCGTAGTCCTCTGGACAGAGTCCAAGTCAACAAGGTCAAGAAATCAAAGAGATATATTAGAGCCACCTTGTGCCCTTCCCCAGCGAGGATCCTTCGCAAGGTCCAAGACTGGAGAAAAGCAGGCATGAATACCAATAGATCTAGCTTCTATTCCAATCGCACGGCCGACGCGGTATACGAGATCAGTATCAAAAGAGGACGCAATCGCGATTGCTTGAGGGAACATTGATTGCTTGAAGGAGCCAACTCCGTGAAGGCACTCCCCCGTTTGCATCATTGGGATTTTAAGGCGCGATTTACGCATGTTCAGGTCTTGTAAGTCGTTGTACTGTGATTTGTTGGTCGGATACCTAATTCGTTCATCGTAAGTAGGACCATTTATGTACAAAAGACGATACCAGTCATGAATAACCCCTACTCCACCATCTGGTACATCTCCAAGAGCAAAGTCTGGGCCTCGAACGTAAGTGTAGCGGTTTTACGAGGTTTTATATCTACTCACCGTATAATTCGTTCTGTGATTGTGGTCCGATGACATTGTCGGCGAACATAAGATGAAGTTGGTGGACTAAAGCGAGAAAGCAGTCATGAACCGAACGCATGAAATTGTAGTATGTAAATACCCAGCTCAGGGACGGTGAGCTTGGAGACTAAATCGTCAAGAAATTTGTCTTTTTCAGTCGTCGCCACCACATCCGTTCGTTGGATGTTGAGACCTGTATCAATGTTTTGTGGGGGAGTGGTGATATTCGGGGCGACTTGTATCGCACAGGCGGATACACTTAGGAACCCCAGTGCAAAAAAGCACCTATGCATGTTGGACAGATCCAGGAGTGAAAATCTGTCGATTCACAAGCTCATAATAACAGCCGTCGTGAGAACAGAATCATTCTCACCCAGACCATATGTCCCCTCATCCTTTTTAGACCACAAGATCCGTTTCTTCTGTTCACCATACGTTGTTTCTTTAGATACGCGCCAGGAAGATTCTTAGAAGAGTTACGTAAGGACTTCCTTTACATTTGTTGTACCCACGAAAGTTCTTAAGAGACCCCGGTGACTTGATCTGCCTGGGAACTCTCAGAAATAAAGGTTGATATTCTCGTTACCACGCGGACGAAGTGTATGGCGTGATGTTTCCAACATTATTATTAAATATTTTTATTATTTACCTGACGTCCCATATCCCTGTCAGAGATAAGATTACGGTGAGAATGAGACATACATTCATAGAGGAGTGCTACTGAAAACCTCGCAAATTCTTCATTTTATCGACAATTGCTGGAGCACGGAGTACTCGCCACAACGGAATAAAAAGTACATTTGGTCCGAATAAGGGGCAGAATTGCAGGACCTAGATCATCTAATTATTCCATTCAGACTCCACAACTATGCATAGAGTCACCAAAAAATATAATCTGATGAGTTCCTCGAAACTGAATGAAAAACTGGCCACACTACCTGGTGTTGCATTGCTCCCCTTAGCAATTATGCCCCGTGATCAAGTTTTCCGCGCCCTACGGTTTTTTCCCTGCCTCTTCCACCTTCGGCTCGCGTTGGAAGTTGGCGCCCAACGCCTGCGACAGTGTTCTCAAAGTGCTACATCGACGTTGGGGTTTAGCATAGAAGTTAGTGCGAATTGAATGTGAAAGTTTTGAAAGAGTCAATGTTGGTCGTGACTACCAACATTCCTGCACGTGACCATTTTACATAATATTAGATCATGCCATCAATGCATCACTGGGCCTCGGTTGTTGCTCCCTTGTCGAAGCACTGTGAAGACACTTTATGTAGTGTATACCCGAATTTCTACAAGCCGCTCAAGATACCCTACCATAGACCGTCAGTCACGAGAGGGCTTACGAAATAATCAGACTGACAATCTGTTCCCGCAGCCCTTACACATTCCACCGTCAGAAGTGTACTTCTCTTCTAACCAGTCTTTTTTCTTCCAATAATTGACAGGAATGCGCGTCCGCAATAGTTCATTCACCTTCCACTATCGTCTTTGGTGTTCGATGGCTCGCCGCGGCCCGCGATCGTTTATCGTATTTATTAAACTGGATAGTCTGAACTTCCATATCGAGATTGTGCGATATGGGTGTTGGAGTAATATTGGAGGAAAATATTTCTCGACAGAGTGTGCCAAAGGTGGATATTCAGTTTAGGGGTGTCAATAAACCCCTGGTTCTCCCCCCCCCTTGAATGGTTACGACTAGAAACAAACTCGCCATGGGCGATATTATAATGAGTAATAAATTCCGCGCGGGGCCATTATGTATGGTATTATTTACTTACTAAGGGGCAGGCGTGTGCATACGTAGCTCGGATTTCGAGGTAGCCGTCTCTCTGCAGTAAGTTCACAAATTCTCTCCTTCGTACACTCCTGCACACTTTTTGACGGATTCCTGGGCACAGTATCTTTAGCACGAATCGTACATGAGATCTAGCCTTGGCGTTTTGATGTACTCTCGCAAGTATTGACGGCGCATCATAATTCGTTGAAATTGTATATGGGGCGCATCAGCGCTAGGAGATAACGCGAATCGTCACACGCGTCACACGATGTCACTTCATAAAGTGACGCGGTCGCGTGTGGTGATATTTGTTCGGAACTTGTTCAAAACTCTCCAAAACATAAACGATCGAAATGCATCTAGAAACTTATAAAAGGAGCGGTAAGTGGGCCATATCCCTTCAGTTTACACCCCACATTCATTCCTCTCTTCCAGCTTCACTCAATACTCGAGATCGCCTTACGGGAGGGGGGCGGCTTCAGTGCTGCTCTCCTCCCAGCTATAACCCAGCTAGCACCGTTGTTCAGCCTGATCTTATGGTAGGATCATTCACGCCATTGGTAAAAAAAGCTCGCTGACCACCTACATTGCCAGATATAGTGTGCGGTGGCTCAGCCCAAGCCCGCGAGACACTGAAGGGCATCCCATTCCGACATCCTCTTTCCTCCCCTATCCCCGCTTCTTTCCATCTCCCTTCCCCCATGGACACATTTGATGATCCTCGCCAGGCTATTGAATCTATGCCATGACTCCCACCTCTCCCACATCGGGTCCTTTATTGAACCACGAGTAGGATTTCGCTAGAACACAGAGTGTGCGGTGACTGAGCTCGAGCCCGCGGTACACTGAAGAGCAGTTTCCTTGCATGTTACGGTGAGCTACCTAATCTTAATTCCGTCTATATTACATTTCTGACTGGGCGGTTATTGTAGAATCCAAAGTGTGCGGTGTCTTAGCTCAAGCCCGCCGTATATATAGTGAAAGAGCAGTTTCGATCTATTTGCATGGTGAGTCGCTTTTCTTTTCGTTTTACTCATAAACCTGACTAAGCGATCTTCTTAGAACACAGAGTGTGCGGTGTCTCAGCTCAAGCCCGCGGTACACTGAAGAGCACCCATATCCCCTCCCTTACTCCG
>MU150238.1:240092-271345 GCA_015584075.1 Collybia nuda
TCGTGTCTCTTTATCTTCTACATATATCTTTACATATATATATATAAGCTTCGAATTGTATCTCGAGTACATTCGGAATAAAAAATATTTCTTCTTGCTTCCTTTACTTTGGCTCTTTACTTTGAACGAGTTTTAGGTTCGACGATTTATAAATGATCTTGAACTTCAAAAAGAATTCTTAAAACTTCGCATGGATACCCATACAAAATTTGTTTAGATTAATATAAAAACGATAGTTGTCATTCAATTACATGGGATCTTGTAGTTTTCCCGATCGTTAAAATACTATAGACATTGAAATATAAGCGATCAAGTTGCACTTCAATCTTCTCTTCCTGGAGCTCTCTATCTTTGGGGCGGTGCATTATCCCTGGTCTTTTGAAGATGATCTTTAGTTCGATTGTAACTATTACGAGGTATCAAACACCTTAAATTAAGGCGCTTCTTGTGGAATGGAATTTAGTAGGGCAATACATGCCTTGAATGCACGTATCTCACGTAGACTCAAACGCTGCAACGAAGCGTACCAGCGCCAGGACACCAGTAGCCACCCGAAAAAAAACCACGTTTTACTTTAAAATTCTGCTGAGATAGACACACATAATCGACATTACCTGGAAAAATCACATCACGAGACAAACCGTCATTAGTTTCTTGGAACGAAAAACACCTGAGAAACGATGATTCGTTCGCGAAAATCTGTAATCCGAATAATGAACCGGCCCATTTGGGATTTTCAGAAAGATTCTCGGGGGAGTTTCAGTTTGTCCAAATTTTGGCGCCAATTCCACACATTAAACGCACAAATGCCGTGATGATAAAGGCTTCTCCTCAATATCCCGCTATAATTCGCGCTAGTGCTCACCGTTCAATTACGCAATGAGTAGATTACCCTCCGAGCCCGTGACAAACCACCACTCACTGAGCCACCAAACACCCCTCAAACCAACCCTGCTCACCACATACCCCTCAACATCCTTCCAGCAGCACACCAACCGTCAGGCAGATAATACAGCACGTAACATCATAAAACCATGACTTGAGAACCTCGGGAAAACTCATTTTGAGCTTGCCTGCTTTTTTGGACCTGGATTTTCCCGAAACTACTTACTATGTTGATCCTCTAACACTTTAAGACCCATCGTCACCACCTGAGAAAGGAAAGACCCATTCGAGCCCGATATTCACGACATAGCCTACTGGGAAGTACTTTTAACGCATGACGTCCATTACCCTAATCTTTGAGCCTCGGAAAAATGTCCACAGTTTTTTGTGCCAGTTGTGACTTGGCGCGCTAATTACACGGCCTCTGGCTTGAGTAGAGACTTTAGGGGGGAGCTAAGGGGCATGTGGAGCCTATTGGAGTGGCATGGGCGGATCCATGACTGCAGTCCTCATGAAAGCGGAGATGATCTAAGTGGACACGATAACTATTCTGAAGCACCCGAGTAGTTTTCTACTTTTTTTTTACCCTGGGGCTTTGGAGGATTAAAAGACGGTGTAGATGTAGCACAAAGGAGACACGAAGAACGCACCGAATAAGATAGAAAGATACTACCAGAATCACAGAGGCCCTTCCCACCATAGTGCACAGTCACCGTATAACATGTTGGAAGACGATAAGCCCTCGACTCTGGCTGCGGAATTATTGATTTTGTAATAAGACAACATAGGCCTATTGACGAGAACCTTCGAGAATGGAGACATGGAAGTATTCAAATAAGGCTATACGATATAATTCGTAGAACGAGATAATGGACGTACCGGCTGGGAGAGGGATATAAGAGTTAAAAGTGCACATTTTTGGTCACCATAGCTCTTTGAGGAATTATGGAGTCCATGGTCCCAATCCTGAACCTAGGGTATGATATCGTGACTCGAAGCAGTGACCCCACACATATCATTTCAGGAGACTGCTCTAGAGATTGAACGAAGTCTTTGGGAAGTAAAAGGTAGTAAAATTTAAACTTCCAATGACCTAGAATTGGGGTTGAGAGGAAGATGTTGAGATCCAAGTTGAGAGTCAAACAGGAAAACTCGGTAAAGAGAAAAATCGTTCATACCGGGGAAATATCGGCTCCGTGTTGATCGGGGCCAACTTGCATGGCCGGCACCCATGCGGCATTTACGAACATCCTTTATACCTTTTTAACAACAACCATAGAGGCATCGAAGGCCATTCGTAAGTATCTTTCAAGAAATATCAATCTCTTGTGATAGCCCTTTCTAAATAAAACACATCTGACAACACCTATGGTATTTACCTTGGTCCTTGACTCCCCCGATCGCCTTGACAACTTGAAGCGACTTTTTATTTTCAGGGCAATAACTGGGGAACAAAAAAGTAAACCAACCAAGCATCCCATATATGCAGCCATTTCAAATCGGCTAATCAAAAATGAGACGATGCGAGGCATATGGGCACAACCACGTTAGATAAATAATATTTCTTAGTGACCTAAACAGAAGCCTTCTCCAAGCTCATCAACCAGCATCATCGAACACGAGTACATATATATACAACTTCAGGTTCACTCAACTCGTCTACGCTCAACTCTTCTAATCCAACTAAATGTAAATAGGGAGTGTGGGGTTAAGGCCTCTCCATTCCGGACCATTGACGAAGTCCTTCTCTTCAATGAGGAAATCCTATTAAAAAGGTAATTAAAATGGTGTTTGGAATAAACGTATAGTTGTCCCATTGCGTACCAAAGGACATTCTACGAGTGCTCCTCTGACTTGCGAGAGCCGCGACTTCATCCTCTCCAAATTCGTGCCAGGAATGACATGGCCCGCCTTAACTTTCGGAACATAGTTCTGTATGCGCACCAAATCAGTATCGTAAATCTCTACAAAAACAAACGAAGGAAGAAGAAGAGACGGGAACGCACATCGTACGCAGCCCAGTTCCTCGTAAGGTTCGTAGGCACAGGCCTGAAGATCTCTGTGAAAATTTCACGATTCTTCCTCGCAGTCTCCGTCCACAAGAATATGGTCGAATCGGCAATAGGGTCCGCGACTAATTTATCCTCCTCCGTTTCTAGCTCACTTTCGTTCGGGTGAGGCGCGGGTCTCATGAACGAGGTGATTTCTGGGTTGGCAGTGGGAACCTGGGGTGGGATGAGGCCGAGATGCTCTAAGCTGGGGATGAGTATGGTCCCGGGAAATAAAGAGGGAAGGAGCACCTCTGAAGAGTTTTCGTCGGAGTGTCGTCGCGAAACGAGCTGCTTGGAAAGGCTGTCCGTCCATTGTGGACTCAACGATGTCTTCGTCTTCGACGACCAGACAGATCTCCGAGTCTCCGTCTCCCTATAATACCATGAGCGTCTGTAGCTGAGACCCCTAATCCAACTTACTTTCTGGCTACGGTCGTTGATATTGGCCGAGCCCATCTGTTTAAACCGTTCAATTCCCAATTAGCCTTCTTCGCAGGAGCGACTCACAATAACTTTTTGATCATCAACGATCATAAGTTTCGTATGGATATACAAAAGCTCCGAAACATATCTAGAACATCCCGTTCAGTAAAACTCCATATAACCAAAAACGAAGAAAAAAACACACGCATTCAACTCCTCTTCGGGAGACCCAAGCCACAACTCATCTACAAGACTCGTCTTATCATTCAACATATGCTGCGCCACCGAATCTGCAACATTCTCGTCGTCTCTGATCGCGTCAGAGCCGTGCTCGAACTGCTCCACCACCGCCCGTGCAGCTTCAGCTGACTCAGGGATCGGGACCGTTTCAGTCTTGGCTGGCGTCTTGTCGCTCACGACCAAGCCCTCGGTCGTAGCCTCCGGCAATGACAGGGTCACTTCCTTTTGTGTACTCGTAGGGTCTTGGCCAATCCATTGGCGGGCGAGTGCGACCTGTGCTGCGTGGAACTTGACGCCAGAGTTCGCTTCCATTTGAGCAATGTATGCTATATCGTGTAGATATTAGCAAATGCCACATTAACAGTTGAAAAAAGGAAAATATTCATACCAGCAGGTGCATTGATACGATCATAAGATCGGAGGTGATAGAACCGGATATAATCCATCCTATATTCATATGAGTATATGAGATAGATCTAACTTAGAACGACTTACGGCTCGAAACCAGCCTTGCGAATCTCCTCGTAGATACTACTCCCACCACGATTGATCGTGCGGTATTGGGCAGACATAATGAACTTTAGAGAACTCTCTGCCTTGACATCGCCTGAAAATCCTGGCACTTCTGGGATAGCGACAATAACCTTTATAGGCAAGCCGCATTAGAAAGCCGGTAGGATATTTGGTGACAGCCCAATATACCTTAAATTTAGCTCCGTCCCGGGCAGCCTGAAGAATCCTCTCGACGAGGGCCTGAGCAATCCTGTTTTTCACTTGGTCCCCATCCTTAGTGGCCGAAATGCTAAACAAGCGTCAACGTTTCTGGAGTAACTAAGAAGGTAAAAACTGACAAGAATTGATTCTCTACGATCCAAATATGTCAATACCCCAAAAAAATGACTTAAAGCAGATCTTACCGATATAAATGAAATGTTTCGCCTCCTTAATCAATTGGATGTCTAACCGTCGCCCTCAACATTCAAAAAGGTTTTGGTAACAAAAATACACTCACAAGCATTTTGGATACTATGCTCAGTAAGTACACCATGGGACCAATCTGAAACGCTCCGGACAACCTGGACCTTACAAGCAGCAGGTTTCGGCTTAGGATATTCGCTCGTCTCCACATCGTTGCGTCCATGCCAACGTTGTTTATATTTATGGCCAGCCTGGCGCCATTGTTCAAGGTGAGGATGGCCTAAGATCCATCGATTAGAGGATGTAGAAATCGAGAAAGATATGACAGACGAGCAACAGCTTCGTTGGGAGCGGCGTCGACCTCATGAGGCAAATCGAGAATGGAGATGCGGCTAAATAAGGATAAATTAAAGATACTCCTTCATAAAATGTTAACATACGCTTCGTTGCGATACTATCACAACATATGAGTTATCGTCGCGAATAAATTATGCAAAAAAGTCGGGTACCTTGCGGTATCTAATTTCGTTCCAACGCTCAACAAAGTGCTGAACGATATCAAGCACGACAGGCCCTATAAGCGTCATATGTACCTTTTTTTAATATGTAAGTTTCATATAGATAAAGTAAGGCGAGGGGAACTCACATCGTGCCACGGCATCCTACCACTCTCCATGATAGAAAGGGTGTTGCTTGCATAATTATACACATTCTGGAAATCCTGAATACGAGCATTGTTGTAATCTTGTCCAGGGAATAAGGTACGAGAGAAGTCCGTGGGATGTACATCCGCAAGGGGATGATTGTGGGTGTCCCACCGCCCGAAGCAGAGGTCAAGACCACCTATACAAGCGTAGTGGTTGTCGACGACGACAACCTACATAGATCGGTTAGAAAAAGAACCACCCTAAAATGTTTCGGCATACCTTCTCGTGGTGAGACCAGAACTGAACGCTATCTGAAGAAAAGTCGGACGAGGGGTCAGGGATGATTGGGTAAATCGACCGTACCTTTCGCTCCGATATGGTCAGGGTGACGCATACAAGTGATATTGGGATGAAGACCCTCAAGAGTGTTCTAAATTATATTATGTAAGCATGAGGACGGACAAAAGGAATAGCCGACACCAGACCTTCGTATGCTTTGAGCTCATGGACATCGTCTGTGTGACCTGAACTAATGCTTTAATAGTTGAACAGAGTGGACAGACGCGTGTAGACTCACTTCTTTATACACAATAACATGTATCTTGACTCCCTGCTCAGCCTTGCGCTTCAGAATCCTGTCGAGTCTCCATTGAGGAAAGTGAGCAGGAGGCCGACGCAGGTAGAGTTCAGGAGTGAGCCACCAATCCTATAAGGATGATAAGTTATTATAACAAACAACAAAGGAGCTTGACATACCATGATGAAAATCACATCTTGTGCCCCTTCCAACATCTCAGACAACGCCCACATGTAATCATGGCCATCGATATGCCTTTAAAAGACACGTTAAGAACGTATACCTACGCATTTATTATACATGCTCACCATTTGACGTTGTTATTAGACCTCTCTTCAGCGAAGCTCTCGAACCGATGCCCCGCGTTTATCTCGGCCCTGACCTTATCCCGCGCTATTTCGTCTGGTTCGTCGTGGCGACCTGCGTTCGAAAAATGTATCAACAAGACCCTTTCATAAGATAGGCCCAAGACGCACGGTTCGGATTCCATAGACCTAGGTAGAACGTGAAGTCAGGCACCGACGATAAGGAAGGAACATGAAACACACCTATCACCTCATTCCGAGCGTGACTGATTCCTTTCGGGACCTTGGCCGCAAGATTAGCAAAGAAACTCATATTGGTTCGTGAAAGAGGGAAAAGATAGTGTTGATGATGATGGTTGCTTTCAGAATTGATATCGGCGTCGTTCTGGATACGACTCAACCCTAATCAACCTTATGTAACCCAGCGCCACCCCCGCCAAATTTTCGACCAATAACTGGGGTGCCTGTGCATATCGGAGGGCTTGTTTCACCGTTTTGATTCAGAAAAATGTCATAGATAGACTTTTTATGTGATAAGACCGGTATACCAAGATTAGTTATCTCAAGACGCGCACGGATCGAAGATCGGAAGTATGAGGTCACAGATTTTGATAATTCAATTGAATCCGCGGAGGGTTTAGTGTGACAAATGGAAATAATGAGCCCGCACCAAAAATTAACCAATTACGATAATCCGAGTAGATGGAATATAATGCTAGTAAGGGTACGAGTCTTTAAGCCAGTTTTCTTGCCTCTTGCAGCATCATATCTGCACATTTTTCGGCAACGGCTACGGTTGGCGCTTGCAAATGTGCTCCTAGTACCCAAGGAAAAACTGACGAGTCTGCCACTCTCAGCCCTTTCAATCCATGCACCTTCAGTTCATCGTCCACCACGCCACCTCCATCCTTATCATCTTCTGGGGCCATTCTACAAGTTGACGAATAATGATACGTCGATCGGTTCCTGGTTGGGCGCCTAATAAAATCATCCAGAGCCCCATCGTCCTCTCCAGCCGGCACTTCCCAGTCGACTAATGGGTACCCAAGCGCACGCATATTATCGCGAATACGAAGGGTCAGGCGGAGGGCTGCCCGGAGAGGTCCAAAATCTGATTGATCAGACAGGTAGTTGAGATCGATATTCAATGATGCAGTTGGGTCACGGGAGGTGAGTTTAACAGAGCCCTTGCTTTTCGGATGAAGAAGCACGTTTAGGAAACTGTAGACACCCTTCGACTTGTCCCATTTCTTGCTATCCCCGCTGTCATATGCCATCTGTAGACGCTTGTTAATGTTGACACTATGCAAAAAAAAGTGTTGGAGACTCACGGGCATGATTTCTATATCTGGGACACTTTTCGAGCTGGCCAACTTAGTCTTTGTTGGAACGCCCCTTGTATCCAGGAATTGCGACGACGTGAATATGGCAAGCTGAAGGACTGGGGCGAGTAGCATGCCGGTCCCGAATAGTATATAACGAAAGAATTCAACGAAAAACACCCAAATGCTTCGTTCCAAGGAGAGCAAGGAGTCTTTCATGGGTGCCCGGAAAGCGATGGAAACACCAAGATGGTCTTCCTACTAATACAATGAGCGAAAGAGTTTAGCTTTATATAGGGACAATGCGTACCAAATTAGATCCTACTGCCGGAAGGTTCTTGATAATTGGGATATCGAGTTCTTTCAGATGATGAGCAGGCCCTATACCACTATAGGAAAAGCCTCGTCAGTGAATGTTTCTCGTTGAGGAAACAGTTCGTACCTCAACATCAGAATCTGGGGAGATGCAAACGGACCCGCACTCAATACCACCTCCCCGGCTGCGCGGACCAACTTGGTCACACGACCGCTGGCAAGATGCACCCCTCGTACATTCCGTCTAGCATCGATCTCCAACTTTTCAACAATACTCCCAGTGCAAATATGCAAATTCTTTTTCCGCTGTATGACAAGTTTCTTCGGAAGAAATGCGTGGAAGGTCGAATTCCGGTAAGCGTTGCTGTCTCGTGTGAAATGGAGGCGGCCACACCCAAATGGTGGGTGCGAGGGCGAATTGATATCGTCAATATAGGGCAGGCCCAAGTTTTCGCAGGCGGTGATAGTTCTAGTAGACTAAGTCAGGGAAATTTAGGATATGACGTGGCAGGAAACTAACTTGTTGAACCCCCTGAACTCAAAGTCCTCTGAAGTCGAGTTATGCCATTCCCCTTTTCCTTGTAATCAGACATATTCCAACAACCCACTAGAGAGTGGAAAAATATCACATACCAGTCTGAGCATGAACTGATGCGTCCCCTTTATAATTTGCCCTCTCCGACTTCAGAAAATATGGCTTCATATCTTCCCAACCCCACCCCACCCGCCCAGCATCCCTCCACGCGTCGTACTCTGCTGGCAAGCCTCTAGAGTAAATCATTTGATTAATCCTTGACGTTCCACCCAGTACTCTGCCGGAATATAGATCAAACGACTTGCTCGCCAGTTTTCCCTGGCTCTCAGAAGGTCGAATGTACGTGCGTGAGCCATCGGACGCGAAGTCCGATGAGAAGAGGGGCACTCGGGATGTCCAGGAGTCAGCTATGGGGCCGCGCTCAACGACAAGAACGCGTGTGGAGGGGTTGGCGCTGAGTCGGTTGGCTAGGACGCACCCTGCAGTGCCTCCACCTTCCATAATGTCAATCTTGGCTTGGAAGGCATAGAGAACATTAGTGCTTACCGCAGATAATGTAGTCATATTCATTCTCAGTCTTTTCTAGCTTGACCTCCGGATAGGCCTCTCGAGTGAATGGCCACATAGTGAGGGTAAATGCTTCCTGGGGAATGTCCTGACGGACATGGCTTGGCTACGGCGGCAAAAATTTTGTTGAACAAACGAACAACGATCAAAACGTTCAATTAAGTCGGTGATTTCGGGCCTTGGAACTTTATTTGAACCATTCAAACTTTCTCAGGCTCTGAATCTGATGATCATCATTATCATCCCAAAGATTAGATCGCTTCCGTTTGAAACGCTGGCAGTTAACGTTCATCACGGCCACGGTGATACAGAATTCTAACACTCAACGATAACCAACGTACGTCCAATGCGAGAATTCTGATCGGATGGGAAGTGATATCCACTTCGCCTTTGCGTAATCTAACTTGAACCTCTCAATTTCAAAATAATAAAGCCGGCCTAAGAACTGTTGATTCTTGAAACATGTTCATCCTGACTCTGAACTAACGTTTTTTTAAAACCACCGGATGAGTCGGAGGTTCTAATTTTCCTGCTCCACACATTATCCAATAGTCTCTAATTTTGAATTAGTAGATTAGTATCAATCGAGAAATCCACGGAAACCCCACCCGAAATACTCTACTCAAACATCAATCGTAATACGCCTAGGTCTAGCATCATGGATATGCAAAGAAATCCTTCATCCAAACCTCATCGATTACACCGACCAGTGGGTTAGCGCTTCCTGCTCTTTCCTGGTTTCCTTTCTCGTTAAGTCTATTGGACTGCTTCATTTTTAATAAATCATTGATTCAGCAACCTCCGACATCTAATATTAGTGATGAGCCCTCCCACCCTGATCAAACGTTGATTTCACTAGTGGCGCTGAACCTCATGAAACCAAAAACCCCCGCAAGGGATGATAGGATTTTTGAACACCTGTCGGTTCCGAAGAGGGATATGAATTATTCTTACAAGTACGAACTTGCTTTCTGCGGGCTCGGGAAAGCTTTAAATACGGCTCAGGGGTCACAAGTTCAGCATCCCAGGCAGTCTCAGTAAAACAATGTCGAGTCCTTTTCCCCCTCCACCACCTCCTGGTCTTAACTATACCGCTGCCATTCGTCCCTCCCTAAACTTCATCCTCATCCTCACACCCCTCGGATCAATCCTAGTCCCTGTAATTCTCGTACTTTTCTTCTTCTCAACCAAGGACTCGCGACGCCATCCCGTCTTTATCTTAAATATCCTTGCTTGTTGTAGCGGTATTTTCGAGGCAGGTTTAAACGCCGCCCTCGAAACTAAACAAATCATATATCCGAATGAACCTGTCTCGCCAACTCTCCTCACGGCTGTAATTGCCTTCGCTATAGTCTCTCCTGTATTCATTGACTCTATCCTTCTATTCCGCCTCCTTGCGTTCTTCCCTCGGCCACAAACACCACGCCACACGTTAGCTGCGATCCTGGCGACACCTATTCTGGTAAAATGCGGACGGTTTATTGCCGTCGTTTTGTATCTACACACATTCACCCACTCGAGTGGAAAACTCCCAAGCGTGCTATTAGCTGCACAATCGACTTGGCCCCGGAACCCATACATCATGACAGAATTTATCCTGCAGATGGTGGATAACTTGTGAGTATTCCGGCTTTTATGCACACCAAATGATGATTTGATTCAATCCCATTAGTTATGCTTCTGCATTCTTCCTATACAAGTTGTATCAATTCCAACATGAAGGAAAAACCGACACCCGCAGTCGTGAGTCATGGATCGCTGTATATTGATGCCCAACAACCTAATAATAACTCTTCCCTCATTTAGGCACCCTCATTTCGCATATTCGCGCACTATTCCTTATCGCGTTAGGGAACTTCATTTTCCCGTGAGTAGAGATCCCCATTATCATTATTGTGTTCTTACTGGGTTGAGTAGTGTCATCATGAATATTGCCTCGATCGTACTAATCGCAACGGACCCTTCATTCATCAATGGGTCGTCCATCCTCTTATCGAACAATTATGTCGCTATACTTGGAGTTGTATTTGCCACCATCTGGACAAATCGGCAAAATTGGAACAAACGCGCAATCAGCGCTCCTACGATTGACAATAGGATGGAGAACTCTTCATTTGACCCATCATCGAGGAGGAATGTCTCTACGATCAGGTTTGATTTCGCACCGTATGCGAGCAATGACGAGATTAATAGTAGTAGATCTGAAAGTGAGAGCGATTTAGCGGGGGCGTCGAAAAAGAAGGAAGGGATGGCTGGTCCTTAGGTAAAAATTTGTCAATCACAATTTAGTAAATGGGTATCTGTATCAACTTGACATCAATGAGAGAAAACCAAAATCCAGTCCAAGTGTTTGATATCTGAGTAACCTGGGCCCTAAAAAACAAACCGATTAGTTTAATTACCCATGGATGCACCAATGCGAAGTCAGATATTTCTCATTGTTAAAAATTTTTAATACCGTCTTGTGTGGGCTATTGCAAGCACAGCATATCCGAGTTCGAAATTTTTGAAGAGCTGAGCTATAAGACAAACAAATGCAAGCACCAGCAATGGCCGAATGCCGCCGGGACTTACCGCAGCATTTATGCTAAGGTTTTCCCACGGTTTTTGCCAGGAGGAAAGACCTCGTTCTCATACTACTTCGTACTCGGAACAAACCACTTTCCTTGACCTTACATACACGAAAGCACAACGAGACGCAACCCAAACTCCGACTGGAGATGTCCGGTGACCGGTGACCGGCAGTTTCCGTCGTGATGAGATAAAAATAAATTCAGACCTGTCAAACAGCTTTTCACTTGGAACTTAGGCGTACTCCCCAGATCGTGATCAGAACACAACCTCCAAACGTTCCTCCTTCCGACACTATCTGTAAATCTAATGAACCAAGATTGCACAACATCCTCTGCATCTCACGATGTTGATATCGAAGCTCAAACCAAGTCTAGCAAGAATACTAATGATTCGCGACCATCGAGTCTTGGCACAGCAGCCCGCCACACACCAAGTCTACATAGGACTTCTTCAAACCATATGGAAGAGCCTTTATCCCGAGTTTCTTGCGTTGTTCAAGGTGTAGGTGACCAGGATGTGATAGAGCCGCTGGGTAACACCCATGAAACTGATGCATCTTCCCCATGCCATGAAGCACTTCCATCAACTAATATACCTGCCGGGCCAAGATGGAAACCCTGGAGAGCCGACGAGCCACTCCGCACATGGGTTAAAGAAGATCCTCAGATAACGGCGCAGGACTGGGTTAAAGAAATGGATGCCTCCGATAATGGGATGTGCAGGGGTTGGAGAGACCAGATTGATACTCTGATCATTTTTGTAAGTATTTATGTGGCTAGTGGTTTATCATGATAATTATGTCATATTATAGTCGGGTTTGTTCTCTGCTACGGTGACGGCGTTCACCGTCGAATCATACCAGTGGCTCAATGAAACCCCAACGGATACTCTGGCTCGACTTCAACTCCGAGATCGTTTTGATGCAGCACAAAATCCTGACATAGACCGCCTGGCACCTGCCACATTTAGTGTTAGCTCAACTTCCGTAGCCATAAATACCCTTTGGTTTGCAAGCTTGACTCTATCTCTTGCAGCCGTTGTTATCAGCATACTTTGTAAACAATGGCTACACGAGTACCAGCGATATGATAATTTCACGACGGACGAAGCCTTCCTCATCCGCGGATTACGCTACCGAGGCTTAATGGCATGGAGGGTACCTGAGATCATTGCATCTCTCCCCCTCCTCCTCCAAACAGCCTTGATATTGTTTCTTGTTGGCGTTCTCATCTTATTATGGCTCCTCCAGACTATTGTCGCATCAATTGTCACTATAATAGTCGGGATGACCTTTCTATTTCTGGTTGTAACAACAGCTCTTCCATCTATTCAATACATCTTCCCGAGATTCGACACACAGTGTGCTTACAAGTCTTCTCAATCGTGGTCATTTTTCCTGCTCTCCGCCTTCTGGTTGTTCGATTTCTTTGAACTCCCAAGTTGGGGATCATTTGATAGATGGGAGGTGACTTGTGTCTACAGCGGTTTGGGCCACACATTATCCAGGGTTTATAAGCTAGTCGGTAACAGCACTGGTACAGCAATCAAACTTAACTGGATTATCACTAACAGAAGCCTCAAGCCAACTATCAATGAACATCTTACAGTGCTATCCGATTTTGTTTCTGGACTAGGTACCCCACAGATGGAATTCATGGGTGTGCATTGTCCCGCTGAACCTGAGTTCGAAGGCTCAAAAACACTTCAGCGAGTCGAACAGCTCAAGGTGTGCCATATGCCTTCTCGTTGTCGAAGAGGGCAGCGGTTGGGGTTCAACACCAAAGATTACCATCCATTGAAATCATACAGCTCATATTTGATCAATTATGTTGTCGGATACTCCTACTACTTGGCGACACAAAGGGCTTTGAGTAAATTACTCGAAAGAGAGGATCGCCTATCTCAGCAACAACTGTTCAATCGGTATATAGATCATTGGGTTCGTGGTTTTGACATAGAACATCACATTACAGAGGGCGGGAAAGTATCACTACCAGAGACTATCTACTCTGCAGACATACCATATGATCCCGGTTTGTTGAACTTTGCTTAGACATTTGTCCGACTAACGGTGCCCTCGATGTTCTTGATTTTAGAAGTTGCTATATATCTGGTGGATTTTCATGCCCATCTCCTCAAGACAGATCTACTCGAGGATCAGGGCATATTGCTTTTGCTCAATATAGCATATCCAAATCTCATGAAATTCTATCCTCGATACAAGACTTGGCCTCGATACAAAGATATGATGCCAGCAGTTACTCTGCTCCAGGACGTACAGGAGTGGGTAGACCGGGTTCCAGATTCAGACCTCTATAAGAAGGCCTTATACGCTGGAGATCTATTACTTAGCTTAAAGCTCAACACCATTTTCTTCAGAAATTGTGCTGAATCCCCTACAACCGAATTTGAGAAGAAATACCTAATATCTTTCGCGCGCTTCTTCGTGGCTCTGTACGAACCAGAAGAGTTTTTGGAGATGGCCCGGAAGGTTCATGGGGGGGGACTCCTGGATGTCGAACGGGCCTTGGCATTCCTTCGTGAATATCTCAATCAAAATGAGTCTATATCTTTGTAACTTCTTTTTCCATACTACAAAATCATGATGCCCTTTAGTTGTTCCACGTCAATTCTACATTCACTACAAGTAAATGTGCGTGCAGCGTGAATGTGTCCAGGTTCATTTAAGGTTCATTTGGTTTCTAGCTCGGGCCATAAAGGCCAACAATAGTTAGTGAAAAATTTAGCCGTAGCTTCAATTTCTATTGTTTAAAATTACCTTGATTTTTCTGAGAGCAGTCTCTAGTTCGAAGGTGCTAGGGGAGATAGTGGAAGTAAATGATATAGTCGTCTACTTAATGTGAAGCCGGCTCGGTCAAGGCGGTCCGGGTAGGTCTTATGTAACACCTTGTCCGTCAAACTTTCCAGCAAACAATCGATGTCCTCTTCTCCCTCATCATCACAACTTGAATTGAAGATTCCACTTCATGTCGCGTATATCAAGTCTCTAGGAGAGGTATATTTCCCCTCTATACACTTTCCAGTAGCCCATTTACTTAATCTTTTCAGAACAAGGACGATCTTGCGTATCATCTAACAGCACATTTACGAATCAATGCAATTTATTGGGGACTGACTGCACTATGCGTTATGGATCATAAGGGTGCACTAGATAGAGAGGAGGTAATAGGGTTTGTGATGAGTTGTTGGGATGAAGAAGTAGGTTTGTGCCATTGCTTTTTGATGTTTCGTACCGAAGCCTAATGACGGTTTAGGCGCCTTCGGGGCTCATCCGAGGCACGATGCGCATATGTTATCTACACTAAGTGCAATTCAAATCCTAGTGACTCATGACGCCCTGGACCGCATGGATGTTCCGCGAGTCGTCAAGTGTACGCGTTTTGGTTACCCTGCCGTTTGAAATAGGCTGAATGAGTCATCAATCGTTTGCGCAGTCATACTCTCTCTCCACCAACAGTCGGGTGTATTCGCGGGTGACGCTTTTGGGGAGACGGATACACGTTTCACGTACTGTGCCGTTAATGCATTATCGTTACTGGGACACTTGCACGAGCTGGATGTAGATCGGACGGTGGATTATATTGTGCGATGTAGAAATTTCGACGGTGGATTCGGGAGTGGGATTGGTGCGGAGAGTCACGCAGCACAAGGTAGTACACTTAATGTCCATTTTAGTTTCGGGGAACTTATCTCGTAATCTTTTAGTGTTCGTATGCGTGGCTGCGTTGGCAATCCTTGATAGGCTCGATGTCGTGGACGTACAGACACTAGGGTGGTGGTTGTCGGAGCGTCAGCTCCCTAATGGAGGATTGAATGGAAGACCGGAAAAATTAGAAGACGTACGTCCCGTAGCATTGCCAATTTTGTAGTCTAATGTAGGCTCTTAGGTTTGTTATAGTTTCTGGGTATTATCTGCACTAGCGATCATCGAGAAGATCTCTTGGATCGATGCAGATAAGCTGACCGCCTTCATCCTCTCAGCTCAGGTTCGTCTATTCGTCATTATCTCATCCGCAATTTATTTAGCTTAATTATTCTCTCCCCTCAGGATCTCGAAGGTGGAGGTATCGCAGACCGGCCAGGGGACATGGTCGATGTTTTTCATACCCTCTTTGGGGTCGCTGGTGAGTCCACCGTCCATCCCAGCTACCTCATATCGACCTATTATAAATCTAGGCCTCTCACTCCTGGGATACCCAGGGTTGGTTGACCTCGACCCTGTGTATTGCATGCCTGTCAGTATTATAGAGAAAAGAGGCTTAAGGAAACAATGGAAGGCGCTGGAACGACGAAAATCGTAGCAACTTAGTAACCTATAGTATCACTTGGAAAATCTTAAACCTTCCTTATTCTTCGCCAGTCCACTGCATCTTTCTACAAATCAAGTTGTTTATCGTATTTTATTTTTTCATCCTCTGATCATCTAGAGCCCACCTCCACCCTAGCTAACATGAGCTTTTTGTTCGCCTAATTGGTTTACCACGGTTATACTAATATGTCGTCCAGTATTGTGGAAAATTTTCTTTGATATTAAATTTCTGTTCAATAATTCTTTAAAATTGTGACTTGTATACGTTTTCTGGTATTATTTAACATTCGCAGGCCCTCATATACGCAAGCTCGAAAAAAGACATCTAATCATGTGAAGCATAGAACAACACCAGAAGGTTGGATGGAGTGACCTGATCATAGGTAGATTCCATAGATAGAGCAGATGGCTTTTACCTCAAGTTTTCTTAGGAAATCAGAATACGGTTAAACTCTTCCTAGTTTCATTTTGCAGCTACATGACGTGTAAAGAATCCCCTAAATGATTCCAATCATTTCTTCGAAACTTCGTGAATGAAAAGTTGAGACACGACTAAAAACCTATGCAGGTATGCCTAAACCCCTACATATCCGTTCTGAGCTAATTTGTTGGGGGTGTTTTTGGCTAACGCCAAGTATTAGATTTTTCGAAAATGGGAATTGAACCAGAGATACTGACGAATATTACTAAGAGCCCCTTCTACGCTCATTTTCTTGATACGGTCGATGATGGTAGCAGGAGTATCATTGCCGTCTTTGCCAATCGTGTACGCAATAAGACCAGCAATGTGGGGAGTCGCCTATATAACTTTAAGCGACCAAATGCAAGAGAAAACCTCAACACGCTGACCATCGATGTTCCAGATATATTATTAGTAGCCTTGTGATCTTGTGTCAGCAGAAGTGCTAGAATACGCTGGGTACTCACATTTGGTCCGCCCTTCCACGCGCTGATGATGTTCTCGCCCGGAGCAAAGATATTGACCACATGGCCGAAGTTTGAGAACGAGGCCCTACGATCCGAGATGGTACTTGCAGCGACAGTGCATACTCCATCAGCGCGTGCAGGGGAGGTTTTTCCTGCATCAATATTGGAATTTCCAGCAGCGACCTTCGTGAAATGCTATTGAATATTATCAAGAATTAGATGGTGCACGCCTACGGTAACATGGATACCATTTTTTACAAGCTAAATTTATCCATCAGTAGGTTGAAACGAAGTTTTCTACGAACTTCTTTACCGCAGAAGACGCATTGTCCAAGGCTGAAGAGGCCCCTCCACCGAGAGACATGGAAGCGATGGAAGGGCGCCCAGAGGATTCTGCGGAGGTGCCGACCCACTGGAGACCCGACACACTAATTTTTTAGGTTTTGGTAATCGTCCACCAAAGAATGCTACGAAGCCTACATGTCGGAGACGTAGCCAGCGCTGAAACATATTTTAGTCAGGCAGGATTAGTGGGGTAAGGATGCTGAATTTACCCATTGTCATCTAAGACCTTCACAGCGACGATCCTGGCTTTCTGTCGTGGGTGTTATGACGGATAGTTATATTCAACATATTTTTTATTACCTTTGCAACACCGTATTGGGCCCCCGCAACCGTACCTCTAGAACTAGGGTTAATTTCTGTTCTCCCGCCAAGTAGGGACTTCCGGCTCACGCGACATGGGTACCGTGTCCGTTACCATCGGCGTCCCTGGAAAAAAGATTTAATTATCGGATGCATAAGACCAAATTGAAATGGCGAACATGTAACCACCAAAGGTCTTTCCCCATACTGCGCGGCCCTCGAATTCCGACTAAGGAATGAATGATGAAATGTGGTGATGATAAACCTATAGCGGAAAGTACCAACATGGTCAATATAAACACCTAATAGTCGTCAAATTAATGAGTGGACGTGGTGAAGAACAAATAACGCACCCGTGTCTAAAATTTAACGTGAAATACGTCAATCAGTAGTAGATGAAGTGAGTTTTTGACCTACCAACGACATAAACATCAACGCCTTGTCCTCCGGATTCATCGTAGCTGTATGGATGAGTCAAAGCGCTGTACAGCCTGATCAATGATCCGAATGTATAGTCTCATGAAGTAAAATAAGAAATACCTAGTGTTCTGGTTTGTGAGCCTTCCTGGTTGACTTAACCTGGAAAGCCCCCACGGAGCATTGGTCCTGAAAACGACCCGATTCAGAGCTAACAAGCCAAAGATGATAATAATATTCACTGGGTGAAAAAAGTGCGCATAATCCCATCTTCAGATATGTGCTCTACGTCGGGGGAAGCACGGAGAGCATTGAGAGTATTGACATCAAGATGGCCTGTCAACGAAAATCGGGCCCGAGTGGGTCAGTGTCGTATTACATCCATAGATAAAAGACGTGAACATACCAGCGAAGCCGTTGAAGATATTCCATTTATGAGTGATATTCGAGCCACCCGCAAGTGTCCCCAAGAAAGTATCCTTGGATACGCCCTCTTTCAATTTAACGATGTGCCTGCCCGAGGTATCGCCAGCGAACTTCTCCACGGTAAGGAGGCGAGGCGGGCTCGCGAGAGTAGGCGTTACAAGTGCGATAGCAGCAAATACGGCGGCGAAGAAATGCATTGCTGAGATAGTGGGGCACTCGCAAGAGCGTGAAGAGTGGGCAAACAGCAGATGCCTTTTTATGCACTCTACTAGGAGATAAGGAAATCTTTTTCAGACAAGAAAAACGCGTGGACCACATCAGCCCATACGGTTGGAATTGCACCGATATTACTGACCTTTAGGGGTGTACTGAGGATGGGCACAAAAAGTCCTTGTCCGCCCGATGTGACCATGTGCTACACGTCCATTCAGAAGAGCTAGTGGGAAGTCATCGAATATCACGTCAGTAGAATCAGTGGTTCGCTTTGTACAAAGCTAGATTTTACACTCTTCCGCCGGTAGGAAGCGCTTGGAAGAGCGACTTAACCGCACATTGTGGAGCCACGATACCTGGCCCTTCGTGATGACTATCGAAAAATGGCGGATCAAAGGGGCTCACTAGATGTCCCTGTCGAAGCCACCCCCCTTCGAAGAGCCTGGGGATATTGCGGATCAGGCATGTGGGTGAGTGATGGATGTGATAAATGCACCCCGAGGGACCTCAACCCCCGCGACCTGACCAGATGATCTACCAAACAGTTTGTACTTTTGAATGGCTTATACTCAGTGGATTTATAGACGCCTGGCTTCCTACACAAAACCAGACGGCTGAGTTGAGTAAATCAATGACGTCACACCGGTACATACAGTTAAACCAATCACTTTATTACCTCCCCTCATTCGCATCACATCAGCCAACATTGCCTGGAAGGATATTTTGGATGAATTTGATGAGGAAGAGGGAAGTGGCGCCTGCTGTAGGTGGCGGCTAGCAACCACTTTCAACAGTCACCCTTTAGCGCTTTAGCCTCGAAGGCTATCGCTGGTACGCCACGCTCTGTAACGGTGACGTGATAATGGGACAATTGACGACGAACCCTCAGGCCTCAGGGCCGGCGCAGGTAAACGACAGAAACAAGCCGTCACTCAATAGATCCGTATTAAAGTAACACACCTCGCTATGGGGAAAATTCCCCTAACCAGATGTTTAACCAATTCGAAGCATCGTTTAATAGAATAAGCAGGGCTCGAAGTGTACTAGAGCCGTCCTGATGTACATGTTGAACACAAAACGCTGAAAAACAAGACTTAAGATGGAACGAAAGGGCACTAGTATCTGTAGCGGGTCGAATAATCTGGTCGCGATCTATCAGGGGGGTGGTGGTACAATGATTACGGACATAGGCGTACCCTTCGGTGAAACAACCAGACCTCGCCCTTTGGAAGCTCCACGGTACACTGTTTCAATTATGTCGATCATCTAAGGAATGTGAGTCAAGACGCATGTACACAAATCAGAAAGAACATACTTCTTGCTTGTTATCCATAGCCCAGTTACTGCACAAAGCCAAGTCTGTAAGAAGAGACGAGAATTACAAAGACCAGCACACACATCTTATTGTTATTACCCGTCCCCAAATCAATCATTATATGCTTATTCCTTGATCAAAAAAGATCAGTAAGGTCTACGTTTCAAACACCAGCAATACGCACCGGTAGAAAAACATCACGGTACATGGGTCATACAACTCATACATCTACAATCACAGAACCTCGAATCAGGAAAAATACTGGGTGTAAACAATGTAGAACACGCACCTTATTGAAATCCGGCACCTCAGTGATGTCCGTGAGGTAAATGACGGCAAAGTTCTGCACTTTCTCCGCCACCGAATACAAAGTCTCGTCCATCGTCATACACTGACTATCCCAATCGTGTCCGAATCGGATAACAACAACGCGATCCTCTTCTGATTTGATTGCTTCGTCGACGTGCCATCCGGAAGGGAGATGCGGGAGGAAATAAGACATGGTAGTGCTGTGGGAGCGTAGGCAAAAATTTGTTGAACAATCACGTGTTTCGGCGCGTATGCCTAATTTGGATGGGTACTTTGCGACCCTGGCCGGTTAACTTCAAAGCGACTTTTGATGACGAATCATTGCGCGCTGTATTTGCCTCTATATTTTTCCTACCAGACCAACTCAGTGTGAGGAGTGTAATACCTGTATTTTAAATGTAAAACTTCACATGCGGATTAAAAACATGTCTTCAAACGCTAGAATGAGTTTTGTTCAGGACGACTCAAAAGCTGAATGTTTCGGAAAACAAGTTATGAGCGGCAGATACAGGAAACTTTAGCCACAGAAATCTACGTTTGGCAAGACGATTTCTAGGCAGAGTGACCTCAAGTATGTATTAAATGGGACTAAGCTCCATAAAGATGGTATTAGTCAATAACTATGCTCATCCATCGATGGCTTTTCTCCTTCATCCAAGTCTGTATATATACAAAGGGAAAATTAACATTTGAGAGGGTGCACGTCGCAGGAACAATTAGGCACGAAATATAGAAGTTCTTTGGGGGTTAATTACACTTTAGGAAATCCATCGAAGCTCTAGAGCAAAGCTATGATGTCAGAAATTCTGACACGAATGTCATTATTCTTAAACCTGCTATCATGATCAATAAATGAATTTCACCAATTCAAGTCACTGAAATCGTCCCCAAGAAATTGACCAATGCTTTCAATGGGGAGATAAATACTCGGCCAATTTTTGCTCTTCCAACAGCCACTTCGATCCCCTTTCACTTTACATAACTATAATGTCTGAGCCAAATTCCCTCCCTTTTCTTCCAACAAACGCCCCCACGGTAGCACTAAGCGTCGAGCCTCCCGCATTGGCCGCCCTTGCCCCACCCAGCCTACCGCGCTCCTATTCGCAGAATTCCATGTTTGTGAAATGTTTTATTTTCACTGTAGTGTCTCGTTATTCTGATTAATAATTTTGGTACAGAACCTTCACCATTGCGTATCACGAAGTGTATGACTATTTTGGATCCACGTTCTACCGACATAGCGACCTGCCCTCCTTCAACTGAGAGGTCGTGGAAAATGTGCCGCTAAACACTCCAAATGAGAGTAGAATGGGCTACTATTGGGTGTGTGACCCAGCATAAGCCATAAAATGTTCCCTAAGGCTTCCCCGCAGATGAGCTATAACCATTGGGTAGTCAAAATCCCTCCTAAAATAAGTTCGCAGGACTTTCATTTTGGGAAATTCAGTATCCCCCGAGGTGAGGTTTTCACCATCCACTTCTACCATACGTATTTTTGTAGTCAACTGCTTGATACCAATATGAATTTTCCCATAGGATGACCTGCTACTCTTCCGATGCAAGCCATTCGCATGGTGTGCCTCATTATTAATGCTGCCATTGTCATTGCCTCAACATCAACTGCCTTGAATTCAGGTGTAAATGCGCCGGGAATAGTGATTGGCTTCATCAGCACAGTTTTGAGCTGAATTATGTTCGAGTTTTTGAGATCTTTGGCCTATCCTGGGTATCCATTACATATACTTCTGCGCTTCATCCGCCTACTGGACTTGCATATATGATGTCGTGCTTTGTAGACACGTCCATCGAAATGGAAAAAAAAATTCCCCTTGAATTTTGGTGAACCCGTGGGTCAACAATAACAGTGATGTTACATCAGAGGAAAGGCTCAGACTCTATCGACCTAGCCCTAGCGGGGTAGTAACTTACATAAACTAATAGAGCACTAAAGGCTATCAATATTTTTCAATACTCAATCCTCTTGATAGCTCACAGTTTTTCTGAACGCGCCTCATAATTATCGTGGTGGGATAACGGATTTTCGAGCCATCGCAGTCATCCATAGTTCACTCTTCTTTTTCCGGAGCTCCATCCCAGTAGCGGTGCGGGAGGCCCGGTGCGCTTGATGATTCCCTGCCAGGTTTCGTGGGTTTCTGAGTAGTAGGGCCGGCGAAGGGCGCACCCAGCATCATGCCCAACGGTGCAAACATAGTCTTGAATGTGCCCGCCCAGGACTTCTCATTCTCGGGTTTTCGTATATTGAATGTCTTTCTCCACGCATCATCAGCGTCTGAGGGGTCTGAAATCCGAGGAGATAAATAGAAGATGGAAATCAATACCAACGCTAAGGAGAGGTATATACTATCGTGTACTGTAAACCATACTACTCACCTATGACTGTGATCACATCACCGCCTGCGAGGGCCCTCTTCACAAGCTTAGCATGGCACAAATAACCGCTCAACCCACCCCAAAGACCGCCACCGTCCGGTTCCCCGGGGCGCATAACTATCTACACAAAACAACCAAAAATCCGAGAACATTAACAGTAAAACCAAAAAGGCACCTTGATCAGAACTCACCCAGCACGGCTTTCCTGGAACGCCAATGCCCACGCCTAGATTTTGCAAGTCGAGCCAACCCCTGTGGTCGAGAGTCACTTTGGAATACGCAATGCTTTCGATTTCGGGGACATATGGGTTCCGGATTTGACGGATGGTGATGCTGGGAACGGCTGTTGACGCTGAAACTAACGATGCATGGGAAAATGGGGCCTGGGGCCTGGGACCTACGTTTTTCCAGCGAGATCTGGATCTTCCATACCGGGAACTTGGAGTTTTAGGAGGTGTAGCTTTGCTGCGTGTACGGGTTTGACCGTTTGAGGTTTGTGTGGTGGGTGTCCAAGGTCGCGACTCGGATGGTTGCGCTATGGCCGGTTGTGCTAAGACCGGAACACGGCATCCGCCACGTGCGCTACACAACGCACAGACCACTCGAGTTGGGGAGGAAGTAAACCTCCTGTATCATGGACAAGTGGCGACTCCACGAAAATCAAATCCTTTCATCAAGTATACCAGACTTCGAAATGGTACCACGCGGATTTAAGTAGTGGCTCGGCTTCAGCTGTTTTCTTACTAACAAGCTTAAAAATTCCGTAACATCTTACGCTATATCGAAATATTATTTATAACATGTAATCATGATCCCTCGTTGAAAAAATTGGATTAAATCTATATCTGAACCTCGACTCGACAACCATCGACACATTCAAAATCCCATCCGCTGCCGATATTTAGCATCAGGGGTGGCAGAAGAGGCAGTAAAAAATAACCATTTACTTATTACAGGGCAGGAGTATACGAATAAAGCTCGGATTTTAAAGTAGCTTTCCATCTACAGTAAGTTAACGGTTAAACGGACTCGCCCCTGTACACTCCTGCACGCTTTTTGACGGATTCCTGGGCACAGTATCTTTAGCACGAATCGTACTTGAGATCTAGCCTTGGCGTTTTGATGTACTCTCGCAAGTATTGACGGCGCATCATAATTCGTTGAAATTGTATATGGGGCGCATCAGCGCTAGGAGATAACGCGAACCGTCACACGCGTCACACAATGTCACTTCATAAAGTGACGCGGTCGCGTGTGGTGATATTTGTTCAGAACTTGGTCAAAACTCTCCAAAACATAAACGATCGAAATGCCTCTAGAAACTTATAAAAGGAGCGGTAAGTGGGCCATATCCCTTCAGTTTACACCCCACATTCATTCCTCTCTTCCAGCTTCACTCAATACTCGAGATCGCCTTACGGGAGGGGGGCGGCTTCAGTGCTGCTCTCCTCCCAGCTATAACCCAGCTAGCACCGTTGTTCAGCCTGATCTTATGGTAGGATCATTCACGCCATTGGTAAAAAAAGCTCGCTGACCACCTACATTGCCAGATATAGTGTGCGGTGGCTCAGCCCAAGCCCGCGAGACACTGAAGGGCATCCCATTCTGACATCCTCTTTCCTCCCCTATCCCCGCTTCTTTCCATCTCCCTTCCCCCATGGACACATTTGATGATCCTCGCCAGGCTATTGAATCTATGCCATGACTCCCACCTCTCCCACATCGGGTCCTTTATTGAACCACGAGTAGGATTTCGCTAGAACACAGAGTGTGCGGTGACTGAGCTCGAGCCCGCGGTACACTGAAGAGCAGTTTCCTTGCATGTTACGGTGAGCTACCTAATCTTAATTCCGTCTATATTACATTTCTGACTGGGCGGTTATTGTAGAATCCAAAGTGTGCGGTGTCTTAGCTCAAGCCCGCCGTATATATAGTGAAAGAGCAGTTTCGATCTATTTGCATGGTGAGTCGCTTTTCTTTTCGTTTTACTCATAAACCTGACTAAGCGATCTTCTTAGAACACAGAGTGTGCGGTGTCTCAGCTCAAGCCCGCGGTACACTGAAGAGCACCCATATCCCCTCCCTTACTCCGATAAATCTCACCGTGCACCCACCCACTCAAGAGATCTTAGCTGATCTTCCTTGACACGGCCTCTTACCCTATCCGCTTTCTCGATCTATATTCGACGGTCCTAGCCAAACCGTTGGATGCAATCTGCCTTTATCTCCTGACTCTGCAATATCTCGCCACGCCCACTCCCTATGGTAAATGTCGGACGGTACTAGCCAACCCGCCCTACTCGAACCACCCTCCTGTTCCCCATCGACTCCCACCTTTACCCATCACCCAATCCCCGCCCGCCTAGGCATTCCCCAATCCGATGTTATGCGATTCTGTCATCATATACCCCCCCTATACCCTCTACATTATCTTCCATTTAATAATTTCCTTCGGCAAAGGGCCTTCAAGCGTTTGATGGTGCTAGCCCCATCATTTAACCTGAGCCCCTGCCTCTGCGCATCGCCAGCTGAAGAATCGCACACTATCCTTCTTGGCATCGCCGTTACTTCTTCTTTCGCCCAATCCCGCTCCCGTTCTTTTCCCCCATCCAACCAAGCGATCTTCACTGATTCCTTGATCCCCTATCTCTTCCTTTCCACTCGAGTCGTACCCTCCCACTTGTCGCCAATTCAAGAGCCGTTCATTGCCTCCTCTGCGACGCCACTATCAGATCCCTGTCCCCCTTTCTCTCTCCACCGCATCCCCCCTACCATCGCTCGTTTCTCTCGGAGCTACCGTGAACCTCTGGGTCAGCCCAACGAGTTTCCAGATCTTTCGCCCTCCTCCTCATCCCTCAGTCCACCGCTCTTTGGACTTGATACAGACTATCATATACCCTCTATATTATGTGCTTTTAATCGACCACCCTATTTCTTTCGACGATGGTTTGACATTTTCTTCGGCCTGGTATAACTTAGCGCTGGGTTATACGAGACTGTGGAAAATGGCATCCTATCCTCAACATTTAATTTTTCTGTTTATCTATCTATCTATCTATCTATCTTATCATTATCTCGTCTATTTACCTTTTGCATTTTCCTTTAAATTTATATAAGCCTCGAATTGTATCTCGAGTACATTCGAAAAAAAATATATATTTTTGCTTCTTTTACATTGGTGTCAATTTGGCCATTTACTTTGAACGAGTGATATATTATCTTGAACCTGGTTCTTCAAATGAACTGTCCTCGCTCCAGTTTAGGTGGGAGTCTAAAAATATCCGACGAATCCTGATTCCTAGATCAATGACTATCCTGAAATCGCGTCACTTGTACCTGCGGCGGACGAAGCAGGGGCTAGAAACGATGATGGTTTGTGATGCCGTAAGTCGCCCAGCTCCCGTCTATGAAGCGAGTCAGACTTTTCTCTGTAGATCCTAAAGTTCGTCCGAATTTATCTCTACGGATGTGCGACCAATGCCGCTTTGTAGGTAGATCATCCGCGAGTCGTACCAACAACAGCGCACCCGGGGCACCACCCGAGAAAAATCAGGTAGTTCAGAATTCCGCAGAAGCATACATATGGGCGTATAAGCGGACCGCTATCGAACGGACAGCCTATCGGTTGCATACCAATCGGTTTCTGGAAAAATCCGGTTACGCGGTGAACCGGCACTTGCTTGTTCTTATTGTTAACGATTCATGAGCTGGGCCGTGTGGGGTCACTGGGGTGGCAATGGCCCCGGCCGGATGGTTCAGGAAGATTTTCAGGGGGGGGGGGGTGCCTCGATTAGCCTCTTGAAAACAATACCACACACCGTGTCCCAAGCGCACAAATCCCACCATGGGACCCAGGCTGAGCCTCCCCTAATATTCCGCTATAATTCGGGCCGGCGCTCATGGGAGCCTGAGTTCACTTGCACGCTGGGATAAGACACACGTCCCCTGCGGCAAACCACCCGGTCCCCTACTGCCAACGCCGAGTCCCCAATCGCCGCTCAAACCAACCCCACTCAACGCCCTTCGCACAACAGATGTACATAGTACGTAATACTAAAGTCTAACCGTAACGTCATAAACTTGGAATCATGACTTGCGCACCTCGGGCAGGGCCTCGGGTGTCCTCCCAGTCCCCAATATCCCCAAACGACATCGGACAGCCCACCACCACGACTATCCCGCTCGTGCCGGTAGGAAGGGCCGGTAGGAAGGGCCGAGCGCCAGCCCCCCCCCCCAAGTCCTTTTTTTCTCCTGGCGCCGGTCGTCCGTTCCACCAACTACCGTGCCCAGGCCCAGGGATCACATTCTCAGTTAACTGTTAAACTTATGGAGACCCTCGCTGACCCAATAACAAGTGTATGTACTGTGTGGTCCGAAGTCAGGGAGTCGGGGGCTGGAGCCGTGGCCCGTGAGCACTGAGTTATAACTTATAAGGACATGGAAGACGCGGGGTTGATAAGGTTTTCAGGGTAGCTCCTCGAGCTCGCATAAGAACCGGCATGTCCATATATCCATATATCCATACATACGTACATACGTAAATCATATGTTCATATGTAACGGCGTAAACGCGTTAACGGGTGCCCCACCCCGAGTCGGTTACTAGAATAAAAAAAAAATACAAATAAAAAGGGGGGGCACAGCCACGCGGTCTTGGTAAGATACCGGGTAGAAGGCCGGACGGGTGGTAGGGAGGCGGGCAATCCATGGGCCACGTCAACGCGTCACGTCAGCTTCCGATCCCTATGTAGGAATTCCTAGAATCCAGGTCCTACGGGAGAAATTTCGACCTGCGAGTTTTCCGATTCAGATATTTCTGGGTGTGTCGTTCTCTGGATAGGAGATAGGATTAGATAAGATAAGATAGGACTGGGGTGGGATTGGGGTGGGATTGGGCAGAGGGGGGGGTTCGCGGAAGGGTTCGTCACGGTGCGACAACGTGTAACTTTTCAAGCTCCATGTGTTAGTTCAACTCGCAGGGGCCCCGGCCGGAATGGCATCGGGGCGGAATACGGTATGAGCTTGGGATTAGCTTTTTTTTTATTGCTGGAGGCGCGTTCTGGAGTTCTGAGTCGACGTGTTTGTCCGGACGTGGGCCATGATGCATGGGGTTTCAGCGTCATGTGAGTTCTTTATTTGTACCACTACCGGGTATAGGTATACAAGTTTACAACAAAATCCGATCGATATTCTGAAATCCTAGCCCAAGTCGTCGAGATTCGAATGTCGTGAAGAAGAAGGATGGGGAATATAGACAAAAACAAAAGTCATAGTCGTAGTCGTAGTCGTGGTCGTGGTCGTGGTCGTGGTCGTTTAACGTCTACTCATCGTCGTCGTCATCATCAAACCTCCCCAAGAACTGACTCTCAACGTCCCTGAATAGCGCCTGGAGCCTATACTCCTCCCACACATCCCTCTTCTCCAACTTCACCCCTCCTCCCTCTCCACCCGCACCCGCACCCACGCCCCCAAATCCCCTCCCAAACGCCTTCCAAGACGCGCCATCGACCCAAACGCTCTCAAGCGCACACCCAGCCCTCATCCTGCGCCCGGCCATCTCGCGGACGGCGTGCCCCATCCGCGCGCCTACGTGGCGTAAGGAGAGTGTTCTGAGGTCCGGGAAGGGAAAAGGTTTTGGCTTTTGTTTTTGTTTTTGTTTTTGTTTTGAGTGTTGGTGGTGTTGGTGTTGGTGTTGGTGTTGGTGAGGGTCCGGGCGTTCACCCTTCTCTAGTTTGGAATTAGAACTATGCTCAAACTCAGACTCAAACTCAAACTCAAACTCGGGCTCAGAACCCGATTCAGTATCGGAGAGGCATCTACACCCGCACCCGCACCCGCACCCACACTCGCTCCCGCAGTCGACGAACACGTCCCTGAACCCATCCACATACACATTCGCGAACGCGAGCCGCTTCACGCCCGGGAAGCAGGCGGAGGCGGCGCGGAGGACCGTGAGTGCGGAGGAGTGGGCTGGGGCGAGTGTGAGGTTTTGGAGGGCTGGGAAGTGGGAATGGGGGGGTGTGCTGGTTGATGGTGGTGATGATGAGGAAGGGGAGGGGGAGGAGGGAGAGGACTGGGTAGCGCGCAAGAGCCCGACAAGATCATTCGGGACGATGGGTGCGATAACGAGGTCTTCCAACGCCGGCGCGCCCAACGAAAGCAGGATTTCAGAGATTTTGTTCAGTCGGTGTCCGTACAACTGCAACGAAGTCAGGTTGGGCAAGTCAGTCCTTCCCGTCCCCGTCCCCGCACCCGCCCCCGCACTGGCACCAGGGCCGGAGGGAAGAGCAGGCCAGTCCTCGATATTCCGCTCGTAGATGGCGAGTGTGGCGAGGGCGGGGCACGCAGCTGTTACGGCGCCGAACTGGGCGTAGGACATGGGGATGTTCAGGTGCAGGGTTGTCAGGCGCCCCAGGTCCATGCCTCCCATGCCTACCCCCACCCCCACCCCCGCCCCCGCCCCAGGCCCAGGCCCAGGAAGAGCCAAGGCGCGCTCGCCGCTAAGCCTGAGATGCGTCAGCCGCGGTGCGCGTACATCCAGCGGCACCTTCGACGACCCCGTCCTGTCCAGCGTGAGGTCCTTCAAGAGCGGGAGCGGGTGGGCGGAGACGAGTGAGATGAGCCGTGTGAGGGCGGGGCAGTGTGTGTCTTGGAAGAGCGTGCTTGCTACGTGGAAGGATTGCAGCCTGACGAGGTGGGGGGCGATGAGGGCGAAGATGGACCCGATGTGGATGTCGTGCTTGGATTCGGTGGGGTGGGGCTGGGGTTGGTGGCGGTAGGCATTGGTGTGTGTGGCGGTGGTGGTGGTGGTGGTGGTGGTGTATGTCAGGTCGATGGGGTATGGGGAGGAGCGCGTGAGGTAGGTTGAGATGAGCGCGGGGTTGGAAGGCGGGGATATGGTGATGGACGTCCAGAGGGAACCTGTGCTTAGTGCAATGGCGCGCCAGTGTCTCGACACATGCGAGATGCTGAGCGGGACGAGGGATCCGGAGTTGGGGGAGTGGGAGTGGTGCGTTGCAAAGGTAAAGATGAGAGAGGTGAGTTCTGGTGGGAGCGTATTTTGATGGTTATCGTTCATCGATGGGATTGGGAGATACCCAACTATTAACCTTATAAACCCTACGTGTCCCTCCGTTGGAAAAGAGAGAAAGGGGAGGGGACGGATTCGGGCAGCTGAGTAACACTGACGTCAATCACCGATCCCTGGAATCTTCCACAAATCCCACCTTTTTCTTTTTTTCTTTTTCTGGAAGCCGAAGCGCAACGAAAATCCTGGCTTCTCTCTCTAATATTGCCCAATCCCGGGCGACTTCGATGATCGGGAAGCACCCCGGTGTTCTCGGTCGGACTGGTGACCTAGGGTGAGTGGTTCGGTTTGGGGGGAGGGTTGTCACTGTGAGCTTTTTGGACGTCGTGGTTTCACGTTTATAGGAATTGGAATTGGAACTCAGGTTCGTTGTACGTCATACATCCGTTCATATCCTCCATCCTAAAATACATCCTGTCACTGTCACCACACGTCCTGATCCCATATCCAGATCAGTAGGCGCTTATCCGTTGGCCCTTGATTTATTAAACACCATCGAGGCGGCTCATTCGTCATCAATCCAATTCTAGTCTTACTATTACCCCCAAGGACGTCTACCCCCCATGGCTTGTTTAGTTGTCGACTTGCGACTCCAACCCCATGTATGTATATCCAGGTCCGGGCAAAGACCGCGCGCCGCCCCGCTACTCCCGCGGTCCCGCCGGCTTCTCGCCAGACCCCTTCTGGCATTCTCTAACCATGACAAAGCAACAGCGAAAAAAAAAAAAACAACAAAGCAGACATCACCCCCGAGAGATACCCTCGGCCAATGTTGAGTGGCATGCCCGAGGTCTTTCTTAGTGGGGGGTAGCTTATTACGTATTTCACATGTCCTCTTTATTTTTTTTTTGGTAGGGTATCAATCGTGGACGTCTATGTATGTATATATAGTTTGGTGCTATTAAAAGATACCTTTGCCCCTCGTGCTCGTGTATCAGTGTGCGTCATCGCGTATTGTGACGTTGGTTTTTGTTTTTTTTGATCTTGGGGTCCTTGATGGGATAGATTAATTCTATCCGGAATATCTGGGACCTGGGTGTTATTGCCGTTTTCATAAATAATGACATTCTGAAAAAAAGTTAGAACGGCCAAGACGTCAGATGATGTCACACCTCCGTCACGCCTGCCCCAAGACCAACAGCCTCTCGAGAGCATCCAATGTGTGACAGCATGTGACATGACGTGTTTGGGCCTGGCGAAACTTTTCAAAATTTTTTTCAGAATGTCATTATTTATGAAAACGGCAATAACGGTGGGGGATGTGTTTGATGGTACACCATGATATGATATTTAATTTAATTTTTCTCACATCCAATTCAGTGTACAGTGACCCAGTACAGAGCCGCCAGTTCAGCCTCATCAACAGAGTGTGCTGAAATGGGTGTATGGCCAGTGGCAACTTACAACAGCCATGTCCTTCCCATCAACACATATTACATTAACTTATAGTTGTCTAGAGTATCGCAGTCTCGCATATTGTTGTGTTTCTTACAGATGTAGTATCCCCATAGTTTCAAAGTTTAAAAATTGGACTACCCTTGGCTGGAGATAAAATAACCTCAAGGCCACTTTTTGGGACTTTGATCTAGGCTGAAAAAGAGCCCTTGAGGTCTTTGAAGGCCCTGACAGCCTTCACCCAAATCCTAATTGGTGCATATATGGGTCAAACATGTAGGGATTTCTGAAGTTGGGGTGATAAGGTGCAAAAGGAAGCAATGAAGGAAGCAATGTGGTGAGGCCATTGGTCACAGTTGAAACAGGGCTGGCTGAAGTTACTGGAGACTTGATCTCCTGCAATTCAGCAAAGTGAACACTTTCCGAGTTTGAAGTTATG
>MU150238.1:283848-340877 GCA_015584075.1 Collybia nuda
CCTGACTACTCATGGCGAATCTCTATCTTCCCTGCCAACAATCCCTTCTTTCTTTACGCACACTTCTGGAGCCAGCGGGGACCTGGAAGATAATACGCTGGACTATAGTGACGTCACCACCAGATCAGTTGTCGCTTCATTCTCGTCACCTTCTGCAAACCCAAAGCTATCCTACTCCCCTGGGTTCGCGACTAAGCCTTTTTTGGACCAGTCAGTTTTCTCTTTCGAATCCACCATCTGTCAAAATTCTTTTCTGGATCTCCTGGACCTAGGTAGAGCACCCATTTCAAAACGTGGTTTAATCAGCCCTAAGCCCTGTAACGGATCAAGTTCCCCGGACCAATCCTCTCGAGCAGAAAATATTTTATTAAAGGTTTCCACTCCTCTACGTTCTATTCTGTCCTACGATCTCGTTGGGACTGTTGGACAAGGCCCCGATAGAAAAGTCTTGTTGAGCCGAAAGGGAAACTCAAAGGGAAAACTTTATGCGTTGAAGACTATGGGAATCCATGCACCTCCTTCTTGTGCCAAGGAACTGGCTTTGCTTCGTTTTTTAACCCAGACTTTGACAATCGACCAACCAGGCGCACTTTTTTTGCAAACGCTAGTTGACGACTTTCAGGACGACAGCTTCATCTATACGATCCTGGTGAGTTTTACTGAAGGGGCCTGGATTCTTTTGGTTGAACCTCTATACCGCCTACAAGGAATATTATCCGACCACGCTCTCAACACCAGATATTGCTATACGTTTCCGCATGCAAGGGATACACTATATAAACTCTGCCGCCTATGCCTCAGTCACGGATCGTTCTCCTGTCTCGTTTTTGGTTGGTTCTGTGATTTACAATCTACAGCTCTTGCTTGCAGAAATCTCTCTTGGATTGTTGTATCTCCACGAACATGGTATTGTGCACCAGGATATCAAGCCAGGGACCATAATTATTTCCAACACAGGACATATCACTATTGGGAATTTCGGGGCCGCAAGTAGATTGCCAATAAGGAACCTAGAGATTTTTCATTCTTGCTCTTCCAATCTTGGTGCTCCATATGCTCCCTACGGACCTATTATTCTTCAACCCGAAGATTTGATTACGTTTACACCGTTGTATGCTGCTCCCGAATTGCGTCATCGAAATCATGCAGGGCTGGTGATATATGACGAGCGTGTAGATTGGTGGGCTGTGGGAATCCTGGTTTATGAGCTGATCGCAGGGGTAGCTCCGTCTCACCTCTCGTCTGGTATATCCGGCTCCGCTCCCGAAGCCGGAGAGTGCGCTCCTTTAGGAGCCCCGAGTAATGCGCTAGAAACAACTATTCACGGTGAATGGTATCTTCCCTTGAAAGATTTCCTCGATTCGGTGAGCTCGGGTCCGTATCGATGAAACAAGCTGTTCACTCTTTGGACCGTAGTTGCTCGCCCCCGATCCAACTACACGGTTATCTGGGCATGATGTCAAGAATCATCCTTTTTTTGCATCCATCTTTGGACTTTGGACTGGAATTGCGGCGTTGAAGTATCCACCATTCCCGAAACCCTCGACATTTTACGCGGATCAAGGGACCCCTTTCGGCTCCAACCTTGAATATACCAGGTCATCGCGACCTCAGTATGTTATGGACTCTCGCGATATCGACTCGGATGAATCTTGTTCGTTTGGAACTCTTTTGGTTTCGTCAACGGAACAATGCGCTCGGGTTTCACCCTTATCAACAGATGGTAAATCTGTGCTCTACCGAGAACAGGAAAAAGGACAGGAACCGAATGGGTGGCACCTCACCAACGGCTACGAGGAATCCGATCATGGCAGTGAGATACAGGCTCTACCGTCTACTGCTTCAATCTACTTCAATCCGGAACGAGGCATGCTAGATAATACACTAGTTAGTGACGTTGGTGGCAATGCCATGGACCTACCAGAAAACGCGCCCTTTGACAGCATACAGGAACATTTTCTTAGCCGGCATTTTATATCACAGTATTCTTCAGATTTAGAGTTAAACGGCCCATTTAACCCCTACGGAACGTCCAGTATATTGGAACGTATCCATCAGACTGCGCTGCAGGATGGACCGACCGGCAGTTATTCCCCAAGCGAGCGTTCCTCGCTCACTTATGGTTCTCTAGGTTCCCTCACTCAGCTAGTTTCTCCCGAAAAAATCACTCTTTCACTCTTGGAAGCTATGGATAATCGTGACCGCCGAGAAAAAATGCACCGACAATATTCGATCAGGGAACCTCACAAAGTTATAGGAACCAAGAATCGCCCTGTACAACCACCGCAAATGTTAATCAAGACAATTGCCAGACGTGTTTTGAAAGGGGCGCGCTTCTGGTAGCGTTTTTTTTCATTGGCATACATAAATATATTTACATCAACTTTGCATAACATTCATATTGCCTATACTCCTGAGGAGTTAATCGAGTCATTTGGTATAATGGTGGTACATGGGGTATGTGTAGAATCCTGGCAGTGGTATAAGAGGTGCACACAGTGCAACCCAAGGTCTGGAAGTGTTGGTCAGAAATTAGTAAAACTTGGAGTAGGCATCCTGCGCTTCGGCTTTGGCTTGGCTGTAACTTTTGAACGAAGTTAGCACTACACACAGGAAGCTCACAGTGAACTGACCATCATCTCCAGGTGGGTTGGTGAGGGTAGTCTCACTGCTGCTTGCTTTGTTATGTGTCTCTACGCCTTTCCAAAAACTGGAACTGAAGTCAACGCGCTCGCGCGTGGCTTCGCCGACCTTGCTGTAGGTCTGGAGGCCACTCAACGTAGTTTTCCAGGACGGGTCGATGCCCGGGGATGCCTCAACATCACCTTCCTTATTAATTCCGACGTGTGATATGTGAACGAAGGAATTTGGAGTGGGAGCTGAAACCATGGACGGGCTAATGGTACTCCGGCTCCTCGAGACTGGTTTGCTCTTGGCAGACAGACTGCGGCTTCGGCCCTTTGGGATCACTGACAGGTAGTACGTTAGTGGCACCTTTTTCAGACGGAACCCTCAATGGTATACGAACAAGGAGGACGCGTTTCGGCAATGACAATGTTCGCAAACTCTGCAGCCTCATCGTCGTCTTCGAACAGGAAACCGAACCTGCGGCTCTACAAAGGATGCTGTTAGGTATACACCCATATTGATTAGAGGAATGGATACCTACCCTGCCCTGGAAGATATGGAAAAATGGCCGATCTTGCTGGTATGCAAGGCCACTCGGGACCTGGAACATCCAGATAGCTTTTCCGGAATTTACGTCGAGCAGGCGAAACCAGTGGTTCTCCCCATCGTCTACGGAGTCACTAGCCACGATATTCTTTCCAAATACCAAGGTGCCCTTCAGGCGCGAATAGCACCATTCAGAGCCTCTAAGGTTCTGGGCATGGTATACGCGAGCAGATGCAGTTCCAAGAATACTATATGTATTTGGTGAGAGACCAAGGACCATGTTAGCGGCTTTGTTGGTCTGCTTTAACACTTTTCAGTTTTGGAGATCAGAGTGGGATTAGAAAGTTATGGGCGACGATGATCAGAACCGAAAAGCTGCGTCGGATGGTTGAAGATAGTCCAACCTTAGAGACTGTGGGGCAAGAAGCAATCAAGGCGTCATGAATGCTTTTGCGGGGGTCGAATGGCAGGCATGGAACCCTCACTGTGGGCACGAGGTCGCCATGACCAGTGACGATGTGAAAGGGATTAATTAGGAGATCAAAGCCCTTTGTATCAGAAGAAACCCATGCATAGATCAGACACTTTGTAGCATGGCTATCGCGGCACGGACGTGGTATTACCTGTGACGACGAGCCTGAGTTATAGGCTACCAGCGACCACAGGGTTTTAATTTCTAACCATAAAGGGAGAATCTGGTAAGCCCACCCAACACGGGGAAAGGAAATATCGTGTTTCCGAAATGGACGATGGCGGAATACGCATAGTAATCCTTTAGCCGGAGATGTCGAAGGTTGGATATTGGTCTCATGGGTTCCGTACTTACCTTCAGTTCAGGGGTAGATCAATACCTTTCCCTTCGAAAAAGGCTGGACTAGAGGGTCCCTCGGGTGGGACCTGGGGCCCGAGACCGGAGAATGCAAGATGAGCTCCAATTGTAGTATACACGTACATATAGGTAAAAGGTTGAGATAAATATGCTCCAGACCCGATATGAATAGTAAATGTGTGAGAAGGTATTGGTAAATACCTCGGCTAATACAGCATTAAGAAGCTCGTTGTAGCAGGGCCACTACTTGCTTATGATGAATAGAGGGACGTATGTCGCAACAAGAGCGGTGATGCAGAGGCTAGTGGGTGTGCAGAAGGTAAGAGATGGGAGAGTCCCTGACTGACGTGATACTCACAGCATGCTCGACCAGGCCCCACCACCACCTTCCTTAGCCCGAAGAGGATGTGAGTTGGCGACCCCATTGACTCCCAGAGCTAGAGACGGCCATGCGAGGTATCTATGCGAAACAGGTGGCGGTTGAGCAATCGAAATGGGCGTCGAAATAGACCTTAACACACCTGTTCCGCGTCACAATGATTAGACCCGCTAGAAACATCCCCGAGGCACTCATACCATCTAAATGAGGTCCCTTGTGTCAGTCACGAAGATAGCACGCTGCCTGTTAATCGCCAACGCACCAGCCATGCTCTCCCGGTACCAGTTGTACGGCAAAATTTCTTTGGTTTCTAACGAAGCATTACGAGGGTCGTCGAGCTGTGCTTTTGATGACATTCTCGTTCCGAGGGGCTTTCAAGAAAGAACTTTTTAAAGAGGACGGGAAATTACAGCAGTACAACTTGGGCCGAAGACAGAAAATGTTCCAACACGTGATGTTAACATTTTCATCATACAATAAGCTCTGTTCAAATCGATGCAATCTAGCTTTCTAAATTAGTCGGTACAAAAAGAACTATAATAAAACATTACTGTGCCAAGGTCTCTACAATTACGCTACACATAGAGATACAATGAGTCAAGCCATGGTAATTCACGGTCATTCAATTATCTCTTCACCTTACACAACAAACCCTTAATATAACACTGCCATCTCTGCAGATACAATTGCGAGCCCAACTCCTGTCATTGCTGCTAATGGAAGTATATTCCAAAAAGCGAAACTCTTTTGTGTTATAGTAATATTTTTTTGGTTCAAAATTGTCTTCCACAATAATCCGGCGAGACTCGCTGAGAATGTAAAGCTCACAGCACCAATATTACTCGCGACTGCTAATGCAATTGCAGCGGCCCTGGTACTGTCTTCCGGGAATCCTGGAGCTGAGCGTACGATTTTGGTGAGGAGAATGGTAGCGCCAATATTTGTCCCGGCAAGGTTACACAATAACACGCCCAAAACTCCAATTATCCATATTGTTGGGTATACCTGACGATTAGATGCTTTGACAAGCCAGTGAGAAAAAACCTCAATCCAGCCCTGATGCGAAAGAGCTTCAATGAGAATAAATTGTGAAAAAGCGAACGGAATGAGAGCAAAAGGGAGTCGGGGAAGCGCTGTGGAAAGGGTCCGGAAGCGTCGAGAAAAAGATGTGGATATTTGTTTGAGATATGGTGACAGCTTTATCGACTTAGGTTTGGGAGGAAGGGTTGTACTTGACTCCGGGGAATCAGTTTGAGAAGTAGGAAGGGTGGCGTCGATAGAGACGAATGTCTCACTCTTCTGAATGTTATTTGGCATAGACATCGCACGCTGGAGTTCAGACACCATGGGGTCATCAGAAGAATCTTCCTTGGCATCGTTCCGCTGGGGTGCAAATCGATAGTAATCCCAACCCAGGTCAAAGATGAATTTGGCAGCTGCGAAGGGTAGGCTGATCTTCCAGACGTCGACCTTGAAAAAGCTGACAACAATGATAACCACAAGGCAAGTACCGAGGATGATGCTGCCAACCCATGCACCCACGGGATCCCTCAGAACTTCGCGAACGTTTAACTTCGCTGTAAGGGGAACTTTTCGTGGTAAATATTTTTCATCTCTGAACTGGACCGCCAAGACGATATAGCAGGCGACAACACACGCTACGAAGGGAAGAATGGTATATGCCGTAAAGGCTGCGTTGTTGATCCCAAAACCTTCACAAATGACCACATTTGTTGGGTTGCCTACAAAAAGGACCATGCTTGCTGTGTTCGCTGCCGCAAACTCGGCCATCAACCATGCAGTTGGTTCTAGCTTGGTGGCGGCCGTGTAGTACACAAGGAAAGCAGTTCCGGAAAGAATGACCGGGTCGTTTCCCAATACCACACTTAATATGGTGAGCATAACATAAAAATAAAAGAAGAGCTTTCGGGTATTGGATCCTCCCTTATTGCTGACCCAAAATGCAGCGGCTTGAAGGACACCTGTTATATCGAGCGTAATAGCCATATATGCCAAAGATATGAATAAAATGAGAATGTTGTAAGGCTTGATGTCATCTGTGGCGCAAGTTTTATGGTGAGTGACCCTAAGCATTTTATAGTCAGGCACGACCGACCTGTCCCAACAATGCCATTCCGTATTTGGGTTCCACCTAGGCATTGCGAAGCCCATAGAATCGCTATTGCAAGTATAGGAGCGGTATTGAGATTTATAGGAACACGTCTTCCGCCACAATATGGTAAACGGGCAGGTAGTTTGAACGAGACGGGATGTATGACGAAAACGGTGGAGATAATGAATATGACCAGTGTGACGATGGAAAACCGGGTGATCATAGTCCTTTAAGCGCCAGTTACCAGTCACTATTGCTGCACAGAACCCGGGCCTCCTTAAAAGCGAAAAACTGTCGGTGAAATTTGAGTGTTAGCAGCCGCGTGTTCGCAAATTCGAGAACTAGGCACCAATGCTTACCTAATTGATGGAATTTGAGTTACCGCAAGCCTCGTGGCAAACGCAAAAATGAGAGATGCCGATATCGATGTCCCGCAGCTACAAACCTGCCAGTTAATGTTTATTCAAGTAATATTTTGCCAGCCCTTATAATCTTCAAACCTCCACAGCAGCTATTAGTGGAGGCACTGTGCTCATCGCAAAGGGCCACACCAACATTTTATGACAAGGGACATTGTTTAGCGCCTTATAGAACTAATTCCTTATGGTTCTGATCAGATGTTGTCGGTTGTGTTATATCAGCGACTTGGGCGCCTTTGGGGGCGATGTCAACGACATGCCCTTCCAATGCTGTTCCCCTTCTCCACGACCCCTCCGCCCACTTATACCATCCCTCACCCACCTTCATTCCATCTTCATACAAGTCCGCCAGCTGCCTTTAGATCTCAGGTTTATTACATAGTCCTCGTCTACCAGTCGTCAGTGTGCACTTGTGGGCGCTATGTCCGATTCCTTTGTGCTCAGGAAGCGTTTCAACCTAGAGGAGAAGCGCATCCCCGCACCCTCACATCGCCATGCAGCGCCATCAGCACCTTGGCCCTGGGTCGATATTCAGGATGGTTAGTTACCTCATCTCAACAATCCAATCATGTGCTGATTTCCTTATTATTAGAGGTCGACCCCGTTCAACTTGCGTCCCCGTTGCCCCCAGTCCCACCTCCATGTAACCATACATCTTGTGGTGGGTGCTGGAAAGGATACCCTCAATCTCTTTTTCCAAACTGGACGAGAAGCCAAGTACTACGCAGCAAAATAGCCGAAGGCATAGAAAAGAAAAACTCTTCTGCTATCTATCATGTCGATGTAAACTCCGAAGGGTTTTTTACCGATGCGGGCGAAATTTCCGCAAATGAAAGTAATACCGAAGAGACTTGGGATATTATGATACATACCAAAGTATGTACGATTTCTGCCAGAAGCTGTTATTTTGCTGTCCTGTCCTATCCCCACGGATACCGTTAACCATGGACTTGTACAAGTCAAAATCGAGTTGCACAGCGCTTAATATATTTCCAATCTTTCCCTTTCCATTACAACATACTGTATACTAATGTGTCATTGCTATAGAGGCCCCCAAATATCCGTGTGCGCGCGTTGTTCGTCGAAAATATGTCAGGGCCTGTGTTACAGATGCTCGGAGCGAGGTAAGAGGCACCGAATTGAAGTAGCGCCTGTTCTTGGGTGCTATTCCACCGCCCACACAAATGATTCCGTCCGTTCACTAACCCCGCTCTCATCCAGATATAATATTGAACCATTCTTCTTCTCATCGTCCCTTAACTGGATTCCATCCAGGTATGAAGAGGAAGTTAGGCCGAAGGAAGGGGATCGTAGGTGCCTATAGTGTCTGACGGGAGCGTTTACTTACAAGCCTCAAGATATAACGATTACCTTGACATTCCTCAAATCCCTAGAGGATTCCCGAGGCCGGCGGAACAATGACTCGACGCCATCTCTACCTGGCTCTGTTTCTAGTACAATCGGATCAGCTGAACGAACCATACTTGGTTCGTACACTCACGTTTTGTTAAAGCTCCAGTTTTTTAATTATCTTTTCAGTCGAACAGATGATTGATACTCAGGCACCCCTTCGACTTCGATCCAGTGCGTGCAATTTCCGTCACTGACTTCCACCTATATTCATAAGCCATGTAGGCCGTCGTTTACTTGTCCTTGACCTCTTGTCAGTTCATCTTATTCGAAAGGCAAACGGAAGCACAATAATATCCTATCACCACGAAATGGATGATCATAAAACGACAACTGCAAAATACCTACAAGAGCGAATCAGGTTTGCGGGTACAGCTCCTCTCCTTATTGCAATATTTCCAAGTGGTCCTGACACCTTCCTCTAGGTCAAAGTGTATACTGGCAGAGTATATTCCAAAAGTCATCGGACCCTACTTTCGTGCTTGTAGTTTTCCTATGGCATGCTATGTACGCATGGGATGAAGCCCTGGAGAGCCTCTATAAACATATTTGTTGGCTTGTTCGTAAAACTTGAATCCTCCCCTGGATTGTATACCCACTAAATTAACTTTAGGAAACCCGGGTGATCAACACATCCGACATGATTTTGACGCAAGAGCTTCACATCATCCGCGCTCATCAGCTACATTATTCTTCCCTTTTGGAGGACTTCAAAAAAACCGTCGAATTCGTTCGAACAACCAGAAATCCTGCGATGGATGCGCTTGAGGAATCTGAGCGCAAATACAGCACCGATCTAATGGACAGGGAATGTCATTATCTTTTAAGCGAGATCGAACGATTGGAAATGGGTCGAAGAATGCAGGATAAAAGATTAAAGAACGTGATGAATCTTGTATGTTTGACCACTATCATCGCACCGGCGATTATGCTGATGTTCTGCTGACCACAGGTATTTAGTAGTGTAAATATCGGAGACAGCAAAAGGATGCAGCAAATGACTGAGGCCGCCGTTAGGGACAGTGCAGGTATGTCCTTTACATATTTTTTTTTATGCGCATAACTCATTTTGATTACTAGCGGTAAATGGTGCACGTTTATTTTTAAGATAATAACTAATAGTATAAACTAGATGAAACAAATCGCTTACTTGACGATGATCTTCCTCCCTGCCTCCTTCGTGGCCGTGGGTGAATCTCTACAGCGATGTTTTTCCAGCTAAAATATCTATTATCAGGCTGTATTTGGCATGAATGTAAAAACATTCGCCCCGGAAACCGCGGGTACATTGCCCCATTATGTTGGGGCGGCGATCAGCCTCACGATTTTAACGATATGGATTATCGTTGCCTTCCAAAGCAGGTATATATTTGCTGAAGGCACAAGCATCTGGGTTCGACTGGCATGGCCCTTCTTACTCTTTGGGAAACTTGTTAAGAGGAAAGAGAATGACGACAACCTCCTTGGTACAGGAACGAAAAAAGGGATATACCCATAGATGAGATCACCTCTGGATATTTGGAGCCGGGACATGCCGACTTTTTGATGATTTTTAATGTACTTGATGTGGATATGATTTGATGATACAGGACTCTGTTAACTGTTCTGGATAAAATTATGTGGCATATTCATGTAATCATGTAACCTTGCAGATATTTTTTTGTAAGTGTTAAGCTTCGGTACTGATGATCTATAGTAGTGCACCTAAGAAGTCTACGGAAAATATTTAGTTGTCAGACTTAATATAGTTGAGGTTTTCCAAAGAAACGATCCCAGATCCTTCCTGCGGTCTCTTTTTTGCGTTGCTTTCCCTTTTTCTTTGATTTATTTGGGCTCTTCTCACCGATGGCACTTGTGATGCTTCGCACAAGAGTCTTCAAGAAAAAGTTTTCTACAGGTCGCACACTTGTGGCTGTCCGACATTTGGGACACGTATACGAGGGATGGCCTGATATTTGTTCAGATTGTTCTCCAGCAGTTCGGCGATAATCATAATCTGGGAAGATAGCGGCATGTTTGGCGAGGGCCTGTGAAAACCATCGCTCGATACAAGATTGGCAAAATGTGTGGCCACAGTTCGGTAGGCTAGGGAATTATATGGTCAATAAATGATGTGCGGATGAATGACACCCACAGAAACGGGCTCCATAGGATAGTATCACAAATTTCGCAGGCTGTGATTTCTTCTACACCATTAGCATCCTATGATAGCCGAGAGATTTCGTTCAAACAGCATCAGTCTTGTGCATTGAAGCTCACAAGCATTATTTTTTCCGCGTCTGCCTCCCTCGCTGCCTCCAATGTCTTGTTGTGTTCCTTAAGGCGTATATTCTCATTTTGAACCTGGGCGTAGTCCTAATGGGCGGGCGGGTGAGCGAGTTTTTCTTACTCATAAGGGAGGCGGGGAGTGTGCCTTCTTTATCTTCTTCAGCTCCTTTGCATAATCCATAGATTTGGTAGCAGTCTTTTGTGGTGTGGTCGAAAGCTTCTTTGGAGCCGTGGAAGCGCCTGTATTGCATATAGCGATGTAATTTTTAGTGGATGATACTCCAAAGTCTCTCTCATCACTCGAGGATGATCTTTTCCTTTTCCTTGGATTATCGTCGGTTTGTGATTGGTGTGCGTTTTTGGTTCTGGAGCGAGTGAGAGCACAATGGATGTCCCTGGTTGATTTTCGTGTCTTAGTTGACATTATGTTATCTTACGATAGCCAAATATGCGTATAGAATGTAACTGGGATGGGCAGAATTGTGACTGGAAATATCTTGGGTCTTACCTTGTAAGACTCGAGCCAAACACAACCACATATCATGAGACATCGCGTCAACAAAACATGTCACGGGGTCATAGTCAAATAGCTACACATTCATGCCTTATGTTAAAACACCTTCTCAAGTTCAGGTTGATTTGAAAACGGGGAATTCACCAATCCTGAGTTTGGTGGACTGGCGGGGTAAATATTAATACATGTAGCTAGGGGATGGCATGCAACGACGTACCCCGAACGGCGACAACGTAATTGTCTTCTGCGCACCAGTACAGGCCGGGCTGGTAGGAGGAGGAGAAGCAAAAGTAGTACCACCAACAGACCATGAAATCGGACAGGCGGTTACGGTAATCGTCAGGGGTGACTTCCCGGAATCAAAGACGGGTGATGGGAGTTTTCCGGATGAAGGAGGCGCATTACTGAATTTTAAGGTTGCTGGGTCAATTGCATACTGCCAAGAACTAGTCGCATCGAATTGAAGGTCGACCGCGAGTTGTTGCTGGGAGTTGGTCGCCAGAACCTTCTGACTTCTTGGAACTGCAAGGCATCAGGTGCGTCTCGGTAATATTAGTGTGTTTAAGCTTACTGTCAAATGCGTAGTGCAATGGGCCACGTTGAACGGCAATTGATCCGTGGGGACGGCTTTCTAATTATATGATGAACATTTATTTCACAGAACAATGGAGTTTTCCTACCCGTTTTGACGGCAGCAGGTAGATTAAGCACAAATGTTGTTGTCCCGGCAGTGACTGATACGGCTTGCAACCCGTTGGAAGGTGTAACCGCTTTAGCAGCTGCACCGTTAATGGCGATTGTACCTCCCACAACCCAACTGGGAATGCGGACATAGTAAGTAAAAGCCTGAGAAGCGGTTACTGTCGTAGTTAGGGTATCACTGAAAGGGTACAGTGTATCAACTGTGGATGTAACCCGATTATCTGTGAACAGTTTTAGTATTGAGATTCAGTTCAATGAATCGACAGACTTGATGCTAAAACCACAGAAGTGCTGAAAGGCCCCAGATACAGATGGACGAGGGATTTCTGGTCAGGGGTAGTCAAGAATGCGTTTGAGATAAATTTGGGCCAGCCTTGAGGGAAATTGACTGTGCAGCAACTGGTTACGACGTTAGGTTGATCGATGCCTCTCGGGTTTATAAGGAGACAAACGGGTAATTCGGCTCCAATCCAAATACGTTTGAGTATGCCCTTCATTCGGGTGTTCAGTATGTTGCGCGCAGATATCTGGCAGCAGATGCACGTACCCGTCGTTTGGGAAAGGATTCCTGGTTTGAAGGATTATAGTGAATTTGGCACTAATAGTGTAACAACCTCTTACGGATTCATATTCCTGGCGGAAATCTGATTTTGTTGTTGAAGATATTGTCTTGACCACATATCTTTTGAACATTCAGTAGAGTTGAGTCAATATATTGATTAACCTGACCTCCGGTTAATGTGGCAGGGAGAGCATTATAAGTTATCCTTTCGACCTGAAGACAAGACGTTAGACTCTAGTCAATTTATATTGCAGATACAAACCCTGTCCGCAAATTTGGGGTCCCCAATGACCTGATACAAGAATGATCCTCTGAAAATGAGATAAATCTATGTTTGTGCCACTCTCTGTACAGAGACCTACGAAAACATGGTTTCCTGTATGATCACCGGTAAGCTCAGGACACGCACAGAGCCTGTAATACTCACGACAACAAGGCACAATTCAGTTCTAAATTGTATCGCATAAAAATATAGATATAAGGTGTTTCGATAGGAACGCACCCTCTGACGGCCTCTAGTCCAGCCAGATATTCGTCTGCAGCATAAATACCTGATGGGCGCCCATGGTACTGGAACAGCATGTCCCAACCAGCGCTGGCCGTATCAAGATCTACATGTGTACATGCGTCAATATTTTCGAGACATATGCACGCTTCTTACCAGTCTGGTTGTGAGTGAACCGATAGGTAGCAGGTAGTGCTTTCAAGCCTTCAGCAACGTTAACACCGTGCCACTGCGATCACGTCATGACAGCTCTTGCAAAACAAGTACAAACGAACCGTCAAGGGAAGGTTGAAAGGGTTCTAATTTGAACAAGTCAGGTTGTAGTAATTTATGACAAAAACTATTACTTACAGGTGTATGCTCGACTTAATATGCACTTCAGTGAAGTATACATTAAAGCCAAAATACAACAACAAACCTGCGGTGGTTGGGAAATACTATGTAGCAATACATCAATCACGGACTCGCGCCAAATATAGATAATTTTAAAACCCACCTGTTTAGAGAACACTTTCTCCCAAGGAACCCCAGTCCATTTCAGACGTTTCATAGTATCAATAAGAAGGTCCTCCTGCCCATTTGGGTGGTTGTCATATAACCTAATGAGGACCATGTAAATATATATATAATATCACGCCATGTTTCGCTCCACTTGCCATTGTAGAGATATAACAAAATCTTCCCAGCGAGTGGCGGCCCATGGCTCGACTCCTTGGCCAGCTTTCAACATGGTGTTGGCAAGTACAACAAATTTGTGCATGGCAGTAACGACTTGATCTGTCAAGGCTGGATTCACTTCCGTCATCTGGATTGCTCCGAAAAAGAATGGATATCTGGCCGAACGAGTGGGTAAAAAGCGTTTATCGAAAAGAAGATGATGGTGTACCTGCCCCAGAGATATTTTGGCTTGGACGTTCCCACCTCTGGACCTAGCCAACCGGTAGAGTCCTGGTGACTAAGAACATAAGACAAAAACTGTGAAGTCTTTTCGTTGATAGCAGAATGGTTGGCGAGCACCCCGTTCGGAACCATAGCATTCTTCGAATATATTTATCAAATCGTGACGTCGTATCAATCCACCCCTACTCACAAACCAGTAGCTACCGGCTATTGTAGACAGCAGACATACATGAGTTTTTTTCCTAGACTATGCAAAAAAATTGGCATACCTTCTTCTAAATTGGAGTAGTATGATGTACCACCGGTCCAATCTGTTTTAGAAGCACTGTGAAATATTTGAGAATGGCCATTTTGCTATTTCCGCCCTGAAAATAACAAACTAGTTGTAAAATTCATGTAAATGTCCAGCAAGACCGTTGGTTTGTACGGTAAGCTAGAAAATGTCGAGATATGATGAGGCTCAAGTATATCAGATATGCACCACCTCACCTGATCTTTCAGCCATCCTGCGGGTTTCACATTACCCAAGGGTACAGTCAAAAACTTCTTTGGTGCAACTTGTGTAATAGAATGGTATTTGAAAGGATGTGGGTTACAATAGATGGATAGTGGACGTACGGGTAGTTTGGCCATGTACTTCAGATAGAAGGACACAAGAGATAAGACACAGGGCTCGCGACAGAGATATCATCGTTAGGTGAAAGGATCTACCTACTTAATTCGTTCGAGATGCCGAGCACCTCTATATATATGTGTTGATAAAGTATTGCCTCCGGACCGTAAGGCTCCGCCAGTTCCATTGCCATGTGGTTTGCATCCTTGAAAGATGTGTAAAAATCGACGATGAAAGGTTCACAATGCAAACGGAGAATGTCTGGATCTTCAGGGTACCACTCGAGTTCGTGAATAGCACATGCTATCCTTGTCCAGCTGATATGGGCCCTGTTCGACGTTCAGCAAGAAGTCATACAATGTCACTGCATGGGTATTTTGGGACCTCTTGTGATATGATGAGATGTTGGAGAAAGGTCATGCCACTGGATAGAAGGCTGGTCGGAACTTAGAGAAGTGTAAGATTTTGGAGTATTGTGCCGGTATCTATCAATCTTGATTTGGGAGTGTGTGAAGTGCACTGAGCTGATCCAGAGTCGAGGCTTCGCTCTCGACCCCGGGACCTCAAGAGGAGAGGTTCACCGGACAGCTCGACATGCAATGAATAAACCCATCGATGGGAAGATCAGGAGCTTGAGGTTCATCACCAGATGTAAGAGTACGTGAATTAGGTTGAACTTTCTTAAGAGTAAGCTGTGAAAATTAGAGTTTCCAAAAGGTTACTTATGTAAGCAAACAAGTTGCTGAAATGTCGGCTAAAGACCGGGTTCGACGGGTGGAGTGGTTCGTAATAACCTGCCTATACTATAACGTTACAATTAGGTAGAAAATAACCTGTTACTGTTGGAACAGTAATAACAATCTAAATACTAGTGGGTTTTGTATCAAAACTTCTATTAAGTGCTACTCAGATCAAAGCATTCCTATGTGTTGCGGTTACCACTGAAGCCATTCTCCATACATATTTGGCCGCTCTCCACGCAGATAGGATTCAAAAGTCCTTTTGAGTACGGCTGACCAATCAAGGTCGCGCTTGTCGCTCTCTACAGATTCTGTTTCAGCGCCGTCCTCGAGTGACTTCGAACTCAATATTTCCGTTATCTTGGTATCTTTTGTCTTCAAATTTTTTATCTTTAGCTTATTCTCCATTTCTAAAATGGCACGCGCAGTATCTTCGCCAGCTTTAAATCGGGGTCCTAGGTCTGGCCAATTCCTTGCGGGATCGAAAGGTTTCCACCTGTATGATGAACAGTTAGATGAAAAGGAATGTTTTGCAGATCGGCAACGCACCAGAAGTTGTGAAAGTGGTATGAATAGGCTCCCTTAAAGAATCCATCGAAGCCGAGGGCTTGAGGTGCGGCGCTATTCTGGGCCGGGGTATCAAAGAATTCTGCGAATCTGAATGGCGGAAAGATATAAATAAATAAACATTCTAAATTTTTAAGAGCACATACTCGGTAAAATAAGGTTGGGGTGGTCGATCACGCTGGAAGTTTTCGGTATTTAGCCAAGCGGAATCGAACAGGGCGTCGGGTAATCGCAGAAGCAAATTCTCCAGATGTGCGTCAGCAGTGTAAAGCGAGACCGTCATCGGATGGAAGTCGAGGCCATTCTTGAGTGCAGTTCGGAACAGGAATGTGCCGAGTGCTGATCCCTTGTGCATTCGCAAAACGGCAGTATTGTACTTCTCAAGCCTTGACCACCTATACGCGAACGCCCCCTTCCAACCCCATAGTTCCTCCCAGTCACGAAGAAAGATTGTATCCGCATCAAGGTATATTCCTCCAAACCTATGACACAAAACAAACCGTGCCATGTCCGAAAGAATGACGGAAAGCCGATCGTATGACGAAGACGACTTGGATCCAGTGCGATTGACAAGGTCCTCTTCATCCGGTTTTTTCGTTGATGTAACAACGGTCCCATTTCCACTGGCAGAAACGGTAGTAGATTCCTTTGCTTTCTGAGCAGGGACGCTAATGACATGACCACCGGAGTTGAATAATGTATCCTGTAGGTCCCTCCACTCGTCTTTGATTTCAGGTACGCCGTCTAACTGCTCCGTAGTGTTCCATAGCTTGAATTGTATAACGTCCTTAAAGCGCGGATGGAGAAACGGCGAAGCCCAGGGGCTTTCCTTGAGTTGTGTATACATATCTCGGAGGGCTGTTGGATTGGGAACCGAAGCTGCAGGTCCAGGATTGATCCACATCCAGAACTGGGGGCGGCATACTAGAGAGTCCTCAGGATAATTATTGAGGTGAATTCCCGTGTTTTGGGTGAACAGGAAGGAGAGCAAGGCAAGATATGGCTTATCTGTGAATGGTCCGGTCCAGAACATATGATAAACCCGGGGATTCTCTGGGTCGCAAGGGGTAGGTAATGAGGCGGATGGTCGGTGATGTAGTGTCGGAGGGAGAACGACCTGCGCCTCCCACTCGGCCCCACGTTTGCGATACAGTCCGGCATCAGCATCAACCTTTCCATCTACCCCAGTCGTTGATGGTAGATTGTGTTGCAGGATCGGATCTGGGTTGACATCATATACCGGCTCCGTGGAATTTGACGCCTGTTCCTGATAGATGTATTGCCAGTCGTCGGTATTTCCCCGCCGCACCCTTCGCCCGTTATCGAGTCCTCCACCGATACGAAGGACTTCCAAACAATCTCGGACATACTATTATCAACGGTAAATCTAGAGTGCCCTGAACTTTGGAATTTAGATGTGTACCTTGCCAGTGGAAAAATTGCAGTGCTTCATGATCATATCCATGTCCGCGACGCTTCCCGGTACAGGACGGGGAGGGTATGCAACATTGGGGTATCGGCTTTGGTTTTCGAGATAAACGCGCTTGGGCCCAACCCCATACGTGTCAGTATCAAAATCTTCCGTCGGGGAGCGATATCTTGATGGCCTCCCTATCCGCTTTTGATATGGAACACCTGGGTTAATTGGCGGTGTTTTTAATCCTATTTGCTTGGGTACTGTTAAAGGAGCATGAGACCGTATAATATGTACTGCATTCGAACCTCACATACTGGGTTCGTGACTCGGATAATGCCCACTTGCAATTTCCCATTTCCAGATCCGCTGTAAGTCTTCTCTTCTAAAAACGAGTGTTGAGGAGTCCCCTGTTGATGGCGGCCAACTCTCACTCCATTTTTGGCTTCCGTGAGCCCTGAACACAAAAGTCACGGTCAAAACGAGCGCCAGGCATACAAAACACAGAAGCGGTGCCCGGGTCCTGCGAACCCGGGAACTGCGCAGATGAGGAAAAGATGCGACATTTGGCACAAAAATCCGTAAGCGGCGTGTTCGAACACCAGGGATAGGCAATGATACGGGTTTCGTCCACGAAATAGACCCATTGGAACGATGCTTTTTCTCTTCGACGGTGGAGGAATGGTTAGGCAAAATGCCGTTGTTCATAGTGCCCAGGCCCCTCTGCGGGTGTGCCATTAATGGGTTGGCCCAAGTAAAAATGGAGTGCAAGAATTTGCGACGTGGGCAGAAATAGCACAGCCACGGTAAATGGGTTAAGATTGGCGACGTGGCAGTGCATGTTTAAAACATCATTATTTCTCAGGCTTTATTCTCCATATGTCAAAACCCGAAAAGAACGAACTGGCTGAGGTCCCCTGAACTAATCTGTTGAACAACTATTTAATCCATTCTATCTACCCAATTTAAATCAACTACTAATGGTTCAAGATGGCTTAGTTTGCTGCCTGCTTCTTCTGTAGCCCCTTGGGGAGCTCCTTTACAAAGGGCAAGAACTCCCTCCCTTGCATGTATGGTCGTAGAGGTTCGGGGATCACCAGGCCCTGGAATACAGTGAGTCAACTTTCATTACAAAGAGTAATGACCAATTAACATACTTCTGGCGTTTGGTAGTTCTCGACGATGCAACAAAGCGCACGTTCTGTGGCGCATAACGTTCCGTTCAACATGTGGACATACAGCTTCCTTGCCTGGTCTTTTGATTTGATTCCACATCGAACTTCGAGCCTTCGGCTCTCTGATCTCTTATCAACATCATTCAGTGGAAAAGGGATAGCTTTGACTCACGATAATCAGTGCAATTTGATACCGACACTAACTCTTTGTACGACCGTTGAAATGGGAACCAAGCTTCCAAATCACACTTCTGTGCCGCCGCAAGGTTCAGCGCTCCTGACACAATACCCACCACACGATACCGCAGCCCCAGGCTCTGATAGAACCCTTCGCTATTTGCGATCATCGTGTCAAACATCTCCCAACTATTTTTGGGGTCGGTAATGACAAATTGCTCAATCTTCTCAAATTGGTGCACCCGGAAAATCCCCCACATATCGCGCCCGGCAGAACCTGCCTCTTTTCGGAAACATGTTGAATAGCCTGCATATTTTATGGGGAGTTGCGTTTCAGGGCTTTCAAACCATTCATCTGAATGGTAAGCTGATATAGGCTGCTCGGAGGTTGCAATTAAATATTTCTCGTCATCTGAGCCAATGACCTTTCCCCAACCTATTAGAGACCCAAAATGTTAATCGATTAACCTCACCTTGTACAGTTCCTCGTCAAACTGATCTAGTTGCGCAGTCTTTGCCATCTGGTCCTTGTTCATGAAAAAGGGGGGCTGGATCTTCTTGTAACCTTGTTTTCGCAGGTAATCAAGGCCATACGAAATTAATGCTTGATTCAAATCAACGCCGTCATTCGTAAGGAAGTAGCCTCTGTGCCCAGCAATCTTCGCGCCTTGTAATCATGCAAACTGAATTTCCGAATTAAACCAAGAGCCAGGTAAAACCTACCGCGATCCAAATCCATGGCATCCAGTCGGAGAAGAACTTCGTGATGAGGTAGGATATCAGCTTTGAGAGCAGGTTCCTCCCCCTCATCTATTCGGTGCCATGTGCGAATAGTTACATTGTCGTCCTTTCACAAAAGATAAAATAATCTGATAAAATAACCATTACACCAAACTCACCTCCGTCAAGCTGACAGGAGCATTTTTTCCAACGATATTGCCAATTGTCCCCGCCTTCTGTCTCATTTTGATTTCAAACTCTCTGGCCTCCTTCTTCTTTGCTTCGACTTGGGCATCAATCTCTTTTTTTGCAGCTACAAGTTCGTCCGCCGATTCTTTTGCCTGCAGGCATTAAATTAATAAAGTTAAGACTAATAAAGATCAACTTACTTTCTTCTTCGCTGCTATGTCCTTTTGTACTTGATTTACTTTCTTACGGAGGGCGTTCGTATCAAAATCCACTGTCAAGAGCAATCAACACCCCATCACCAAGGCTTTCTTTATCACCAACATACTCTTCACCCAGTCACTATACATCTGGATAATTTCATCTACGAGCTCGACTGAATGACCCCGTTTTCGTTGCGACTCTCGAATCTCCTCCGCATTTCCACCCTTGCTATCAATGAAGCTAGTAATATCAAGAGTCATGGTGGTAAGGTTGTAAGTCGGAAAAATGACTTGCTACTTCACCACTTGACTCGATCATGTATCGATTAGGAGCTTAGTAAGCGAGATAAGATTGATCGGTTTTACCGGCCAAGAGTTGTGGTTATCATGGTACTTTTTCTTGCTCACCAAATTTTTGAATATTAATTTCAACATTATTGATTTTTATCATAGCGCAACACGCTAATATCTCTTCTGGCAAGGAAATATATAAACTGAAGATAAAGTCTTTAACTGGGGTAAACTATATATACCACGTGAGCTGGGGAAAAATAAACCGACAATGTGCCACAAAACCAAACAAGAGCAATTTCTCCACGGATCACGGTCGCGTCTGCTGTCAGTTCTCTGTTCTTGCCACCACATCTAAGGCCCTCCTCAACGTCCGTATTTCGCGTCAAGAGATGTTCAGTTTGATTCGCAGAATATCTCACTCCGTAATTCCTCGTCCGGATAGGCCGTGGGCAGATGACCGTGAGTTGGCGTCGCGCACTGCTTTATATGAAAAAAAAAACGCGTTCTGATCTTTGATTCTTGGTGTGCACTTTCCAACATCTAGCAACATCCAATGCACCTCAGAAAGGACGGAAGAGACGATTGAGCTCTACAGACAGGGATCTCGACCCCGACATGGAACAGATGAATAAGAAGAAAGTCAGGGGAGAAAGCGTGGCTTCATCTGTTACAGACGTAGCGCACGACGGGTCTTCGACGCTGCTCCATGAGACGGAGGGAGTAAAGGAAGTAACAGAAGGCGTGAAGGAAGTGGAAATAACAGAGATTATGGCTCCAGAAAGCATTCCCCTACCCGCCGAGGAAATAGATGAACTGGATGAACCTTCGTCTGGTGACACCCCACCGCCAGAAACGGAGAATATTGAGAGTTCTACAACGGAAACCGAACCCACTACCGACGTACCGGTATTAAATACGGGACCGGAGGTAGCGGATGTCCCAATAATCCCTGAACCAGTCGTCCCGGCGCCAAACGACGTCGAGACAGAGAAAGCGGTTGCAGTGGAGGGACCTTCGGAGGAAGGGTCTACCCTTCCTCTAAATGGCGCGGCTGGAACGAGGCGAAGCGCTCGAAGCAAACCGAAAGAAGACACATCCGCCAAGGATTGACGCTCATCGCGAATCTTATTCATGTATGATCTGGATACCCATTGCATTATTGGAAGCCTTACCAACTATATCTGTTGTCGTTTTTACTACTTATCTTGTATTTCTGACTGGGTATATGCTTATTTAAATTATCCACCTACAACTGTCTCTTTATAGCACACTTTCCGAGACTTCGTGTACGATCGTCACACGCACGCCGCCGCCAGTTCATTTCCCTCTTCCTCTATCTCGAATCTATCAGAGACCCTTGCTGATGCAGGACCGTGGTAGAATCGAAGATACGCAATGACATCGCGCCCACATGTCTTTGGCCTAGCAAACGAAATCATTAGTGAACCCTTAACGGTCAGCCCTTGTTCGGCAAACTTCCTCAGATTCCCAGCATAAACATGCTGGCCTCATGAGTTGACCCTTAAAAAAATTGGGAAGCCTTTTCCTTCCCTTTCAGTGACGGTATTTGGTCAAAATTCAGTTAATTGGTTTTCGAGGGTAGGTAAAGTAATCATACATAGGCTATCATACGTTTTCACCTTATTGTAACATTCAATATAGCACATCGTACATTGTACGGAGCGTGGTGTATCTTTACAAACCTGACGCACCAATAATGCGTGTTTTCATTGTTAGACGCTTCAACGAAACAACACGGACCCAGATGGACCTACAACTCCCTCAACGCCACGACCACAACGCATGTTTTCGAGATTTGATCGAGATCTGCTTCCCTTCCCCCTCTCAAATCACATACTTCCTGACAATACGGCCGACCTTTGCACAACTCTAGGGCACTGGAATAGAGAAATCACCGGATGACCCATCCGCACGTCTCAAAATCAGGCCATGATGTGGTCTATAATTCTTATCAAAGTATTGTACATGGCGCACCTGGCTGTGTTCTGGCCTAATCTACACGCCCTGTGATAGGGACAAACTCGCGGGTCACAAGTAATATCATGTTCTTTGCACCTGCATCGCTGTGTATGCCTGCCACCGGCATCGCGGACCTACATGCGACAAGCGGATCCCTATATAACTCCCCCGACCAATGTCTGTTTCAATTCCTTCCTGGCGCTACTCTCCCCAGTATCTGTGGCCCAACTTGACTCCTACGGAACGGTAAGAGTTTTGCGATGCTTGATTTTATCTATCGCTGGCTGCCAAAGACCGAGCCTGCCAAGTCCGACGATGATTTCCGCCTTCCATTCCCTGTCACGGAGAGGGCGGGGTGGAAGAGACATGATCTTCAACCTTCCTCCACCTCTGTTGGCCCGCCCATCCCGTCGCCATACCCTCAGTCCCTAACTGGGTTTGACGGTCATCATAACCAGTGGCAACGTCCCCAACCTGCGCAGAGTCGCTCTGGGCCGTCTAATGTTGCTTGGATTCGCACTGAGCCTGAGGCCGCTTCTGGGGACGAAGCGATACCCGTCATACTACCAAGTTTAGCCCCACCTGCCGTCATCAGGATACCATCCAACCCTCACTTTCACCCAATCGGCAGGTCCGTTTCATCACCGCCAACTTCACCATCCTATTCATCAACTTCTCCTTCGTCTTCTTCCTCCGGCGCATCCTCGCCGAAGTGGAACCTGAAGTTGAATACGGCCACAGCTTTCTCGCAAAGTACACACTCTTTGCGCCTTGACTCTCGCCCTTATACGACCAGCACAGACCTTTTTGGATATGCTAACCAATATCCACTTGTGAAACAGCTATCACCGATAGCAGAGCAGGATTATTTCTCCCCGGAATCGCTTCGACATACAAAACCGCTGCCAAATGCCTCAGACAACGATGCATCGCCCTCTGTGTCCTATTCATACACCAATCCTAGTCCTGGGGGCTCGCAGAGTTCCGAAATCACACGTATGTCTTTAGTTCGCGTGGCTTTCATTTTATTTTTCATGGGTCGTTAATGTCTGTCTCACAACAGGGCCTTCCCCGAGTTATTCCCATCCATTCATCACACGTCAACTCAACAGGACCATTTCGCAAACGTCGTCGCGGACGCACGTCTCTACTGCCTCCTCAATACCTCGCCTGTCCACGCAGTCATCTCCGCCACCAAGTATCCCGCCGCTTAACTTGACTCCACCCTTTCCCGGGCCCCATCCGAGCCAAAACGGAAACGGGCCACCACTTAGGCCACGAAGGTCGACCATGGTGGCTATGCCAACGATCACGGGTAGTTCAGGCTCGGAGGGGTACATTGACGACGTGTATGGTGGTGACGACGACCTTGAGTCACTCCATGCAGAAAGCTTTGTTACTGCCAGTGATGCAATTGGTGATCATATCCCGCTTTCTCCACTGGGCGAGGAGGAGGATACCACAGACGTGCATTCTCACCTTGACGTCGAGAGGCCACGGACAACGAGCCTTCCATCCGTGCGGTCTGGACGATCTCGACCATCGGCTTCGGAATCATTCATTAGCAGGAGATGGAACCGTGATGTTGCCCTCGGTTCTGGTGTAGTTACATTCAGGGCGAAGCGGCAGTTGATATCAGCCACGCCAGCTTTCTGGGCGTTCTGGTTGGGTTTTGTATGTCCTTTCCTTTGGTTAATTGGTGGTTGGCACTTTACCCGCTTCGGGGAGCAACCTCCGCGGCTTACGTTCTGGGAATTTTACTTCAATGCCGGATACTGGAAAGACAAGCTGTGTGCAGGAAAACGGCGCAAATCTTTGCCACAAGGTGGCAGCATGATAACAGTAACGGCGACATCCCACCATCCACTCCCAAAGTGGGTTGCTGAGAAGCAGAGTTCGGAGGATGGTCGGGCAAGGTTGAATGATCCTAAACGTTCCCTGCGGGGCATTTCCTTCGGGTACCCCTTTATTCCTCGACCAGTTCAATTAGTTCCAAGAGGCCCTGCCGCATGGAATATTAGGCTGGCCCATCGCACTTTTGCAATTATTCAAAAACCAAACCGCCTCTTTGACCATTTTTATGGTGTCAAACTCAAGGAGGTGCGCGGCCGGCCAGAATCGGGTAGAAGGATGTTCGATCCATGGATTCAGCGGTGTCGGTATGCGTTCTGTTATGCTCTTGTTATATTATGCGTCGGACTATGCACAGCATGCACATATTTAATTATCTATAATACACGGCAACTCCGATGAGAGCTTTGTAGAGTCAATGTATTCTACCATGTATTTGTACGAAATGAGTTTTGTCAACAGGAGACATGAGAAGGGAGTTGGTATTCAACTTGAGAGTTACTCAATATGGGTGCTGCCTGGTTGGGTCTGGGGAGTGTAACCCTGGTTTTGGAGACCCAGAAGCGGAGCTCAGGTGGAGGGAAATTACTGCGGTTTTCTGCCGACCTAATTGGCCGAACGGTGGCTTCTGAAACGAGTCACAAGGGATGAGTGCAGGGAGTGCTACGTGGGATACGCCCGGATAAACGACGGTTCCACATTCTCTCCGCAATGGGGCGACACGTAGGAAGTACACAAGGCTCTGAACAGAGCTCGGAGGGTTAGTGTCCTGGCTAGTGGGCAGTTCGAGTTTAGACTTCGTACAAAAACAAGTTAAGAATTTGGGTATAAAAAATAAGCGTCGAGGATATGAATTTGGCGGTGATGGATTATGAGATGTCACCACGTTGAGCTGCCACAGCCACAATTTTGGAAGAGTTCCTCCTGCCACCACGCACATTCACGCCTGCGCTATCTCCTCAGCGCGGGATGACCCCCAATGACGCCAACACTCTACCTCTCAATACTTCTCTTCACGCTAACAGCTATATGTCTAGGGGAAATAGTTTCTTTGAGGTCTTTGCCTGGTCGATCAAAAGCTTTGGTAGAACGGGGAAATGCAGGTTTTGAGCAGCGTCTTATACCTTCGGACTCAGAAGACAAGCCAGATTTGCCTGGCGAGCTGGGCTTGTTGGATGTAGTGCTCGTGGCGTCTGTGGATGGCAAGTTTCATGCCCTCAATAGGACATCTGGAAACATATTGTGGTCTATGACATCCTTTCCCTCTTCTACCAGCATCTCCGCTCCAGCAACCTTAAGCCCACTCGTTCGCACAAACCACGTCGATCATGATCCAGATCTCACCGATGAAAGTAGCAACCAGGAATTATACGTTGTCGAACCACAGTCCGGGGACATCTACGTTATGGCTACCCCCACGAGCCCTCTTCAACGTTTTCCGTTTTCGATGTCAGAGCTTGTTGATTTATCACCATTCACCTTTGCTGGTACCGAGGATGGCCGTTTATTTGTTGGGCGCAAAGAGACTTCACTCTTATTAATCGAGCTAGAAACCGGAAAAGTCAAAGCAACCCTCAACTCCGAGTGTCCCTGGGATCCGTCCGATTACCAGAACGAGGCTGATTCGGAGGTTGACTTGGATGAGTTGGATGGGAGTCAGCCGCGAACGTCGGCCCGAACAGAAGTGTTCATTGGCCGCACTGGTGAGTTCTAATATATCTTGAGGAAATTTACACTAAAATATTCTTTGGAAGACTATTACATATCCATCCTTCCCGGTCTCTCCAGAAAGAACTCTGCTCTTCAAAGAGCGCCTATTCAAAACCTATCCTTCTCTGCGTATGGCCCAAATAATCGAGACAATTATTTGCAAGCATCTTACAAACGTACCAAAGATGATCGTTATATTCAAAGTCTACCAAGTGGCGATATTCTCTCGTTCAAAGGGAGTTCCAATGAGAAAAGATTGTCGGGCGATTCTCACCTCCTTTGGATGCAACATTTTACGAATCCAATGTCAGTACTATGTGCAACGAGATTGTGTTACATACTAACGTTATATTTCAGTGTGGCTATATTTGATGTTCTTTACAAGAATCCTTCTACCTCCAATGCCATGGTTCTGTTGCAGCCTCGGCCCCAACTGCAAGATGTGTTACCAAACCTTACACCAGAGACAAGTACAGCTCGCCTACCCAATCTCAATTCTGCCTATGTCGGGATTGTAAAAGAAACAGGAAGTCTTTTTGCTATGACCCCTGGGCGCTATCCCCTTGTTGCGTTCGGTGGCGCCGAACGACATTCAAGGAGCCACCTTATCGACGCTCCAACGGAAGATAATGATCTCCCAGTTGAAGTAGACGACATCACACGTGCGCGGAAATATAAGGAGAGGATGGAGGCATGGGAGAGGGAAAGATGTCAAGGTGATACTACTGATCGGAGGTGTTTGGTCGGTATTCGTAAGCTCGAAGATAGCGATGGCCCCGCGAGTAGGATGAAGAGGTTGTTGGACGGCCCTATCGATGGTAGGTTCCCTGCACTATTGCCCGGACGTACAAATGCCCAGCCCGTTGAGGGCGCCCCCAACAACGAGACGATACCGGTACCAACTGGAATTGGTGACTCTTCGAACGTGACACGCGATACTGTTGAAGGATGGACTAAGGCTGCTCGAGGAAACCTTTGGGAGGCTTTGGCTATTACCTTCGTTATAGGCATCATCTCCCTCTGGTTCGCTGTAAAACGATTGAGAAACAAGAAATCTGTAGTGACAGCTACAGAGAAAGAGCCCGCGAAAATCATCGAGACTCCTATAGCCAATACCTCAAATGGCTTAACCCTTCCGACAACACCCTCACTCGAACCATTTAACGAGACTCTTTCACTTTCAGAAAAGGACTTACCGCTGCCCCCCAAACCCCCCAAACCTGAGAGTCCCGTCATCAAAAGTCTTCCACTAGCGAATGGCAACATAGCCCTTGATGGTGATGAGAGTGAAAAAGAAGGAGAGGGCGAGGGCGATATTCCCGCAACTCCAGGCAGAAGGAAAGTACGGAGAGGAAAACGAGGGAAGAAAAAGAAAGCTGGGGTTATACCGTCCGAGGACGGGTCTGAAGAGAAAACACCTGTGGAAAGCCACACCAGCGATTTGGGGAATAAGGATTCTGATAATACACCCTCGTCCCTCATAATAAATTCACCGAAGCCTTCACCCAGCGTACCTTCCTTGATTGTGTCAGACACTATTCTTGGTGAGCCCAGGTAATATCCCGTGCAACGACGAACTAACACGACAATCGCAGGTTTTGGATCGCATGGTACCGTGGTATTCCAGGGGTCTTTGCAAGGTCGCGCGGTTGCTGTCAAACGGCTCCTTCAAGATTTCGTCACCCTTGCCTCGCGGGAAGTAAGCATTTTACAAGACAGCGATGACCACCCCAACGTCATTCGATACTACTATCAAGAAGCACATGCCAACTTCCTCTATATCGCTCTAGAATTATGTCCAGGCTCCCTGGCGGATATTGTAGAGTGCCCCGACAGAGACCAATGGAGGGACATAGCCATCAACTTCGACCCGAAGAAGGCATTGAAGCAAATCACCAGTGGTTTGAGGCATCTCCACGCGCTAAAATTGGTCCATCGAGATATCAAACCCCAGAACATTCTAGTATCCGGAGCAAAACCTCCAGTTGGTGGGGTCGGGAAACCGACCTACCGCATGTTGATTTCTGATTTTGGCCTATGTAAAAGACTCGATGTGGATCAAACAAGTTTCTTGCCAACAGCGCAAGGCGCCATGGGGGCAGGTACTGTCGGCTGGCGTGCACCTGAAATCCTCCGAGGAGACGTGAGATTAGACGAGTTTGGTGATGACCATTCAATGTCCTCTCGCGGAAGCACGGGTACTGTGATAGGAACCCCAACAGCCACCACCGGAAAACCTACGCGATTAACCAAGTCTGTGGACATATTTGCGTTGGGGTGTCTTTTCTTTTATACACTTACAAATGGTGGACATCCGTTCGGGGATCGATTTGAGCGGGAAGTAAACATTTTGAAAAATGCCAAAAATTTAGAGGCATTAGAGAGATTCGGTGAAGAGGGGGCTGAAGCAGCCGATTTGATCACTGCGATGCTGGATCCTGAGGCTTATGAACGGTGAGTAGTTGTCTCCTGATGTAAACACAGCTATTAAACATGATTTGATGATGTAGACCTGATACGACTACGTGTCTACTCCATCCATTCTTTTGGGATCCTGGTCGAAGGTTGAACTTCCTGCAGGATGCATCTGATCGATTCGAAATCATGTGCCGGGATCCAAAAGATCCTTATTTACTTACCCTAGAAAGAGACGCCTTCAGTATTGTTGGAAATGATTGGCAGGCACGCCTCGACAAAATATTTATCGAAAACTTGGGCAAATTCAGGAAATACGACGGAAGGTCCGTCCAAGACTTGTTGCGTGCTCTCCGAAATAAGGTTAGTCTATTTTGACTACTTTCTTTAATTTTGCCGAACAATTGTACTCATCGATAATAGAAACACCACTATCAAGACTTGCCCGATAATGTAAAACGTCACCTTGGGCCTATGCCAGAAGGATTCTTGTCGTATTTCACACGACGTTATCCCCGGCTCTTCCTCCACGTCCATTCTGTTATCGGAACCACCGGTCTACGTAGCGAATCGATGTTTAGATCGTACTTCGAGCTCCCTGAGTGAGCTCGTCGCAGCGCCGTCGTTCGTTCTTTGTTGTACATTGCATCAGCTGTCATAAAATTAATCGCACTGCACTACACATATTTATACCTCTATATCCCATCTGTATCTTGTACACACACCTGTTTTTTATATATAGCTAACTTTCTATGGGCCGTAAACAAATGGATAAATCAATAAGCACTTCATTGATTGTCTTCAACAATTCATGACGCAATGTGAACAATTTCGCCTAGTCATTCCGAATGGCTCGGAGTTCTTTGTCCTAACTTGAACCAACTGGTACTAAAATGTATCATCTCCTCTCAAGAAATACCTATCATAAAACATTTCATTTTAGGTATCAATCAACATCCTATTGATTCCCTTGGCTATTCTTGCGCGTATACTCCATTTCGTGGGCAAAACTCGAACAATAAGCCTTATTGTTGTTGAGTCAGGCATTCCGAGCATGACCATGATGCCAGGTCCATACTCGATTGTTCTTAAAACCTCTCTATCTTAAATAACCACACGCCTTGTTATTTTCGGATCATGACAGTTCTCTTGTTCGACACGCGACCCCGGGCCTACTTGAAGTTGCGCTCTCGGATTTGATCTCAATTCTACGAGTTGACTTCGTTTCTCCCTATCCCGCAACTCTCGAATCACAATGTAAGTCTTTCTCTATTCACACCAGCTTATTTCGTCCTTATATTGGGTATAAACTAGGGTGACAATGTCCCCTGGAGCAAAAGTTATTCCGCTACCTGGGTCGCCTCCAGAAGAAGTGTCTTCAAAATCTTTTGACATTCGGAAATATAGAACTGCTGCAGTACGTAAACGCCCTTATTACGTCCCACCTTTCTATTGAAGTGTACCATTTTAGACGACCATTTTACGATCCAAACGCCCCCAAGAGGCTAAGCAGATAAATGCTCGAGTCACTGCGTACAAACTCCCATTCGAGATTTTATCGAAGATATTCGTAGCGTGTGCACGGAAATCCGTTGATGACCCTACATGGTCCTGGGTTGGCCTTTCCTTCGTTTGCTCGACCTGGCGCCGAGCCGCACTCGAATGCCAGGAACTATGGAGCTATATAGATTTTTCGCACCCTAAATGGACCTCGATTACTCTTCATCGCGCTAGGACACTTCCTATTTCCGTTCGGGCTATTGTCGATGCAAACAATCAGCGCTCATTACTTTGCGCCCTGCAATCTACGCCTACCATCCGCGATGTTCATATCACCTCCCCGATACACAGAATAGCGCCATTGATGGAGATACTGAAGCGACCCAATCCTTTCCTTGAATCCCTAATTATACATATCACGAAGCCAGACAATAACAACGATATCCGCTTTTCGAAACGCGCGTTCCAATCAGCAGGCCCTCCCTTACCGAAATTAAGGTATTTGGAGCTGCACAGATGCCCTTTTGGCCTCGTTTCACCACAATACATTGGCCTAACACACTTATCTCTTCATCATTTACCCTTCTCCGAACGACCATCACGTCAGGAGTTTCTTTCCCTTATCGAGAAATTTCTAATGCTAGAGCATCTTACTCTCATACATGCATTCCCCAAAAATATCGTCGCGGGGCAAACTATCTCGGGACGGATCGTTCAACTCCCCAATCTCCACACTCTGTCTTTGACCGGTTCTGTACAGGAGCTAGTTAACTTATTAGACTGTATCATGCTGCCACCTACGGCCCGCCTTCAGTGCTATATTGATAGAGTGGAGGACTTCAAGACTAATTTTTGGAGGTTAGCTAAAGCTATTGGTAGCCATTTTCGGGAAGCAGTACGGGCAATACCTATTGACACGCTGGTCGTCTCGGTCCGCGAAGACTCCTCTAGGTTTCTCAATGATTACGAAACAAATCCTGATTTCCGACAAACCTTACGTGTCCAAGCATTCGGGGTTGATCCTAGATGCACTGATGCCGTCCTTGACCTTACCCTTGGCCCTGACTCCCATACAGCTAATGACAACGTCATCGTCAACGCTCTATCTGCAATTTGGGATGCCCTTCCTTTGATGCAAGTTCATACTCTGACACTCCAAAGCGTCGATGTAATCACCCAGAAATCTTGGCCAAGGCTCTTGTTAAGTCTGCCCTCCTTGCGGGTCATCGACATAGTAGGGCACGCTCCATCAGGTCTCGTTTGGGCCCTTCTCTTGAATGCCCGATCTCATTCTCATTTGGAATATGATGATACCAATATGATTCTACTCCCACGTTTGAATGACATCTATCTACACAATATCGATTGTTTTGCCGGAGGCTTGATGGTCTCACAGTTGGACCCCATCAACTCTCATAGTGATCTTGATGATTCAAGGTTTCTTGATGTGCTCCTTGCATATTTAGAGGATCGGCACAGATGCGGTTTCGGCGTTCGAAGTCTATGCTTATCACGATGTGTGCGCGTGGCCCGGGAGGTCATGGAGGAACTGAGGGGGTGTGTTTCAAATCTCTGGTGGGACAATCATGGATGCGATGAGGGAGAAGGACTCGATTCAGAAAGCCCTGCAACTTATCGGGGGCTCTGGTCTTCGAAACCGCCGGTTCGGCGTCACTTTCACAGGCTAAAGACCCTATTACACATGGAATGACCGGAACACTCTTCAACAACATATGAACCCTGGTTGATGTTTATGGTTATTAGGAATACATTGCGACACACGCATCTCTAGATTTTATAAATCCTGGGTTACAGTTAAGTCTATGTCACAATCAGATCAAAATGATGTCCGACTTCATAAACACGAGTAATTTCTCAGCAACGAACGTACCTTCCTTTACAAGGGCCCACGAGAAGCTGATCGTGACAGGCATCGTAACTGTTGACCCGCCAACGACTCCACCGAAACTTATCATTCAGGATCCATACGTCCAAACTTAGAAACAATACTCGAGCGCTCTGGACATTGTATGCTGTGCGCATCTGCCACTAGACAGATTTAGACATCCTGGCGTAAAGGGACCACAGAAACTGGCGGTTTGATCGTCGCTATATACGCCAGTAGTTTTTTCTTGCTGTGAATGTGTTCTTGTAATATTCAATACCCTTTATGATAACGTTTCGAATTCGATCGGGATTTCCGCGATGTGTGGGGCCAACGTTTTTTTTGATCAAATTGATCTCGAGCTCTTCGGCATTTGCCGAAAGGTTAATCCCAAGTTGAATCTGACCTCCATGCCGGAAATTGCTGTTGGCGCCCAAATTTTCGACCTCATCTTCCATCCAACGCATTCAACTATCTACACAGGTCTTCTTACTGGTCATGTAAAAGCGTATGCATACAATGAACAAGGAAATCACAAACGGACATTTTCGCTCCGTCCATCAAAACGCTCATGTCGAAGTCTAACGATCGACGAAGACGGCTCCCACCTGTACGCCGTTGGAAAATCAAGGGCACTTAAGTGAGTTACCAACCACATCTTATCTTCCTGGCTGGCTGATGGGCTTCGTAGTATCATTGATACAGTAACTGAGGCCATTGACACAAGAGTGGGAGCACATGAGTGAGTCTTTGCTTATTTTCCTGGGCTCCACGACCACACAGATTGACATAGTTAGTAACTTCAAGTGCGCCAATCAATCGTATCAAATATCTGATGCCGTGGCTCCTGTCCACCGGAGATGACGACGGAGTGATCAAGGTGTGTGTTTTGTATCTCATTCTGGAAATTTAGTGAATCTAGATCTTATATGTTCAGCTGTGGGATCCTCGGCAGAAAGAATGTACACGAACGTACAATCAACATTTCGATTATATCACGGACTTTTTGTGGTTAGACGACAAAAAGCAACTTGTTGCAACAAGGTAAGTTCACTCACCTCATGTACCTTGTGAGTAAAGTTTACAGTTTCAAAACAATCTTCTTTAGTGGGGATGGAACATTATCAGTCATGGATGTTCGCTCAAAGAAGCCGGAACCCTTTGCGCAGTCCGAGGATCAGGAAGATGAGCTTCTATCCATTGCCGCTATTAGAGGGTAAGTTTATTCTATCTACATCAAATCTTCCTGTTATTCTTGAACACCATGTGGGATTGAGTTATAACAGAATTGCGGCCCCAGCGCTTGTCTGTCTTTACGGCGCTATCGCCGATTACCCAACCATTTCGTTTCATCCTGTTACTCCCTCGATGCTGATATACTTCTACCTCTTGTCAGGGGAGCCAAAGTGGTGGTCGGAACCCAAATTGGAATTCTCTCCATCTTTAACCGTAGTAGCGGCTGGGGTGACTGCGTTGACAGAATACCGGGGTGGGTCCACATGCCTCCTAGCTTACGCAACCTATATCCAGCCGACTTATTGCCAACTCTTAGTCACCCGCACTCCGTAGATGCATTATGCGCACTGCCATCTTCAATACCGGATGTGGACACATCAAATACAATTCTTACCGGTTCGTCCGATGGACTTGTACGGGCCGTAAAGGTCCTGCCCACCAAATTGCTGGGAGTCGTCACAGATCATGGTGAATGGCCTGTTGAACGCATTGCAATTGGAGGTGGTGCCAATAGCCAATTAACTTTGGATGATGATAGTCCTTCCAGTGGGGACAATGTAGATAGACGAAAACAGAAAGACAAACAAAATGACGAAGAAAGAGAGTATCCGGGACACCCAAATCAAGGGCGTGGCCGTTGGTGGGCCGGAAGCGTTGGCCATGAAGAAGTATTGCGTATGACAGACTTAGAGGCTTTTTTCTATGAACAACATCATGGTGGGGTAGAAGATGTAGAAGGGGATTTAGGCGACGGCGGGGATCACATCGACGCTGTCGAAATTTCGGACGCGGAGTCTACTGAACAACCAGAAATTCCAGAGGCGGACTCTGATTCAAGTGACGAATCGGACGCACCCAAGGCCAAAAAACGCAAGCGCAAACCCGAAAAAGACCCTTTTGTTGTCAAGAAGAAAAAGGGAAAAAATACTGTTGAAGCTGACCCGACCTTTTTCGATGGACTCTAGGTGGATTCCCCTTGGAAGAATCGGCTTAAAACCAGTCACAACGTATACTCCGTACCTCTAGATTTACCGGCTCTCGCTTAGGTCGAATGATGTCGCCTCAATCCACCTCCCCTGTTGGTACAATTTGCTGAGTTGTTGATTGCCGCAAATACTTAGCGAGAGAATTACGAACAAAGCAGCTATTGTGTGACAAGGTATTGGTTGAGGTTCGTCAATTCGACATGCAACAGCTGCGCAGATGTCAATGTTATGACGAGCAACATCAACACTCTTAACTACTCGAACCGAATCCCAACTGCCAATTCCCAACCTTTGAAAAGATGGCAACTGGTGTTTCTACAGGTGTAGAACAATTTCACGCCAGTAGCCTTCGTATCTACGATCGTGAGGGAAATTTCGGGCGGAATTGGGGAATAATTCACTTGTCACCAGAGCTTATGGAAAATAAGCCAAGATCATCATTTTAACAAGGCGAGATAAGCAAGCTACGCGAGGTATTTAGGCGAGATCCCTTCCCAAGATTTCGTCAAGTACTCGTCCACGTGCGCTGCCCGAGGCTGTCTTTCCAAGCAAGAGATGGTGTACTCCCGTAGGCGAAAGCTACTCGAAGATATGTAGCCGATGCCCGTAAATTTCTTTTGGTACCGGCGGAGTCACGGATTGGGGGCGAAAGTTAAGCTCAGGAGATGGCCCCTCCGATATGTTGGTAACACCTGTGCATCAAAGTGGGTAATCGACTATACACCGTAGATGTTGTTGAATTTAGCACAAAGGAAAGATTCCTAAAAAAAGGTCGGTTATGTCGTATGTAGCCACTGGAATCCGATAGTTGCCCATCAGCTATCCGTAAACATCGCTTTGTGCTTCTCATCTTGTATTCGCGCATCCCGGGCTCCTATTGTTCCCCCTGCGTCGAAACATCAGTAGAATGAATTCAATCAAAACAAACTTCTTCTTGTACCAAGGTGTAGAACTTCGAAATGCAATCTCAAGCCCCATCAGGCGGTTGAGTCGGTTCGTGTGACAGCTGTGACAGCACTGATGCGTCACCCGTCACGTACGTTGGGAACGGATCCACGTGATCAGAGCACGGATCATCCGTGCACGGACCCTGGTACAGTCAACTCGGCACCTCTTACTCCTTTACACGCTCTTGGAAAGCACTACAACGTCAAGAGTACTCAGAAACATGATAGTAGCAAAGCGTGCCGTCTCGAGGATTAACTCCACTCACTTGACGCGTGGTTTATCCAGTCGCGCCTCGACCGTACTCTCCTCACTCGGTATCTCCACCACAGACGAGCTCTCAGGAGTATATGATGGAGAATGGCGCGGTTCTGGGGAAATCTTCAAATCAGTCTGTCCGACTACTGGGGAGACCCTGGCCCGAGTGAAGAGTGCCACCCCTCAAGAACTCCATGATGCTCTCGGGAGGACCCGCGAGGCATACACTATCTTCCGCAGTGTGTGCCAATGCCTTGAGTTCTTTTTAAATATCTTAATATATGTGCTTAGATGTTCCCGCTCCGCGCAGAGGGGAAATTCTGCGACAAATCCGAGAGGCCCTAGCAGCTAAGGTTCGCAGGTTATTAGGTCACCCACAGATAATTAATCTCCAATCTTCAGCGTAACGAACTCGGTGCCCTCGTTTCCCTTGAAATGGGCAAAATTAGAACTGAGGGTGTCGGCGAGGTTCAAGAATTTATCGATATCGTATGTTTAAATTTACACTCAGCCATGTCTTGTTTCTAAAAATCCAACGTAGTGTGATTACGCAGTTGGTTTGTCAAGAATGATGAACGGAAATATGGTCGCATCAGAAAGACCTGGCCATTCTATCTTAGAAGGTTCGCGCCCACAGTGTACCTTTGATTTTCCCTGACACTGTTACCTAGTGCCGAATCCCTTGGGTGTCGTTGCCGTGTTATCAGCCTTTAATTTCCCCGTGGCGGTGTATGGATGGTAACTTTAAACCTCCCCATAAATAGCATCAAGTATTTGCTGAACTGGGCACAGGAATCTAGCTTTGTCATTTGCTGCTGGAAACGCGACCATTTGGAAACCGTCGCCCACTACTCCCCTGTGTTCCATAGCAGTTACCAACATAGTCGCTCGCGTTTTAGAGAATAACGGGATACCAGGTGCCGTCGCAGGTCTGGTGACCGGCGGAAAGGACGCCGGGGAAGCTATAGTTGAGAGCCGTGGCGTGGAAATGGGTGAACATACCGGAAGTCTTGAGTTTGGGCGCTGAAACTAACATCATTTCCAGTATCTTTCACAGGGAGTGAACGTGTTGGACGTATCGTGGGGAAAAATGTAATGTCTAGGTTTGGTAAATCCATCCTTGAGCTGGGCGGTAACAACGGTAAGCATAAAGCGTTCTCAGGTGATCTGCTTCAGGTCAACTCATCATAAATATTATCAAAGCCTCGATCGTGATGCCTGATGCCGACCTCTCACTTGCAGTACCTTCAGTATTTTTCGGCGCGGTGGGTACTGCAGGACAACGATGTACTTCGACAAGGAGACTCTACCTTCATCGTGATATCGCACCTCAATTCCTTGACAGACTCAAGAAGTTATATGCCGCGGTCAAGCCTGCTGATCCGCTGGCTGAAAATACCCTTCTCGGCCCCCTGCACTCAAAGGGAGCAGTGAAAACATTTACTGATGCTGTTGAACACTTGAAATCCATTGATGCTGAAATTGTTACCGGCGGAAGCATATACAATGAAGCTCACCTTAATGGGGGTAATTTTGTACAACCTACCATCTCAATCCCTAAATCTGCAGACCCTACCGATTATATCTGGAAAACGGAGACATTTGCCCCGATTTTGAATGCCGCTGTCTTTGACGATCTAGAGCAAGCCATCGAGTGGAATAACGCCGTGCCTCAGGTCAGTCGCCTTGTAAAATTGATGATGGGTGGCATAGCTTAACTCCAATCAGGGATTGTCAAGCAGTCTATGGACCCGAGATATGAGAAACCTGGGGAAATGGATCGGGCCTAGCGGATCAGATACGGGTATAGTCAATGTGAGTATTACATCCTCGGTCGCTCGCACTACACACTCACCAATTTAACACAGGTCAACGTAGGCACGAGCGGTGCAGAAATCGGGGCAGCTTTCGGAGGCAACAAGGTACGTTCTCTACATCTGCACATACACGTATCGTGTTAACTACTTCTGACTCGCATAATAGGGTACTGGCTGGTAAGTTGTAAAAGTGTCTTCATAATGACTCCCACTGAGGGATAATCCTATTTCCAGGGGGCGTGAGTCTGGCGGTGATGCCTGGAAGCAATACGTGCGGTGGAGTTCCTGCACAAGTGCGCGCACATCTCGCCTGTAAACCTTGAAGCCCGAACTGACCTGTTTATAGTCAACTTCTCAGATAATGCCCCACTGGCACAGGGAGTTAATTTCCCTGCCTGAGACCGAATCTGTAGATGGTTCGTCGTTACCACATCGAATAAGGCTGTCCTTTGTTGTCGAAACACTGATATCTATAAATATCGAAAAGCGTGACGTGACATGCATATCAATAAAATGGATTAAAAGATTTATCGTGAGAAAGGACGAAATAATTTAAAATCTATTTGGAGATAATAGTTAAAGGGTAACTATGGACTCTCAAATTCATGTACATGTGGAAAATCGGCAGTTGGACAAGATCCATCAAGTGCTATGCCTAGCACCACTACGAGTCGTAAATAAGCCCGTGGTGGTCCCAGTCAAATTTCCGAAAGTTTAAATACCCACAAGATGGGCCTCACGCCGAGTCAGTTTTCCCGCTTTTGAACCTGCCACTTGGCACAACTCGCCAGCTTCACAATCACTTCAAACATCTCGACATGTCGACCACTGACGATTTGCCCTGGCCTGAGCTTGGGAATGTATCCCGGGGTGCTACTCGAGGAAACCAGGGACAGAAAGGCGTCCTCGGCCCTCCTGACCGCGAGGGTCGATGTATCCTTCAGCTTCGCGTCCAGCCAGGCGTCCTGGCCGTGCGGTTAAATCGCCAAGCTAGTGACTGGTATAGGATGCTCGACAACGAAGTGAATCGAGCTCTCAAATTAACAAAAACGTATTGGAGGAAGGCCCGTCGGCGTCAGGATTATGACGCGCGAGCTGATCAAGATCACATGGAATTACACGAATGGTTGCAGCAGCTAAAAGATAAGACAATGTCCCATCTAGAACTCTTGATGCAGAAGGGCGATATACAAGGGCCTCCTTATGCAATGCCTGATGACATTGAACTCTCTTTCCTTCGCAAATTCATAGAAAGACAAGCCGCTGGTATAGCTCACAACCCTCGGCTTCGGAACTCGCCAGGCGAGCACACCTATCCACCGCGTGACCATTCCACTGGGAATTCCTTGACTCCTGAACCTTCAGATTCGACGTTCCTTGACCAGAATCACCGTTCAGTACATGGTATGGGACATTCCCTTTCGCGATCTCACTTCTATATTCAAACGGTCTCACCAGACCGTCAATCAGACGGTTCAGGGTCTCATTTACACTCCTCCCGAAACTCGGGATCTCCATCCCTGCATACAGCCGAATATTTATCACAAGAGGCGAGCTCGTCTAGTATGCTTGTATCCCTGTTCACGTATAAAACGTTTCTCACATAGGGAATAGAACACGGCCTCCAAGCTGCTCGTAATGCGCTCATGCGAGCACAAAAAGACACGCAAGATGCCTTTATGAAATATACTTCATGTCTTGATCTCGAACGCCAAGCCCGCCAGGCGGTGACAGCAGCAGAAAAACGCCGCGACGATATCAGTAAGTGTTTTGTAGGTTCATGGGCTCAAATTCCTCATCTTTTCTCAAAGTGGGCGCTCTCCTTTCACAAAGTCTGCCAGGGGGTATGTAGCGCATTTCTCTGATGTCTCGTGATTAAGCTAAGCGAAATTTAAACTTAGAAACGAGATCAAGACACTCGTCCTTCTCGGCGGACGAGCGTCGGAGTCCATCAAGATATAACACAGATGTAACGTGCTTCTGATTCTAGTATCACTATCATACTCACTGGTGGAACTTTAGTCGCAGGATACTTTCAATCATGCACGTGTAAATTTAAAGACGATGGATTGGGATGCCGACACGCAAGGTGTTTATGGAAGTGATCCAGTGCCACTTACGGTTTGTATTTCCATTCTCCGCACCGTTTCACGATATTTATTCGCAAATCAAATAGGACCATTCTGGGAGGCCATCGAGGAAGCACCATCGCACATGGGAACACAACCCCCAACTACCAGGCACGCTTTCACGATCTACATCGGATCTCCCCCCTCACTAACTGGCCTCTTTAGACAACCAGTATACATGCGAGGTACCGCCAGCGCAATACAATACCTACCCAGCTCCTTTGCTGACGGCGCGCTTCTCCCCTGTTCAGGACATCACATCCCTTCCACCCCGGAAACGTGTCCATCATATGATACCAAGTTTTGAAGTCATGAATAACCCTGCGCTTCAAGCCCAAAACCTTAGCCTCCAATCATGATGCATCAGTATTTCGACCTTTCTTTTCGTTTCATGCCACGCCACGCCACGTCGATCTCATGTCCCATTGCACACACTATCTTTATTTTTCATTATTTATCATGGACTTAGAGGGGGGAACCTGGATGTATATTATTACTGCGCCATAGATTTATTATTTTTACTTGCATTCCCGCGCTTCCTGCTGATCATCGATTATATACATAGTCTATACATAGAAACAATCCATTTTTGTACACATCTGACACCAAATCGTCAAGCCCCTCATTGAAGATTGGAATCAGTTGGACCCGGCGTTCATAAATATATATGATGAAATGATAAAGATAGGCGGCTAATCCCTCATCGCAACAGTTGTGAACCAGTCATATCATCAAACTATCATACGGCAATTCGGACATCAATTCATTGTTTCATCGCAGCTCCAGGCAGCTCTTCTTGTTGGTTGCGATTGCCTTTACCGGCGGCTTCTACTTCAAACTGCCAAGTCGTGAGCTCAATCGCGAAACGCAATGTCACACGACGGTAACCAGACGTCGGACGAGTAAGGAAAGTGAGGTTTGACCCACTCTTTGAGGGGCAGTGCCCTGCGGTGCCTCTCCAACGTAATTTGACCCCTTCATCGATTAGGCTGATAGCAACTTTACCCTGTAAATGATCTATCGCGTAACGTATATGATGGTAGGTCGAGAAAGCTATGAGCCTGGGACATCAAAAACAATTCTAAGTTCTCGAACGGTAATCATCTGGGCCTGTTTGAGGCCATAACAAAATTCCACACTCATGGTTTCAAGCTATATAATATACTGCCTCATTCACAAAAATAACACTGCATGGATAGCGAATAGAAATTCAAAGTTAAAACCGTTCCAACCTCATATCTGATAAGATGCGGGTGGCAATTTGATGTTGTGATGGCCAATCAAAGCAAAAGTTCATTGTTCCGATTCGCGCTCATCTCAAGACGATACCTGGCACACCAAGTACGATACTCTCATAGCTTCGTTCAGGATTTACAATTTTTCTAGAGTGTCTAACACCTCATGGATCCGGAATATCTTTTAGGCTGTTATATCGGCTGCTTTGATGGCAGAAGCTACAACCGTTCAAGACAATTGGTGGCTTCCCATGGACCTACTAATGAAAAGCACAATGGATTGGGTCAATGCGGTAAATCAACAAGGACTTTTGTCCAGTGGCCCTTTTCGTGGCCAAGGCCACGATTGGGGGTTGAATTTCATATATAACCGTTGTATCTTCTTTAAAAATGTCGACCTTAGTACACCCGCACTCCTGACTAATTGACAGACTCGTCAAATCTGGACCTTCGACACCTATTGACCCGTATTCCTACGTCATGACCAGAATAAACCCCAATGTGGCGATGACTAGTAAGGTTCCCGTAATTTATCAAGATATTTTGTTGATCAATATTCTTGATCAGATGGTATTCCTCGTCAGTTCGTACGCGGGAACCTTAATACATATAGTAAGGAGTTTGATTTCGGGCTCTCAGTGAAAAGCCTTTCACCTCCTGTCTTTAAATCTGAGGCACCGCCTCTGTCTTTGTCATCTCTAGATGAGGCTCATGGTGAATCAGTCGCTCGAATCGTGTTTGAGCCTTCCCATGGCGCATCTATCGATCATTTGGATCAGAATGTGACAGGCTCAGCTTTTAGAGAAGCTCTTGCGTGGAAAACATCACCCTGTAAACATTATATCCGAACACAAGGCTGGTGCCCGGTTGGTGAAAGATGCCAATTGTAAGTCAACGTTAGTATCATCATACTCTTCACAACCTTCACTGACTCCGTATATTAGTATCCACGATCTTAGTCTCCAGTCACCTGAATATATTAATGAATCTCGGGGTTTGCCTTGGCCTGATTGTAACACAGGCAAAATCCGCGACGGGGCACTACTGGTAGGACTACTTAGCGGGGATGGTGAGAGACTACCAAAGTCGCATTGTTGGTCCCATGTTCAAGACTATTGTGATACTCCACACTGTCGGTATTTCCACCCCCGAGACATATGGCCCTGTGCGTCCCCTGGCTCTTTTTTTTTTTAATTCTAATTATCTTATGGCCTTTCACAGATATGAAATACACTCCATGTCTCAAATGGTTCAATTGTGCCGATATAATGAACTGCCCATTCAAACATCCTGCTAACTTTCCTACTACAATGAGATCAGACTCTCCTCGGGTTTCGCGGACAATCTTGCCTGTTTGCTACCCCCAAGTTCAGGTATACGGGACAACCTATTTTGATTTGATAGGCCAAATCACATCATGCAATTACGGTTTTACATTTAGGGCCACGACCCCGCTCCAAGATAATCGTTCCTGTGAGGATCAGACCAATACATTTCTCCCCACACTGCCGCCACCGCCGCCGCCTCCTAGCCCCGCCCCCAGGGAAGAACCCCCCAAAGTAAATCAAACTACTATTAGTTGCGGACACAGCATAGCGGGCAATCAGGGATCTATCTCTCCCCGAACACTGCAACACAATAGCCACACTCAAAGATTCAGTGTTGCGTTAAAAGGCAGTGTGCTGGATAAATCAATTTACACTAAGGAATGAATCGCTCGTTGTCTTTGAAAGAATGGTGTGAGTGTCTTCCATCGTATCAAAGTTCTTTTATCAACTAAGATTATTTTAATATAGCGAAAGACGCACCCATGTTGATATTACACCGCCAAAAATGATTCAAGATATCATCTAGAATTAAACTTTCGATAGGCGATACACTTTCCTCCATCCTGTCCTGTCCCACCTATGATATAGTAAAACCAATTTCCAATCCTAGTTCTCTCGCACTTCCAAGGAATGTTTTCCATTGCACAATCTAACGATAAATCGATAGGCTCTTCTATATTTCAAACACTATAATCTAGAGTGCACAATGCGAATTTAATAATGTAAACTTTCTAAATATGACAGTATTATTTTATACCCCAGGGAACCAAGCCTAGAAAATTACACTCTCACCCCTTATTCCTCCACGCGTCGGTCTGAATGAAAGTGATTACCAGATGTATTCAGGACTCATGACAAGTAGCTCCACTGGCGATACACATTGGTCTGTTAGAAGATCTCATCTTTTCGAAGACGACAGTAACCGATTTACCCGGTTCAGCTGGACCGAGTCGTTTCGGGGAACCCAAATATATTCTTCACAAATCCCAATAGAGCCAGGTCACATAAATTTCGATACGGATCCTGGAAATATTTTTTAAAAAATAGTTGGACCCACAAGGTTTTCCGGTCGGTCCGAACAACGGACAGCTTTCCTGATGCTTACTCACAAGTTCTGGATTACGTCGACGGGTTGACGACTTGGTCACAATTTTTTTGTAATAAGTAACTAGTAGACCTTGTCGTGAGCCCCAACCTGTCACCGTGGCGCCACATTACGGACTAGGGACGTGAAGTTGTTTCATACCTCCTCAATGCCCCTTTACATGATCCACAGCATACTGAAGGGGTTGTAGTATGCCAGGCTTCAGGTTGCGACACCTCGGGCAGACCACCCAACATCCGCCCGCCCCAGGGAGATCACGAGCCCATTTTTCTTACCTTGGTGTAAAACTACTCAAGGGTCCTGTTACAACGCGTACAGTGTGAGTACCTATCCATATTGTACATGCATCGGGCATCATCCAGCGTTCCGTCACGCGCGGATCCGAGTTAAAATTGTTGAGCTTCCATAGTGGCCGATGAATGTCCCAAGCAAAGTCTACCTTCTACTTCTCTTCTTAAAGAATGTTGAAACCTGGGTGAGTGCACCCGGGGTGTCGCGCAAGGTGGATGGTCGTGTGGTATTATCGTGGAGTTCAGTGATGCTGTGTTTTCAGGGGCTGCATCCAAAGCCTCCTTGAAGTTCAAGGGGGTATTGTCAAGCTCAGCTCGGAACCCTTTGTCATTGGAAATGAACTCTATTTATGCATATTTTAACGACCCCTGAGTCCTAGAAAAAACAACTGATGTTTGAAAACAAATAAACAATACAAAATCGATGTGTGATGGAAACGAGACAATGGTGGGAGTAGCAAGGAGGGGTATAAGTAAAAACATTGAAAGCCTGTAAGATGAATTATAATGGTTCTAATTGAGATAGCCGCGACATTTGGCAGAGCCACAGAGGCAAGGTATTTTGTCTTGCTCAAACGGAAAGTGATAATCTGAGGGAGTTAGATGGAAATCAGCTACCACTGCCAATAAAAACGTACCATAAGTAATTTCATCGCCAAGTTCGATATCTTGCTTTGCGTATATAACAATTTTCTTCTCTCCGTTAATCGTGATAATCTTTGCTGTACAATTAGGGTCACAGGAGTGATTGATCAGGCGTCTGTTATTTGGTTTGAGTATCGGGATTTTTTGTCACAAAAAGCAAGTACTGACCCAAGGTTACCCTTCTTCGTAGCATCCACCACAAGATCTTCATCAATACGGAAAAGGTAGCTACTGCCGATCCCCTGCCGCTCGTATGCCTTCTCCCGCTTATCTGCTACTTGGGCTCTGATGACCTCACCGACGTACTCTATCACCATTTCGCCACGCGAGATCTTCTCCATCGCATACAAGCCCCAGTCATGAATAGGTGAACGGGCGAAGCGAAGGTGCTTCTTCCTGGTCTGAAGCTGGTTGAATTTAAAGCTCAACTCATTCGCGGCCGTCTCGCCCTTGGATAAAGCAACGGCTCGTTGGACTTGATTAATTTCCTCCAAGCCTTGGGCACGGCGTCGTGCGTTCGCACGGTTGGACCTAGACGACGTGATGTGTTGCTGCGGTTCTTCGACTGGTGCGATGGTCTCAACTGCGGTGGCGCGTGCTTGGTATTGCGCGACATATGCAGCCTTCTCAGCATGGGTGATCTTGTAGTATCCCTCAGTACGGGCAGATCCGGTAACATGTTTTCGGAATGGCAGGGCATCTGGTGAAGACGGTGGCGGAGCTTCTGGTTCTACTTCGGGAACAGGGTGTTTGAACCCAGATAGCACGAGCCTCAGATAATAAAGATCTTCATCATCCTCACAGAGACCAATGTCTAACGCGTCAGGGGGAGGCGTGGGCGGCGGCGTCACGACGCGAACCCGCTCTGGCGCAGGAGATGGAGAAAGAGAAGAATCGAAACTCGATGTGATGTGAACATGAGCGACAGCGGGAACATCAAACTCCATGTCAGGAAAGACAACATCGTCAACGTGTTCTTCGACACCTTTCTTCGTCTGTTTCTTTTTCTTCGACACTATCTTCTTTGGTTTTGTGATGATTTCTGCAGGAACCTCCAATTTCAGCTTCTTTCTCACATGTTCACTCTCCTCATCCTCGAGATCTTCAGATGAAGTTCTCTTCCGTATTATGTCTGCAGCCCGCGTGGGGTCCACAAGTTCTTCTTCAGACTCTACATCCTCTTCCACAACTTTTCGGCTAGTCTTCCTTACCACCTCTTTCTTTCTTTTCTTTTTTGGTCTCTCAGCCACAAGTTCATCCTCCTCTTCCGCATCGTGGCCTTGTTCTACCTCAATCTCCGTGACCATTTCAACAACTTCCACCTCTGCCACCTTGACTTCCTCCACAACCTCTTTTTTCTGCTTCTTGAATGACAGCCCCTTCAATCCTCTTTTCTCTACAGGCTTCATCCCCGTCGACAAGTCGAGACTTCCTCCGCTCTTTTCCTTCCTGATCAACTCCCTTATGTCAGGTACAACTACCTCGTTGGTAATATCTTTCTCCAGGAACGCTTGGAGCTCTTTAACGATGATTTGCTGGGCCTGCTCGATCATTTCGTGCTCTTCCCACTGTGTTTTCTTCAAAGCCTGAGAAGGCGCAGGGGGTGCGGGATGGATAGTCACGCTGACGGATTGGTATGCGAGCATCTTGCTCGACGAATTGTTTAGGACCATGGAAGCACGCCGAGCCGCGTCGTTAGTTTCAAAAGTTACATACCATCCCAAATGGTCTTTTAGGATCTGGAGAACCGGGAAAGGGAGAGAGAATCAGCACATGATGCGAAGCTAAAGCAGCGGGACACGCACTTTGTCAACTTTGAAACCCTCAAAGAAGTCCTTCACGTCCTGCTCCCTCACCGACCCTCCCACCAAAGGCAGTCTGACATGGTCCTTTCCGTTCTCCGCGAGCTGTTTTAGAACGCTAACATGGTCTTCTTCCTTCTCTGATTTGCCCTTCTCCCGGCCCCTCCCCGATTCCCGTTCATCCCGATCCCTGTCGCCCATTCCGTACCTCGAGGTTGGTGAAGGTGACCGTGATGCGTCCATTGGTGACGGATGATATCGATCTGAGGAGTGTCTGTCATACCGATCGCGGTCGCGGCCTATTGGCGAAGGGTGATAACGGTCAGATGCCGGCCGATAGCTGTTGCGCCCCAGCCGTCCCCTCCAATCTTTCTCATAGTGTATAGGTGTCGAGGAAGAGGACACAGCTCGACCATCCCTGTCCCTATCCCTAGACCGGTCGCGATCACGATCTCTATCTCTATCCCTGTCTCGCCCATCCTTATCTCTATCCCGATCCCTGTCCCGATCATCTCTCCTCCCGTCACTCTCACGCGGCCCGTACCTTGGATGCGAACTCATGGGAACAGCCCTAGCCGTTTCCAACCTTGCTTTTAACAAGGCTGCAGGTGGGCGGCGCATGGGTCTGATAGGCTCGATGCTTCCATTTGCGGCGCCGTTTACAGGCTTGGCGGGTATGGATGCAGGAGGATGTATGGTAGTTGCAGAGACCGGGCTAGAGGAAGAACCAGCTGCTGCAGCGGCGGCGACCATGGGATTAGCCGGGAGGGTTGGATGTGGGCGAGCCACAGTGGCTGGAGCAGCTGGCGCGCGCCTTGGCTGCTGCTGGCCTTGAGGGCCCGATTGGTTCTGGCTGGCGCGTCCCCACTGCGCCTGGTTCTGGCTCGGTGTCTGGCCTACAGGTGTTTGAGGTGGCGGAGTTGCTGTAGTGCCATTAGCAGGACCTACAGGGATAGTGATTCCTTTTTCTCTTCTCCGCTTCTCTTCCTTCTCCCGCTTCTTCCTCTCCTCCAGCTCCTTCAATACTGCCTTGAGCCTCGTCCCCTCACCATCAAAAACACACCGCAGCTCCTCTCCATCTGCAGCTCCAGCAGCTCCAATACCAAACCCACCACTTTTCCGCCCGTTTTCCCTTTCCACACACTTCTTTGCCTCCTCGTGCGTTGCGAAGCGTATAAAGACAATTCCCAGCGCGCTTCCGTTTGCTTGATTAATCTGAGGCTCAAATTGGGATAAGGTACCGTATGTCGAGAAGTGGCGGCGGATTGCTTGTGTTGGTGTCAAGGGTGGAATATTAGTAATTAGTACGGCAGTCGGGGGTGGAGGGCCTGTGGAATTGTCATCATACTAAAATAATAGAAAAAAAAAGTCAGCGCAGGAATGTAAAGGAAATTAGTGGAGGAAGATCGGCACACGAGAAAAGAAAAAATTACGGACAACTACAAGATAATTTCAACGAAACGCACCTCGTATTTGACCTCGTGAAACTCAGACCGTCCCGGCCTTAAGCTCTGCATTTTCTTGAAACCCGGCACCTTCCTCGGATCCCTGATAACCAACGACTCCTCATCCCGTACCACTCCCGGTTCCTTCGCTGCCTCATGACTCTCCGTCCCACGTCCCACAACCTCGCCCTCATACCTAAATAATTGTTCCTTTCCTTCCCCCTTTCCCTTGATCCGCTCCTGCAAAACGGCCGCGCTCGGGGCGTGTTTCCTCACATGCTCAATCAAGCCCCGATAATAAGCTGGTGTCCGGCCATTGATCATATTCGGGGTGTAGTGGTTGTATGAGTGTGCGTGCTTGTCAACGGGCATAGAGGAGAGAGGAGAAGGTGTTAGCGCTCCATCAACAGCATGATCGTAGAGAAGCTTGAACGGACGATACATTGGATAAGCGGAGCGTGGGGGCGGCCATGGTGGTAAGGACGGGAGAGAATAAAGTTTAGCTGGCGATGGTGGTCGTGGGGTCGGAAGCTTTTCTGGTTCTTGAGGTGGTTGAGGTGATGGTACAATAACGGTAAGCGTGGGTGGTGGAGGTGGTGGCAGCGGCTGTATTTTGAGCGGTGGGAGCAAAGGAGTGGGTAGGGTAGGCGTGGTTGGACGCGACCCTTCACGGGGGTCTGGTATTGCCGGGTGGGGGCTTTTGGGTCGTGGATGATCGACCGGTGTAGGAAGTACTGTACTTGGGGGAGGTAGAGGAGCCGGAGGTGTTTCATCTGGGGGTGGAGGCGGTGGTGGCGTCGATGATGGCGGAGGCGGAGGTGGAGGGAGAGAAGCTGGAGGTGCCGGGGGTGGTGATGGTACAGGAGGTGGAGGTGGAGGTGGAGGCGAGGGTTGAGAGAAAGACGCAAGAGGCGGTGACAGTGGACGTGGAGTTAAATGAGGCCGGCGGGGTGGCATGGTAATAGATATTGGTGAAGATGGGGGCGGTGGACACGGCGGTGGACTGCTAGATGGTGGTGGTGGTGGTGGTGGTGGTGGTCTATCCGCTGGTGGAGGCGCTCCCGGAGGTGATGAAATCTCATCTCCCGTGGGAGGCGGAGGCATTGGTGGCGGCGGTTGAGATGGCGGGGGCGGAGGTGGTGGATCGTAGTTTGGTGGTGGAGGCGGCGGCGGAGGATCGCGGGGAGACGGTGCGGGTGAAGGCGCTAGAGGCGCTGGGTGATCTCGAAGAATGGTACGGGGCTGAAATGGCGATTGAAAGGCAGGTTTTTCTCGAGCCAATGCTGCTGCAGATTTGGCGGATGCTATCGGTATAGATATTGCAGCCCTGCTACCTCCCGCACTGCTGCTACTCGCGATGCTCGTAGTTACGACAGGACTAGCGCTGCTACTGCTACTGCTTGTATTTCCATTCGCGTTCGAATCATGCCAGCCGTTTGGCTGAGATTCCGATGATTGCCACGTCTAGAAAATAAAACACGAAAGAGGAAATTGAATACACGTCTTCGATTTTCACAGATATGTGATTTCCATACCGAAGAGGCAGAGCGCCCTGCCACGGGGCCCTTTTCTGGGCTTTTTCCTTTGATCGAGATTGGGTGTCGATTGCTCTGCAGGCCGTGAGGACCATTCGGAATACCAGGACCCAAATTGCCATGACCGTTTACGAGGTGCTTCGGCCCTGGCGGTGGTTGTCGACCATTCAAGCTACGGGGACCTGTTGGTGGGACAGCACCTATCCGACTGTTAGACGGAGAAGAGAGAGAAGTTGGAGAAACCCGTTGTTGTTGCGAAGACGAGGAAGAGGAAGAGGGTGGGTGAATCTGCTGCTGTTGTGGTTGCTGGTGCTGATGATTGACATGGGGCGTAGATGGTGGAAGGGAGCCAAGAAGAGCTCTGGGACCTCTTGGAGGGGCCTTGCCCGACATTTGAGTCGAGCAGGGAGGGGGAGGAAAGGGGAAGTGGGGAGAGGAAAAGAGCAGTGGCTGGGATTCAGGGATTCAAATCCTCGACTGATCACGGCGTGGCACAATCCTCCGCCAAAACTAAAATGCTCTCACGCTACATTCCTCGTATCCATTGTCCTCTTTCTCAATTTCCACTTTCTTTTTCCATTCTTCCACTATTGTACCACAGAATTCGAGTCTCTACCTGCTATCCATACCGCCTCCACCTGTACAGACTGCCAACCCTCCCGTCCAAACAGTCACAAGCAGCATGGCGCAGTTGGAAGCGCGCGGGGCCCATACTACCAGTCGTGTGCAACCCCGAGGTCACTTGATCGAAACAAGTTGCTGCTAATTTCATCTTTTTCTTCGTCTTCCATGCATCTCCCAGCCACAAACTGCATCGGATACAAGACCTCCACAACAACACCAACGCACCTTTACGAGCCCATCGACTGTCAGCCATGTTAATCTATGTCCGAATACCAGGCGCCCTTGTTCTCGATTCACGAAAGGGCTGTGTGCTGTTTGCAGGTGTTAACAGCGACTTTGACTATGAACTTAACGCCCCGCGATGATTTCAATCATGAGAACGGCATGCTTCATAATCCATACCCCATATCTCCCCTCAGTATCCTTACATCTGTATGCTTTCATTAATTGTGATTTAATTTCATCCCAACCGAATCTCCACTAACGAATCTACGCGTCGAGAAAGGTCGTGAATATGGAAACCAATAAAAAGCTAGGAGTAAAGAATCCGCGTGAAGAACGAACGATTAGGTATATATTCTCTATATCATAGAACCTCGGGCTATATGAGGAGGCGAGGGGATGTATGAATGTACAATTGGTAGCAAGCCGGCTTGGCCATGAGGTAGATAATTTTGTTCTGATGCAGGTAGGTACAGGGATGTGGTAAATGATCGTGATGTGATGTATGTTATGCGTGGATAATGAGTTGCTGAGTTATGCCGGGAATCTAAGGTAAAAAAAAAAGAGAGGTAATGCAATAAGGGGAGGTCATAGCCGGGGTCCGACGTGAGATAAACGCGAGGGAACCTGGTGTCAGTCAGATATGAACAGCGCGTGAGCAATTCGTTAGAACCATGCAAGGTGCGTGGGAGAGAATCAGTGTATGACAGAAAAGTGCAGGGGTGCAGTGACCAGAAAGACATGACGGGGAGCATGGAGGAGGAACGCCGCTCACAAAGCGCGCAGTGCCTGAAGAACATTCTCGTAATTTGATTCCTCCCAGCGCCGGCCCCCCTTTTCCCGTACCCACCTCCGACTCTCCCGGCGACTCATAGACCGACACTCTCTGCTATCCACAAGATCCCACTCATACGCCTCATCCTCTTCACTCGCCACACTGCTCCTATCACTCCCCCCATCATCTGGAATATTCAAAATTTTCCCGACCGTAATCGCCGCACGCAAGTATATCGAGTCTACGCCTAACTTCTGGAGCCGCTCCAAGCCTTGCTCTGTCTTGCGCTGTGGGGTAACCTGAATTATGGGGACAGCTTCATCAGGGATGCGCTCGCCGAGATGGCGCCGGAGCTTGGTTATCCGCTTCTGCTTGGCAGTCTGGGGTGTGGGCGGCTGAGGCGTGGCGGGCGAGTTGACCATGGATACAGGGTCAGCTGGTGGTGGAAATACTCTTAGCAGCTCCGTGTCTGTGATGAGCAGAGGCAATGCGGGCCGGGTGGTGGGTGGCGACACGAGCCTGACACTCGGGGCGGGCGCGTTTGGGCCTAGCTCGACGCTGAGTACGGGTTTGGGGGAGATTGTGGTTGCCACCACATTTTGATGTTGGGTCGAAGACGGTCCTCGAGGCAAGTCGATAATATCGGGTCGTGAAGGACCAGTGGGGGGCGATGGAAGGGGACGAATCACCCGAAGAGTCGGGTAGTCGTGAGGGCAAACCTCAGTGTAGGAAGGTGGCGTTGTGGTTGGGATGGGGGGTAGTGGTCTTATGCCTTTCGAGCGCGTATTCATGGTGGGTATGACCTCGAAGCCTGACCCCAGGTTGAAGCTGGACGTAGGCCGCCGTAGATCTCGGGCTGGAGGAACTAGGTGGTCGTCGGATTGTGTGGTTTGACCCTCGACCGAACGTGCAGGAGGCTGAGGATCACGTAACCGTGGCATGGAGCCTTGTCGATGTAGTGGGCTTAGAGGAGCGATATCTGAGCGTGCACGGAAGATGGGCATCGCAGGCTTATCGTCTTATATCGAGGGGTTTGAGCGGAGGAAAAGGCAAGGCACGACAAATTAAAGTTGGTCTTATGAGAAAATGAATACCTCGTGTCGGTGCGAGTCCGCCGACTCGAGGCTGCGTTAAATGAAGGGTTAAAGACGTAATGGGAAAAACAAATAGCCCAAACGAGGACGGACCGCTCAACATAACGCGCTAACTAGTCCCGACCCTGGAATGTCAACATGTCAGACCTTGGTTACCAGCGACGACCAGACTAGAATTTTAATTCAAACACGAGAAAGGGATTTGTATGAGGAGTCATGAAAGAGAAGCACTAAATTCATTTGAAAATCCACTGGCCAGAAATGAAACTGACAAGAATGCAAAAATAAAGTGATCGTTGTTGTTGTTGATTATGGTTATCACCGGATGTCGTACAGCACAGACGGAGGTACAAATTTTATTTATTTAAACCAAGAAAAACCAACCCCTTATCGCTCTGTTCCGCAACACGATTTTGTTATGTACCAAGTTCGTGACTCGGGGACGGCAAGCAACAGTAGTGCTGTATTAATTGTGTATTAAAAAGAAAATTTTGACTACCTTCAATTGAACCTATCACCGCAGGTCCGCGGTATCCACCCGGCGTCGCGTCCTAATAAACTAGTAATGTGGGTCATGCCTGCGGTATTGCAGACGAAAAATGCGAGATCAATTTGATATGACTGGGGTACAGGGATGATCGAACTACTATAAACTCTCCACAAAAGAAACCCTCAAGTTAATTATGCAAACAGTTTTCCTGCACTAAAGACAATGCATTAATTTGGATAATCCTACACTAGATTGCTGAACTTACGCGAAGGTCCATAAGTTCTGCGGATTGTTGTATGTGTCCTTGGTGTAAGGGAACCGGACTGTAACGCATCTTGCGTCACTTGTTGGACCAGAGCTGTCATGATTATTACTCACATAAAGGCAATTCAGACACGTATGCTTGACGAGAATATTAGCATAATTTTCGCTCGGAGACGCCGTTCGCTTTCTTACCAATAGGAATATTTTCGTTGAAGAAACTCCAAGCTGGCCAGGCCACATGATCAGCAGGATCCTCGGTGGTCCATTTATAGAACCATACCTGTTCTCCAATTATGCCTAAAATATCGTTTAAGCTCTCCAGCTGAGGTTAATTCAAATATATCCTACCGGAAGTTTCCAGAAACCAACCTACCACATGCCATCATAAACTATTATGAATTTTAATGGATCGGCTCAACCACTCACAAGTCGGGGGGTGCCAAAGGGTCCTGTAAGTGCATGTCAGACCATTTCCCTCAAGTTATGAAATAGGATAGATACCTCTTTCACGCCTGCGGTCTTAATCTCAGTATCGAGGTCTGCCCATTCAAGAACCTGGTTTCCCGCCATTCCTGTTCGTCAATAAGTCAAAGAATGCCCCATGGTTTGTGGTTGTATGTACCCTTGAATTGGATCGTTCCTCCCGGCTTCCCGCCGAAAACAGCGATCTTAGTCTTGTGTTGTTCGTTCATCAATGTACTAAACATTGCACAGGTCGAGGCACAGTTTCCGTTGTTGACTGTAAATCAAAGTTGCAATGGTTGTAGCGAGGCAAGATATATTTAAACAAACCAATGGCAACTTTACTATATCAAAATGAATTCAATCATACGAAGATAGTAAGGGTCATGTCACGTACCTGAGATCAAATGGCGGTGTGGCAGGAACTGGTTGGGAGAAAAATAGCTCACACGTATCCTTTCAACAGTAAATCAGTACCATGGTACATCCTGAGTCGTGGAAAAGAGGCATACGTGGAATCGTTGTGAGGTGGGGTCACTACGCCCATTAACAGTAAAAGGTGCCGAGGGATCAATGTAATCGAAGTCCGCCGCCATTTGAGTCCCGTTCAAAAAGGCGTCTAAAAAATTAGGTGAGGGTCCGACCATTATCTTGGATTTATAGACCTAACAGTTGTCGCCGGTGTAGAATGTGAAAAAGTCGTTCAATCCGAGTTCGATATCAGCCGCGACAATCTTCTGAGCCAATGGGTTAGCCCGGACTGTTGATACAAATCCTCTATACAAATATAAAATAATTTGTCAGTATAAGTATAGGAGCACTCACGGGTACCCAAAGTTCGATCCGGAAAGGTATTGATGGAGGAATTGGCCGAGGCATACGAACCCACCTATTTCAAACCTACATAAACCAAAATAGGGATCATTATCTGCGATGGGAACAAACCCCCGTTGTTCGTAAGATCAATCAGAAGTTGGGTGACGCCTGCAGCCTTGAATGAATTGATGGCAGCGACAGTATCAGATTGGAAGCCGTCAAAGTCCCCTCCAAATGAACCAACAAACATCTAGTGCGGTTGTTAGGGTAAGAATCACTGTTGTGGGAGTTAAATACCTACAACACCAGTCTTCTTATCAGGGAGTATGAAAGACTTAATAACCCCGCCACTTCCGGCGACAGGTGGGAGGTTGGGCTGGAATCGAGGAGGGAGGTCGATAGCGCTGAGATTGGATTTGTCGATAATATCGGCCTTGGCGAGTCGCCGAGCCGGTTTAACGAAGGATTTTAAGTCCACACCATTGGTGAACTCATTGGCAGCGCAGTTGCTTTCCCAGCTATTTACGGATTATTACCATATTTTCAAATCAATAGGGTACTATGAAAACATACAATGAAGCTCCGTCAGTGAACGGAAGCCCAAGATAGTTGGCGAGGTACGGAATGGTGAAGGTTTCTACTCGGGTTGAATTGACAGGTATTAACTTAAAAGTTAATGAATTTTGAGAAACATCGGTTGGCCCAGCGAGGTCCCCTAACCGTTGAGAAAACGTAGTCCCAGAGATTCGGTAACTTGTAAACACCGAATTTACGCGAACCCCATGATCTAAGTAGTTCCCAGAAACCGTAGTTGCGATGTGATCAACGTAGTCGTAAGGATCTTGGCCCTCTATCTGAACAACCCTGGCACCTGCAAGACGCTTCCAGTTAAAGCCGATGCTATCAAAGTAGTCGGTAAAGTCTGGGCCCAGTTGGGAAAGGAATTCGACTGAATCAAAAGCAACATATACTCCTTGAATTCCGCCCTCTTCGATGGTTATGACAGGAGCAGGTAGGATGTTTTGGAATAAAGTATAACAATCCGGGAACCATCCTGGCGAGAATAATTAGAGGGATATGGTGTTGGTTAAGCTCGGTTTGGGATAAATGCGTACGGGTATGGCCATCGTTCAGTTGGGTCGTAAAATCATACAGATCTTTGTTGAAGTCATAATCTGTCTATAGAGTCGTTCTTATTAGTCTTAAATGCGGATATTGCATAAAAAGGTCTTTCAATACACTGTATTTCGTACTGTTGATCCTGGCCAGTACCGCTCTTATATTAACGGTGGACTCTTGGAATGGAGGCGGTGACTTGAGATAATAATCCTCGAATGTAAAAAAGTTGAAGACACGTTCCATGTTGGTGAGAACATTCTGGCGCAAAGTCTCGTTAAAAGGGAAGGATTTCTCGCATGCCAGGGCATCAGCAGGAGGTACAAAAGTCTTTCCTGCTATCTTGACACATGGGTCTGTAGCAGTGGGAACAGCCAAGCCAAGTAGGGGAAATAGAAGCGTCGCAACAAGGAGACGCGGAAAAGACGCCATCTTGAGGGTACTGAACGAGAAGGTGAGCGATGGGGTTTGTTCATTTCTGAAGCCTTTAAAGCGAACTTCCACAAGCTTCTGTATATTTAACATAACACGCATGCGAAGGGCAAAAGCACATGTATCAGTACGTTGGTGAGAATAACAGGGAATGGTTGAGATATTTATACTTCTGCCGATAGGCTCAGCATGGTCGTGCAGTGGGTATGACCTATAAACCCATGTGGTGCATAGAAGGGCCTGGGATAGGGACATAAATGATGACTTCTATAAGTAAAATTTGAGCTTTGTTACGGGCTCTACGTAAATAAAGAGCTGTCGTTATGCGGTGATTAGATATAGTGGATCTGGTACACATACTGAGGATAACACCAAATCTCTTCTTTCTACGAAGTAAAGGATGAAACTAAGTGGTGTAATTTCGGTGTTGAAAACTGAAAATTGCTGACAGTTGAATCTACGCTGATAGGCGAACGGAAATTTGAATAGAATATAATCGGTCCGAAGGGGCGGAATCGAGCCATGTCGTACGACCTTGATGATACAATAGTACAATCTCAACGAAGCGTGAGCGAGCCCAAGTTTGGCCGTAGGAAGGAATTTGCTAGTCCCTACCTGATAGAAACACTAAATACTAGACATGCTTCATTGGTAGTGTAGGTTAGGTTAAGTCAAAATATTGTTAGCTGTTCTGAGCGATTATACCAGCCGAAAAATTTGCCGAGGACGGTGAGATATGTTCTATAGATTAGTTCTTAACGCTGTATATTCTAACTTCAGAAAATCCCTGATTTCACGGGCTGCGAAGAAGGCGATCAGACGACACAGCCATATACCGGTAAGGCACACACCTAAAACTTTAGGCTCCTCTTGGGGAATCTATATAGTGTCTCGGTTTACGTCCTACAAAATAGGCCCACAGCGAAAAACTTACTAAATGACCTGCATTAGGTATACGGACATTGGAAGAGTTCTCTGGGCGCACCCACACGCGCTCTTGAGTTGAGCCGGGTGGGCCGAACCTGCTAACACATGAATACAAGAAAAAACGGCCAAGTCCGATAACTCACTCGCCGGCTCCAGGTCTCCCCGGCATGATCCATTTCAATTTTATTCGTTTGTTTAGTTCTGGCAAGCGGTGAAACACTTCATACTCTGTATGAGTTTCGGAGAATACAATGGCTTCCTGTATTCCCGGCATCTTTAGCTTTATATTGGGCTCCCCTTTGGAATTGGTGGACGGATATGTTCCACATTGAATGTATATTTTCAACACATCCGGATCCCACGCGCCGAAAAAAGGGCTTTTGCTCAGTATCTGAAGCGCTTCATCCCTGCGGAACTTGATTAATGGGGGGAGATGGTGAAGCATGAAGAAGTCGTACTGAGAAGGCCACGAATCACGGCGCATGAGGGCACCAAGGACGAGCTGTGCAGCGGCGGCACTCTCAACCGAAATATTGGTTTTGGGTTTAACGATCACAGGGTCGATCAATACCAGCGAAGAGAACAAGACCGGATGGGTTAATGCGGCTAAAGTGCTATATGATCCATGAGCGGATAGTCTGATCTCGTGAAACGAAGACATACGATGTACATCCTCCATAGGAATGACCAACTGCCACAAATGTCCGGTGTTGGAAACCACGGAATTTACGATCCTCCGTCTCATTCGGTGATACACGCTGTAAGTGAGTAGGGAGGAGGGGAATAGCCGAAGAAGAGGGCAAGAAATGAAGGAGGAAATTTAAAATGTCTCGTGTGTTGTCTGTCCAGTCAACTGTCGTGATATTAACCAAGAAAGTCAACCTTGGGGTGCAGAACTTGCTCACAGATACCTGACAAGGACTCCGCATTGACCAAACACGCGTCCCCATGCTGTACTGATTCCCAGGTCCATACTTCGTCAATCAATGGTTCCTCATTAGAGTGGAGCAGATGATACAAAGTTGGTTCCCAAATCTACGAATGAGTAAGCTAAACTGCGAACCCTGCGATAAGCGACTGCTCACCTCCTTTGGAAACCCGTTCGCATGTGCAAAGAATAGGGTCAAACCCGTTGAACTTTGTTTACATAAATCCTTCCTCACATATCGATTTATGCAATTCCACAGAGTCTCAGGTATAGCCTGTGGTTTCGTAGATACGCGCAAGTCACGAAGTTGTTGCCTGGTCTTATCGAAGAAGGCTTGTCTCTCTGTTTTAGTATACGTTTCAGGTGGCGGGGCAGGGACTGGAACGTGTTGTGTGGTTCGTAGGTGTGCCGCAGGGAATAGGTGGGTTGTTAACGTGTAATGGGTATCGAACGAGGTGCGGCGTGGCTGGGATGACGGTAGTGCTGGAAAAGACAATGGTTCTGAAGGTTGTATGGGTAATAGAGTACGTGGTTCAACATGCGGCCAGGTAAAGGGTGGGGGTCGAGGATACGACAGCTGCATCGTACGCAACAATGGGCGGAAAGGGGACTCTCCGTGAACCTGCGTTCTTAAGATTATAGGACGGAGTTCGGTAACGTGAGGTCCGTGAGAGGAGATAAGTATTCACGTGGATCTCAGGGGGCAAACTCGTGACCGCGTGACCCCCCTTGTCGAACCGTCCCTCCTTTCACCACTATTGTTAATTCGTTCCATCTCTTATTTCAACTCAAAAACTTCTTAATCCTCAATCTCTCAAGGTCCCGTTATTTTACCATTACTAAAAACTATTTCATCCTCACTTTTAGCTACCTACAGTGGCGATCAAAAGTATCGCACGCTCACCACGTGACTGATTC